>JAPFBL010000002.1:2400000-3000000 GCA_026182355.1 Hermatobates lingyangjiaoensis | reverse complement strand
TTACATCTTCATAAACATGTTGTAAACGAATAAATTACAATTTTAAAAATATTTAAAGATAAATTTTAAAAATATCTATTTCACGTAATGTTGTGAAGTAAAGAGATGTTTAGTTTGAATCCTTCATTAAATGTTTTACCTTTCAATCGAAGTTAAATGTGTTAACTTTAATTTATATTAAAGTAATTACCATTTTTGTTACCAAAGTGAAAGGGGGTCAGGTTAGCTCAGTGGTTAACATACTCGCCTCTGATATGACCGGGGTTTGATCCCTGATCCCCATCTGGCACTCGATTTATTCATGTGGGAGGTGAATAAATCTGAGCACATGGTCCCTCGGAGAAGGACGTTAAACCGTCGGTCTCAAGCCTATACGATGTCAGGTAGTTGTTAAAGATCCCTAACTCCAAATACCCTTGAGTTAGGCAAAATTTACGACTCCCAGTGTAGAATCAATCTTCATTGTGTGGCATCACAAAGGGCCAATGCTCGGCCTACATGTGTTCCCTTGTGGGACTGCCACTGCAACCTAACCTACTGCAGTGAAAAATATCACTCTAGGATAGATATCCAGGGGCACATGAGTTTAACTCAGACTTGATCAGTTATCGTTATCATCTGTTTCATTTAAGTTACTTGTTTCAATTCAAATATAGATACACTAATTTGATTTAAAAGATATGGCCAATCAGTTTCTGCCTATTAACAATGGAGTCTGATTTTCTTGTGTACACATAAACATTGTTTTTATTTAAATAATACAACTTCAGAGATTTTTTTGACGTATACACCATTTGGCCTATTTCTTTTTATATAAAGTAGAGCTGTTCGAAATTGACTGAATTCCAAATATTAACCTTGAGAGACAGTCATTTTGATCAGGGCTGTCCAAGGGTCTATGCTTGTTCAGCAAGGTCTTCATAAGACACAGTTAGTAGAAAACCTGCGACAGGATGGATGACATTGTTTACCTCAAATATTGTTTCAATGAAATGATGTTCAAACAAATTTAAATTTTTAATGCACTTCAGTAGAGTTCCATTGGGAGTCAAATAGTAGTTATCAAAGAAAATGTGAAGTAAACAGAACTCTGATTAGGATAAATTGAAATGCAAAGGGATTAAACCAGATGATCTACTGTGGTCCCAAGGTCTACTCCGGCGGCTTTGATCTGGAATACAATGGTCAGCAATGCTCATTGACCCATTAATTAGTGAGAACATTCACATTAGCCTCATTGTAAAAAAAGACTGCTCTCATATTAGGGAAAATAAAATTCAGCACAACGATAAATAATGTCTTTATAACAACACAACTATTCATAAAGTAATAATCTTATTATTGTAGATTATATTTGTATATAACAGTATTAAATCCCTGTAAAGAGTGACTTTTATCACTCAATTCAAAAAAACTAGCTAGAAGTTAGTGCTCTTGTGTTAATATAAATTAAATTTTAATTATTTAAATCCTTCTTCAGGAAGGGCTACTGAATATTTCTGAATAAACTTATTTATTTTAATATTTGATTGATTTTATCCTACATCTAGTAGATGTAATAATAAACATAGCAAACGTGCTAAGACAATGGATAGTCGCAATTTGTCTTTCAAGTTAGAAACTTCTTCTCCTGATGGCGACGGATGTGGAAATATCAAAATAAGTCATAAAAAGTGTTTAAAGTCCTTACAGACCGTTTTAATTTGTTAATATATATACACTGTAACACATAGGAAAGAAACAGAGAAATTCACTACAGAACTGACTTGGATATTTCGACATCTGTCGTCGTCAGGAGGAAGTACAAAGTATTGGCGTTGAGAAGCAAACCGCAACTGGCCTCCAGAGAAACTGGAGTTTCTCCCCTGAGTATAGCACCACAGCACTGTCCCCCAACGTAGAAGAGGAGAAATAGAAATCACTCCAATATTTATATATAAAACAAAATAAAGAAATATAATATGAAATAATAATGAAGATAACGATAAGTATTAAAATAAAAATAAAAAAAATGAGAATCAATAAAATAATAATAATAATAATAATAATTATATATATATATATATATAAAGATTTCACATAAACACGTGAAATAACAATCAATGATCGAACTACAATAAGAAAATGGGAAAACAAGACTAAGATCTTTCAACCGTGGTTTGTGGTTGTGGTTTGATCATTGATATATATATACAAATTGTAAAAAAATATGTTTAAAAAATAATAAAATTAACGGTAGAGGTTAAGACCAGGAGGAGAGCGAGCCCAAAGGAGACATACAAATATCTCTTCAGCAGCTCTAAGGGTGTCATAGGAGCTAGAATCGGAGATTTGATTAAGGATTTGTAACGCCAAGCAATCATTAAAACGGAGGTCATGGGAATTGGCATGGATGGCTATGGGTAAGTCACTGCATTGACCAATGGACGCCCTGTGATTTGTTCAAACAAAACATAGGTTCAGCTTGGTTGAAGCCAAGCCAACGTAAAAAGCATCACATCGAGTACAATCCAAACGATAAATGTAATTATATGAGGTACAAGATGTATCAGAGGGAACAGGGTAGGAGTTGTTACTAAGAGTGTAAGTGAAGTAAGGACTGGGGTCCTACCAATTCTTACCGTCTTAGTTTTGTTGACTGCTTGGGACCTCCAAAGCAGTATTAAATGCTACCTTAATAGTTTCAAAGGAAGCTCATATTTGCTCCTTGGCTCTACATAAACTCTCACACTCAATCAGTACACACAGGCTATCGTTTTTAAACTACTTATTGATTGATTTTTATGCTTATTAAAGAAATATCATTTATTATTTAACATTTATCATGATTTTAAGTATACTATTTCTTTTCTTCTTTTTTTTGCCGTCATTTATTTTTACTTCCATGCCTTCTCTTCTTTGCTAGTGTGATATCTAGTGTGGCAGTGAGAAACAATGGAGGCCAGACAGTATTTTAAAGGATGTAAGGAAAGGGAACAAAGAACGTGCAAGGCAAGTGAGGGTAAAAGAGAGAAGTTCAGGAAAATATAAGAGAAAGTTATCCACTAGCTGTCAACCCTCAACCCTGCGTCCAAAGCTACTCCTCTTGTTAACACTGAGTTTAACTTGAATAAACTATTACTAATGTTCATGGTAAATACAGTTACTGTATTTGAGCTATTAAATTTAATTAAAGAGGACTGAATAATATTTCTTAACAGCACAGCTCATCCATCCATAAAAAGGAGAAAGACTGAACTAATCTGATCTTTTTCAACAAACGTTGAAAATTTTGAAGTTGATAGACAGAAGAAGCCGTTAAGTCGACTGCCGCATAATTTAAGGTTTATGCAATTTTTATTTACTTAATTTTATTTAATAATATTTGAACCCACCTGAAATGATATGATCAAACAATCGAATTTTTGTTAAATCAACGCTAACTTTATGATGTTGCTTCATTAATAAACTTCTTTTTCACAAATTCTTTTTTTGCACATGATCCAGAATGATTGATCTGAGGATTATGATAAAATATAGCATTTGTTTTGAGATTTTAAAAAAATTACTACTAAGTTACTAATTTTTCATACGATACTTTTTGTAATTTATTGAATAAAAATATGTTAGGTACAATATCCTATTCCTTTATGAAGTACATATATAACCAATTAAATGAAGCAATTCCACGTACTAAATAAACCAGATTTAAAATTAATACAGAATACAAAATCATTCATAATGAATCTACTTTATTTATATAAATATATAAAATAAATTCATATATTCACATACAGTATTTGAAGACCACATATATTGAAATTATTTGTCTTTTGGTCTTGTTTTCATGTTACTGCAATTAAAGAAAAATATTGAGTGTGTATATGTATATACATATACACATTTTGCTTGAAAGTTAGTTATCTTAAAAATAACATGGTTGATTGAGAAACGTAGAACATAAACAGGAAACACATGTTTAATTCTGGGATAATACGAGAATCCTTGACATATGGTTGGAGGTTGTGACAATAGATGACAACTAGCTGTGAGTAATCTACATACTATAATGTAATCAACTGATTTAAAATGGACTTGTAAATAAACAACCAAGGGAATGGAACAGTCATCGCAAGGCAGCTATCTGTTGTTATTGTTAGTACCTTAAACATTTTAACATTAAAATTACCTACATTAGGATGTAGTTTCAGAAGTATGCCTTTACTTTTGTAGCAGTAAGTTCAGTGGTGTTTTGTTTAAAGTCAGTTGTCACATCTCATTATTTCTACAAAACAGTCCATATTTTTTTCTTTTTTTTTTTTTTGAATCCACAGAGGTATTTATCACAATTCTAAACCATATATTTAGAATCATCATGCTTTATTCCTTTGGAGTAAGCACAGAGTAGAATCAATGATAAAATTGAACTACGGTAGGACAAATGAGGCCCTAAGGAAGGGATTAGTCTCACTTTACATCACATAATTAGTAATTTGGAAATGCTCAAAGAATTTTAAGATACCTCTGGGCAACTGGATCCGCCCTTTGATCTCCTCTGGGTTCCTTTCAACCCAATTAAACCAACGTCCTCATTATGAGTGTACAGTTTGTCTTTCATCCCTTTGCAACACAGCGACTTAGTTCTAAGGCCCCATTATTGACCCGATAACTTCCTATACCTCTTTTCATTTCTGTTTGATTTTATATTAAAAATATTTATAAAAGTAAACTTCCATTATTTAGATGTAAATAGAAAACAGTTAATTTTTATGGCGTTTTTCTAAAACAAAGTAACAATTAATAAAATCCAAACAATTACGAATAATCAATCAAATTATTTAACTGAAAGCATGAATTTTCATAATCTTTGTTGTCAGCTGCCTTAATTTTCCAATTGAATAGATTCATTTTACAATTTTTTATGCCTAATTATTTAAAAAAAGTTAATTAGAATTTTTTAACATGATTTAACCATTTATTCAGAACTCCTCTTCTTGGTGTACCTTATTGCACAAAAATAGATATGAAATATTAACCAATATTGAAAATATCTTGGAAAAACAACACTACTAATTTGATTATTGAGTAGTTTATATTATGTTGACTAATAGTACAGAGTTTAGGCAACTTAGAAGTCTTGGGATATCAGAACTATATCTTTGTGACTTGAGATACTGACGATGACTAAATTTAAATTCTTACTGACTTGTAAGAGTCTATGTACAAATGGTCTGGTTGTCTTGAAAGCTTGAAACACTTAATTTTGTTTAGAAAACCGACAGCAGCTTCTTAAAATGGTTGTCCCCTTCCACACAAACTCTTCTGAGACAAAATAATCTCATATCGGTGAGAATCAACCTTCTAACAAACCAGTCAAAGTGACTGGTTAGTTAGAGTGTTAATTCTCAACTTTCAAGGGTAGTTATAAATTAGTTCACAAGTTATCTTGTTTCCTTGGTGATTTCCATGGTTTGGACAAAAAGACGAGGGATACGGCAATAAATCAAATCCAATATGCATTATCCAAGTGACAAGAGGAATTATCTAGGGTGTATTCACTTTCATTAATAATATTTACGTAACAAAAATAATTTTAATTCAAGTCTGGATACACGTTTTTTAATTTCTACGACCCAGTAAGTTAGTTTCTGTGGACTGTAGTGTCGTATAATTATAAATGAAAGATGACATTTCTTCTAACTGTTTCCAACGAATTTTCGGACAATTTTTTGAACTAAGAGTAAATTAAAACTTCAAATGGCAAATACATTCTAAAAATTTGAGCTGGTATTTTTGTCGACGCAAATGTTGTGATATTAACAGTCAATGTCATAATATTACATAACATTTGTTGAAGCATTTGGGAATTCATCTCAGTTAAATATAAAAAATACTAAAAAATATTAATATTTTGAAACACAATATATAAAATTATTTTAACATAATTAACACAATATTTTATTACAATAATGTGTTAATTTTCAATTATTAATATTTTTTTTTATAAAAATTTCAAAAAAAAATCTTAGACGTTCACAACTCAATGAATAAGGAATAACATTGTATGGCATGCATGCTTAACTTATGACCAAGGCAGAAAACATCATGCCTTCAAACTCGTAAAAAGAGTGTTATCCAAAATTGTGTTGTGAATTTTTTATTAATAAGCCCCCTAGGTTGTAGTTAGCTCTTGACATGAACCATTACGCAAACAAAGAGTAGTCAGGGAATACAACACTGACGCTGCCTTAGCATCTCTCCGCATCAGTTTTCTAAAGTGTCAAAAATATCACTTTGCAAGTCACTGTTATAGTAAGTAACTAAATATCGCACATTATAGAACAAGTGGTCATGATGTAACAGTAAAGGAGGTATCCAATCATGGAGAGAAACACGATGGACCTTTTATTTATAGCACAAACATAAATTACAATACTCATTCAGAATACGTCTTACTCACACATTTCTCAGAGAGTTCCACTGCTTGTAAAAATTTCTTTAAGTATTATTAGAAGAAAGTGCAATTATACAATGTTAAGAAGAAATTTTATTACTTATAAAAGAATAATATAAAAGAAAGAATTAGGTTTAATGCATATATGTAAACTATATTCCATTGCACCGTCAATCAATTCCATTGCAGTTGATTGACTAGTTATAGTTCAGTCATTGATTTCATTACTAGGTATCAGGACATGAAGTCAGAGTTTTTCCTGGTCAAAAGTTGGAAATAGCCGAGGTTAAATTTTGACTAATCCAAGGAGGTTGCAACAATACATTTGATATTCACATATTATTGGTATTCTGTTATGAGATTTTCATGAATTTTCGGATCAAGAAAGAGTTAGTGTAACACTAAAAAGTACAGTAGTTTTCTTTCACTTGTAATTACTAATAGGTTTTGTTTACCTTTACGAGTAACTACTATATGGAAAAAATAAAATGCGGAATAAATAAATTTCACTTACAATAGTGAATAAAATAATGCTACATGCATTCAAATATACACGGCATGAATGTTTTGAATTTTAGTTACGACTATAATGGTTGAAAATGAATGGAATGTTTCTGCCTTACATTTATATGATGTCTGTCTACATTGGTTTATATTAGCGTCATTCCAATAATCTTTACACTCTATGAACGATGGTATCTGTAGATGCAATTGTAACTACATAACAATATACAACGTTACATTTGCAAGACAATTTGTAATTAACGAGGAAAACGTCACCAAAAGGTTGTGCCTGAAATAGAAACCCATTATGGGTTTCTATGAGGATATAAGAAGAAAATAGGGATCTAAAAATAGATATATACACTTTCGATTACCTTAAAATTTGAATTAGAATTATTGTTATTATCTGAATCAGGGTTGCCGAAATTTTATTTTTTCGGTAATTTTTAAGATAGCTTTAAAGGAGATGTTGCCTCTAGTCACATGAATTAGATCTTATTTCTAATTAGCAAAAAAAGTTAGCAGCATATTATTGAATCAATTAATAATTAAAATATCGATAAATTTGATAATAAGTTTACACATAATAAAATTGAATGTAGCTCGATATTATTGTACTATATAATTGTAGATTCAGTCAGTTGGGAGCTAGATGATGGTATTGATCAAAGGCCTACTGGACTTCCACTTTGGTCAGAGTAAACAAGAATGACTGTGTCCCCTCGAAAGGGGCGAGGTGAGAGTTCTACTTCAAAGGGTGACCAAGTTTGCTAGGTTCTCCCAGTTTGGTGTGTCTTGAAGTACCCTTGTCAGTGGTTGTAGCCAATTTTTAACGTTTTTGTGGTTATTTATTCGATCCAAAATTCATGAAATGTCATAAAATATCACTAATATGAGAATACTTAATCCATGGTTTCAATTTTTCCTGTGTTCTAAAAAAGTAGGAAAAAGTAAAAGCAACAAGAGGGAGCTACTTTACGCTTTGAAATAAATATCTATCCCATGCTTAAATATGTTACGAGTATGATTTAAAACTATAAAGTTATATTATATATTTTATATATATAAAAAGATTTCACACAAACACGTGAAATAACAATGAACGATCAAACCACAATAAGGAATGTGAAAACAAAACTAAGATCTTCTAACGGTAATTTTGACTCTGACGAAGACCCGCTTGTTAGGGTTTAAAAATGTTAGTATTGTTTTCCCATTTCTTATATATATATATATATATATATATATATATATATATACGTTTTACGATGAATCACAAACACAGGACTAAGGAACAAACACACTTACTGTCTCTAATTTTCGGTTGAACCGTCATCAGGAGAGTTAAGAAAGAGACACCAAGAGCACTTGTGAAACGACGGTTGGAGTAATATATTTTATATATATAATATATATTTATATGCTTTATATATATAAAATTAAACATATATGATTATATGTATATATATATATATATATATATATATATATATATGTTGGACATATAATTAGTTTTTCTACCAAAAAACTAATTACATGTCTAACATTAGAGATAAGGGAAAGTTCAAAGAATTTTAAGAGTAAACTATTAAATTAGTTTTTAAGTATAATGGTAAAGACATACTTTTTCATTCAATACTGCCAAGAATAATTATTATGGAGTAGGTGTAAATCAGTAATTTTGAGACATATTTCTAAGGAGAGGTTCGAAAGTTTATAAATAACTAGCTGACCCGGGGAACGACACCAACTATCAGTGATTGTCGTGTTACCTTTAGCTAAGCTTAATTTGCTATTTAATTATTAAAATAAAGCTAACCCCAATCAAAACTAAGATAAAAAATTTGGAGTGGCCTTAACTGAAGTAAGTTAATAAATAAACTTACTTGGGTAAATAAATAAACTCGTTAACAACCAACTTGTTTTTGTTTCATTAGTCAAATACTTGTTCGACAACCATCCATCGCACCATGGAATGCATCAGAAAATATATGTTTCATTAGGATTAATTTTTTACATTTAACAATTTTGTTCTTTTAATATACTCGTATTATCTTAGCTCATTAGAACTTTTAATTTTTTTTTTTATAAACTTCTAAATAACAATTTTATTTCACTTGAAAAATCTAAGTCAAGGTAAACAATGTAAATAAATTCAAGGAAACCCGATCAATAGGGCAGGTGATTCATTATTCCAAAATAAAATTTTACTTTTTATAATACAAGATAAGACGTTATTTATATTAGGTTTTGGAAACCTATTTTAAGTAGGTCTTTTTGGTTCAGAGCATAGCGTTTTAGACCTCTAATGTAAAAGTCTTGGGTTCGTTTCCCACAAAATTTCATTTATTATTATTTACTCAGTTCAGACAAAGAACAGTGGCAAGAAAACAAACAAACACGATCGATCATCAGAGTTTTATAAATATATAGATAGATATCTTAAAATTAAGCTTGAATTTTTGTTGAAGTGGTTGAAAGTCAGTTTGAGTGTGTAAACGAGGAAAACTACTTGTATCCCTCAAGCTACTAAAATCACTGAAAGAGCCGACTAACTTATACAGAAATGGATGTTTTTTTGAGGAGGAGAGGGCTACAGCTGTGAGAGGGGTGGGTTAGTGAGAAGAGGTCTGCGGCAATGACGCCTCTCCGGCATTCCTCTCGCGTTTCACCCATGTTTCATACACCCTATTGCTCTTGTCATTTTTCGTAATGCCTTCTTCCTTCATTACCCTTCTTCGCTTCTATCCGAACACAAGTCGATATGCTAAATACCACCATCTTTTTTTGAAAAGTTCAAGTTCTATTTAAAGATATTCCTCTCAGGGGATATACGGCCTTACTTCTAGTTAACATATTGAGTAATTAAGAGAAACACAGTACATCACTCCATTACTCAAGTTATTTACAATTAAAAAGGAGCTTAACATACATTAATATTACCCTCTATTTAAACATATGGCGGCATTATTAAACCATCTGTACGGATATCGTACGGTTCAAACCGAAAATTAGAGACTGTGCGTGTGTGCTTTTGATTTCTCTATGTTTCTTTTTCTACATTGAACTATATTTGTCCGTTTCGAATCATATTTCCAACGAAAATGTAATATATATATATATATATATAAACTATATTCACACAAAGAACACACAGAAATGAAACAGAAACTCTCTACTATATTTCGATGTCCCCGTCATCAGGAGGATAGAAATGAGTCGCTCCGCAGGCAGACAACGACTCAAATATATATATATATATATATATATATATATATTTAAGTAATGTCAAACTGTTCATAAGAAAGTAAAATAAGAAAAAAAGATTCACAAATTCACTTCAAAATTTCGAAATTCATTGATTGAAAAAGTAACTGCTCTTGAGAGACATATAAAAGTTGAACTATTTTCTTCTCGACTGGAGTACATGTTTCGTTGATAGCGATAAATGTTGAAATATAAAAATGTGTTTTTAGTTGAACCTAAAAAAATTCATTTCTATAATTCGAGACCTTAAAATTAAGGTCTTACAGACTTTCTGTGTATGTGTTCATACAGAAAGAGGGAACTGCTCAAATGGTTAATTGATTTATGAGAGCATAGTTGGGAACATGGGAATACAGAACGGTGGACGAGACCTTTCTTCTTGGCTGTTGAAGGGAGACTGAGGATAAGCAGTTTACATCTGACTCACTAGTTGACCCAGGTCATTATAGGCCATGCGGATTTTAAATTATATATATTTAAATTTAAGACATGATAAGGCCTGTGAGAGTGGTGCCCCTCAGGAGACGGTAAGTCACGTCCTCAAGCTCTGTCCTCGGTATCAGCATGCCAGATTTACCCTTGAAATGTAAGTAGGTAGATTTATGACAACCATATATGATAAAGCCATTAGTGTTAGGTATGAAACTCAGTTGTTGAAATTTATATATAAAATTGCAAAGCTTAAAGGAATTTAGGGGTTGAGAAGCTACTCCCTTCATATGATATTAGTAGTAGTATCACAAAGGGAATATTAAGTACGTTATGTTATAATCATAAATGTTGTTAGGATTATTTTTTTTCTTTGGCGAATGCTGTCATACAGCATCAGCTGCCGGAAGCTCCTCCGGACAAACGAGTTAGTTTCAACTCAAATGGCTCGAGCGCAGTCTGGTTGACTGTATTCAATCGACTGAGACTGCTGCATGAATGACACCAGATGAAAAAATTTTTATAAACAATACTCTCGAATTTTAGCTAGACTGTATTTTGAGTAAACCAAAAACATTTAACAAAAATTAACAATTTGATGGATAAATTGAAAATATGAAAATTACCTGGAAATTTTTCTGGAGTCGTTGGGGTGAAGGGTTTGTGCCATGGATAGGTCGAGATAGGATAGGACTTGATGAGCACTGGACGCATTCGTGCTGGTCATAGACGTGATCCACTGCAACTTTTCCACTGACGCCTCGCATGCTGACCGCACTGCATCGCATTCCTTCACAAAACACACAATCAATTGTCACAACAATTTTATCTAGAGAGTATAAAGTAGTATTCGTCTGAAAATTTAAATTAATAATTATGATTACCTTTTTATTTTTTTCAATCTTTTCGCGTGAGACTTTTCAAGGGTGTTAATGAAGTCGTCGGAAAGATAACTCCAAATGAGAAAACTTGTCGGAAATTATTTTCTACTACTCTCTCTAAAAAAATATATAACAAATAAATTGCACTACAAATTTTAATAAAGAAGATTTTGAGAATACTAGGGATGAATGAAGAGAAGCGGTAGATGTTGATTCTATCAGAGCAATGGCACAGGGGCTTGCGCTATCTGGATTGGCAGGAAGTGGAGCAGCAGCCGCCAGCTAATGTGCACGATGCCCACATAAATACCTTGGAGGCAAGTTTACTGAGCCTCTAAAGTGTCTTTGTCTGGTGCATTCACGGATGAATGCACTCCGCTGGGGCTCTTGCGACATGCCACAACACAAACATTCGCATCACTCTTAACTTCTCCAATCCTATTTAGCCTTTCTTAGAGTCCGTAGACATTTCTAACAATACTAAAATAATAACTTAGATCCATAGTGGATCACATACTTCAAAATGTATATATGTTTATTCTTTATACAAAATGTATAAACATTATAAATTGATTGTAGGCTAAAAAAGGTAATGGCATGGTCTCCACAGATAGAAGTTTAATAATATAAACAACTCGTTTCGTAGACTAGTGTTCTTCTTCAGGCATTAACTAAAAAATTTGTAAAAACTAAAAAATAACTAAAAAAATGTATTTTTTTTAGTTAATGCCTGAAAAGAACACTACGTGTTCGAAACGCGTTGTTTATATTAATAAATTTTCTATAAGTGGAGACTATTTTATTAACTTTTTTACTTTTAAATGAGTATATACCACATAATAACTGATTATTCTATTTTAGAATAAATAATGAAATAATAGTAATGGTATAGTTAGAATAAAACATATAACTTCATGCACTTATGTAATTTCAACTACACTCTATGGCACTAACAATATACGTCTGTAAACCTCATTTTAGACTCCATAAAACTAAACATGTTTAAGTCTATACATATAGTATACTACTAATTATTATTACTGAAATATAGTTCAAACATATTTAAGTTACTATATTTGAAGACCTCGATACGATATTCTACCGATTCAATGTAATCCTAAAGTAATATAAATATATTATAGACGGATTAAGCAGACATTTCAATCTGGCACAAGGTAACTATACTCATTTTTCTTTATCTTGGCAGAATTACTTACATTGCTATCATTATTATTCTTAATATTTTATTATTATTATTATTATTATTATTATTATTATTATTATTATTATTATTATTATTATTATTATTGTTATTTTTATTATTACTTACCCCAAACATTTAAAGAATATTACTAATTACCTGTCCTTAGCTAATACTTACCATTCCAATAAAGCACCTTGTTATAAAGGCATTTCAAAGCAGGATTAATCTTCCCTTCAAGCATAGTTCACGGTGAACTGCAGAATACGACATTGCCTCGGGAAAGGACTTTCCCGCTCATGAACTTTCACGCCTTCTTACTTCACATCTACTTTAACAATTAATTACCTTAGTCCTCAGACAAACTACTAATCAAATTTTCTCGAATTTCTTATACCATCTGACAATGAATTTTCCTCTGAAAGTTTGAGCATGAAAGAATTATTATACTGCTTCATGAAAGTTGTAATCGTTGTTAGAAATACTTATAAAAAGGAATCCATGAGGTAACTGAACAGCCGCACCTACTACAGTTCTCTTGAATGGGACATCACTTCTGCTTACCAGGTTGAATTAGCTCAGTTGTTCTATAGGATTGTTCTCAAAGAAGGATTTACTCTTGGGAAAGTGTCTGCTTTAGTTGTTGAAAATCTTTACTACCTTCTCTTCTCATCTTCTCTCCAGAATTCATAAACTCCAGAATGCCAATTCCCGTACTTTATAGTCCAAAAGAGATCTATAGTCCCAAGCAATGTGCGCTTAACAGAACTAGTTTCTACCATTATGACATTATATATACTCTTAATTAATGGCATTCCCTCTTCTTAAAATAAATTCTAAGGATTAAAACATTCACCAACTTTTCCTAACCAGGAATATAGACTCTCCTCTATAGTAGCTAACAGGCGAAAGGTTTTGTAACAACTGACCTAACCTGTAGTCAAGAGAGGTTCAGTAGGACCCTAGGGACTGGAGTTCTACCCGAGAACTCTTAAAATATTGTTGGTACCACGGAGGTGGGATGGTCTTTGCGTTTCATTTTGTGAGGTTTTTCATGTCCCTTCATTGGTGTTGGACTCGTGGTAGTTGTGGTTCCTCATCCAGGAAGACCAGCCTTCCTTTGCAGTAGAAGGGAGTCGCTGTGTGAGAATCCGTATCTTCTCGGAAGGGTGTCTGCCGAAGGTAGACTCTTGACCCTTATTACCGGGAGAGTTCATGAACTTGACTGACAGGCTTCGACTGGCACTCACTCTGAAGTGCAACTGGGTCCCAGGGAAATGGCTACTTCTCTCTCGGGGGGACGAGGCAGGTCTATTGATCAGTATTTTACTCCTAAAACTGCCGACCCTTGTAGGCGTCGATCACATACATGTACTTTCCGATGATGAACTCTTGATTAAAATATTAATTGTGGTGTTTAATTTTGTTCTATATTTGGTATAATTACTACTTTTATGAAGTCTTTTGTCCTGCTATTTTCGCTTATTAAATAGTTATTATAGAATTGAAAGCTGGTGCCAAAGATAATTTTTAATTTTGTTTTGTTTAATTAATATTTAATGTTAATTAATTAAAAAGTAACTAATTTACACAAGTTAATTTTTATTTCCAATGTTTAAAATCCTGATATTGTCACTATAAACAACGCTGTATTATACAACAATATATTAAGGAATTAGTCAATTAATATTACGACCCACCTATTTGTGAAAGGAAAGTATACGTTATCAAAACAGCTCCTGAATTAAACATTTTTGTAACATCAATATCAAATAACATTTCATAAGTAAAATATTAACAACGTTTCAAAGTAATTTTATCACAAAAAGTACAATATAATAGATAAAATGAAACATAGACTTGACTGAGAAAGATCAAAACGAAGTTTATAATATTATGAAGCGGATTATATTGTGAATAAATAGTTATTTTTATAAACTATGCTAACTGTAAAGAGACTTGAATTGATTAAGTATTCTATGAATAGATTTATAAGGTTTTTCCCAACGTTCTTTTTTATTCTTAATGATATGAGCAAGGACACAATAAGATCCCACAATTTCAATAATAAGGTCTTTTGCAAACCAAAAATTCATTTAGTTTGATTTTCAAGGTAATTTTGGCAGCATTATATTTATCCCATTATAACTGAATGGAATGACTATTTAGACAATCAAAAAATAATTCAATGGAAGATGTTTGTAACACATCTAGGCAGAATCAGGGGATTTAAAAAACACACGCTATTCCCCGCGTTTTAAAATCAACTCATTTCGTACAAGATCAGTAAAGTGATAACGTGGAGTATTATCTAGCACATAAACCAGTTCATTAAACTTTCATTGACCCAAAATAGTTCTTTCTTAAACTGGTCAATACCAAACAAATACCAAATCCATTTTTATTCATTCGTTATGGTATGGGAATTTTGTCTTTTTTTATGAACTAAAATTCTTGAAGACGAAGTTTCATTAACTACACTTTGGTAAAATGAGGAATACCTGTAATAAACAAAATCAAGTAGTTACCATGGGCTAGAACTATTTGCTTTTCAAAACATAGTAGTAGTTCTTAATATCTGACATAATAATTCACTAATTACGTTGACATGACATAGTTTAGAGAAAGATGAATGTAGCACGTAAATAAGAATTTGTTAACCTTTTCATGACGACGCTTAACGTTTCCTTACTTCTCGTCACTCCTCATCCTTTGTACCTTCTTTATTGATTACATTCTCTTCACTGACTTCATGGTTAGCATGCATTAAATCTTTTCCTCAAATCTTTCAAAATTTATGTTCCTGCATTTCTTTAATAAGAGTACTGAAAGCAGTACTTTCAGTTTCATAGTTGTAAAGAACGCTACTCATAGATTTCAACCATCTGCCAAAAACCTTCTACAAATTTATAGTAATATTAATTAACGGAGCATCCAAATTAACCAATTAAAGAATAAATTTTCTGACTATGGCTATCCCTCGATATTAATAAACTAATAAGTTTATTAATAATCTTATAGGATCGGTGGATATCAAAGTTCTGGTCGTAGGAAGGATTTCATTGAGAGTCCTTTACTCATCAAACAATTTTTTTCCTCCGGTGCTTCTGGAATGGGCACAACAATAAGCAGTTTTTCCCTCTTGAACTTGCTCTACTCTCAGGAAGCCTCCACTATTCTGCCAATGGATGTAGAGTTTGTAAAATCCTGTTTTAAAATAGTCTCTCTTACAAATCATATATCTGATTAGCTAAGTTACCTCAGTGGTTATCGTACTCGACTCTAAACATTAAGGTCCGGGGTTCGATACCCACATTGTCCACGATTTATTCATGTGGGAGGTGAAAACATCTGAGCACGTCGTCCCTCGGAGAGGACGTTAAACTGTAGGTCCCGATGAACCGGGTAGGTAGAACTGACCAAGTCTCGATAAACTTTAGTTTTGTATATATATATATATATATATATATATATATACGTATAATCAAACCACAATATCAAATGAATGGTTTAATCATTGATTGTTATTTCATGTGTTAATGAAATCCTGTGTATATATATATATGAAAAATTAATAATCAAAAATAACTCTTGATATAATATATGAATTAAACAACCACAATAAACACACATTGTATCTAATGTATATTTGTTTATTGTGGTTGTTTAATTCATATATATATATATATATATATATAATATATATATATATATATATATAAGTCGTATGTGTTTATGAGGTTAGGTTGGTGAGTGGATGTCGAATTATGTCTTTGTGTTTAACACGTACCTCTTCTTTGGTATTGAAAAAAAAAATATTAGTAAACCATGAGATCGTCATTTGGAACATTTAAAAATCAAATGATAAATTGATGCCCTTTATAAGAATAGTGATGTCAAATTTAACGCTGATGTATATTATGATACATTAAATCACAAGTATTACAACATTCAAAGAATGGCCAATGAAGTTAGTTTCAACATGGTCATCATAAACAGAATAGATCTTTTGGGGAAGTCCAGTCACGTATTGCATTGATAACCCTTATAACTTGGCTAACTTCCATAAAGTTAGTCTGGTAATACACCAAATGAGATTATTAAACAGATGTTTCCCTTGACGTGTTTATAAAACAACGAATTGAACCAGCCAACTGAACGAAATATAAGTATCAATTTAAAAAAGTACTTGGCACATACGTTTTCATTATGAAGCCACAATTAACTTACCAATATCTCAGATTGTATTTCATGTGACCTTAAAGTATCATAGTGACTAAAAACTTGCATCATGACAGTAATAACACCAATAAGAATCATTACTAGTTGCCATATTTGTTTTTGCATGAGGTTTCTTTAACAGGACTCCTGTAATGGAGAGAGTTCCAAGACAACCAGGATTGGAATCCTATAGGACAAATGGAAAACAATAGCTTTCCATTCCCAAAGCCCATCGTGATCCAACAATCCATATCTCATTACTGATCCTATAAAACCATTTGAAATTCCTCCTACACACGACTACATGAAACATTTAATAATACTTAACATAGATATGGTAAAATAACATGGAGCTACTTGGTGTAAGGTATTTCAATGACTATCAAAAACTGCTGGCTGAGTGTGATAAAAATTAAGGTAGTATTTAAAAGGCCAGTATTTTACAATCGGTTAAAATTCTAGAAAATATTTTAATTTCTTTTAATGATTAGTGGCAAACGTTGTGTTTGAGAATTGAGAGAATCAAAGAATTGAGAGAACAGAACACGATAAGAAAAAAAGAAGGGATATGTGTGGCGTCGACACACACAAGGAAGTAAGTTCACCCCAACTGATCTGAGTATCTTCAGTCACCACCTTATTATCCGTTAAGAAGGGATATGTGTGGCGTCGACACACACAAGGAAGTAAGTTCACCCCAACTGATCTGAGTATCTTCAGTCACCACCTTATTATCCGTTAAGAAGGGATCTGTGTGGCGTCGACACACACAAGGAAGTAAGTTCACCCCAACTGATCTGAGTATTTTCAGTCACCACCTTATTATCCGTTAAGAAGGGATATGTGTGGCGTCGACACACACAAGGAAGTAAGTTCACCCCAACTGATCTGAGTATCTTCAGTCACCACCTTATTATCCGTTAAGAAGGGATATGTGTGGCGTCGACACACACAAGGAAGTAAGTTCACCCCAACTGATCTGAGTATCTTCAGTCACCACCTTATTATCCGTTAAGAAGGGATATGTGTGGCGTCGACACACACAAGGAAGTAAGTTCACCCCAACTGATCTGAGTATCTTCAGTCACCACCTTATTATCCGTTAAGAAGGGATCTGTGTGGCGTCGACACACACAAGGAAGTAAGTTCACTCCAACTGATCTGAGTATCTTCAGTCACCACCTTATTATCCGTTAAGAAGGGATCTGTGTGGCGTCGACACACACAAGGAAGTAAGTTCACCCCAACTGATCTGAGTATCTTCAGTCACCACCTTATTATCCGTTAAGAAGGGATATGTGTGGCGTCGACACACACAAGGAAGTAAGTTCACCCCAACTGATCTGAGTATCTTCAGTCACCACCTTATTATCCGTTAAGAAGGGATATGTGTGGCGTCGACACACACAAGGAAGTAAGTTCACCCCAACTGATCTGAGTATCTTCAGTCACCACCTTATTATCCGTTAAGAAGGGATATGTGTGGCGTCGACACACACAAGGAAGTAAGTTCACCCCAACTGATCTGAGTATCTTCAGTCACCACCTTATTATCCGTTAAGAAGGGATATGTGTGGCGTCGACACACACAAGGAAGTAAGTTCACCCCAACTGATCTGAGTATCTTCAGTCACCACCTTATTATCCGTTAAGAAGGGATATGTGTGGCGTCGACACACACAAGGAAGTAAGTTCACCCCAACTGATCTGAGTATCTTCAGTCACCACCTTATTATCCGTTAAGAAGGGATATGTGTGGCGTCGACACACACAAGGAAGTAAGTTCACCCCAACTGATCTGAGTATCTTCAGTCACCACCTTATTATCCGTTAAGAAGGGATCTGTGTGGCGTCGACACACACAAGGAAGTAAGTTCACCCCAACTGATCTGAGTATCTTCAGTCACCACCTTATTATCCGTTAAGAAGGGATATGTGTGGCGTCGACACACACAAGGAAGTAAGTTCACCCCAACTGATCTGAGTATCTTCAGTCACCACCTTATTATCCGTTAAGAAGGGATATGTGTGGCGTCGACACACACAAGGAAGTAAGTTCACCCCAACTGATCTGAGTATCTTCAGTCACCACCTTATTATCCGTTAAGAAGGGATCTGTGTGGCGTCGACACACACAAGGAAGTAAGTTCACCCCAACTGATCTGAGTATCTTCAGTCACCACCTTATTATCCATTAAGAAGGGATATGTGTGGCGTCGACACACACAAGGAAGTAAGTTCACCCCAACTGATCTGAGTATCTTCAGTCACCACCTTATTATCTGTTATATCACTGTTTTCTGTTTAAGCAACTTTTGATAAGCATGTCACGGATTTTTACGACCTCTAAGCCTGAAAATATAATAATATATAATTCAATTTAAGAATACAAACCTCCAATTGTTTTTCATAGCTGAGAGAAAGGATTATTTTCAGAAGTCGATCCAAAGAATGATACAGGGCTTTGAAGGATTTTTCTTTGCATTCGAGTTGGTCGATACATTGGGCAAGCTGCTCTGAAGACATGTCCGTCAGGTCGAAAGGTGTCAATGCTTGACGGTTTGAGGTGGTTGTGGTCCTTGTCCCAGCAGCCTGGCACACCATCTCTTCCAGAGAGCTGACTTGTTCATCTGCAGTAGCTTCTGCATGCACTATTTCAGACCACAATTCTGGGCTATCTCCCTTGGTAGTCTGCAACCTAACGACATAATACTATTAATAATAATAATATTAAGAACACACAGAAATGAAATCACTGAACCTCACTACTATATTTCGATGGCCTTGTCATCAGGAAGATAGTTGTGAATCGCTGCAAAGGCTGATAGCGACTGGCGTTTTGCGTTCAAAAAGAAGCACTCAAACCGTGTAGAAAATTTTCGGAGGAAGAGGAGACGAGGAATATAAAGAAATAAAAGCTAAATAAAGATTAAATGACTGATAATTTTTTTTAATATATATATATATATAATATACACTGCATTGTTATTGGTATGAGGAGTCTTTTTGAATTAAAGAAATTAATGAGAAGGCTACGAAGAGGAGTTGTGAGCAATAAGTAAAAATGAATTTCCGGAATATGTTAAAGTTTTGTAGAACAGTGAAAAGAAGTTTCACTATATTAGTGTACAATACATATAATTTGCCACATATATAAATAAAATATGTAGGACTTCCGTTTGGAAATGAAGTAAAAAAACCGCGGATTGTTAAGCATAAACTAGTTATTTGTTAAAATAAAAAAAACGAGAAATACATAGTTATGGCTAAGAGAGTGACTCAAGTAAAGAAACCGGTTCAATGAGAGACTGGAAGTACATGAGTCAGCCATTTGTTCTGAGTAAAGGGGACCAGCGAGACTGGAATTCCAAACGGGATCCTGTTAAGCAACTGGATGGTCGAGGCTCACTTGACTTTCAAGCGGACAATGCAGCATTCAAGAATCCCACCCCTTGACTAATTGAAACACCAGCAAAACTAATTAGTTCATTATTAAAATTATAGACTAGTTAGCATTTTTACTCTCGTCTAACAATATTTGCACAAATCTAAAAATCTACAACACATTATCTTCAAGAATAGTTCACAACTCATTAGATACCTTTTATGTTTAATGTTTGGAAAGTATTTAAAAGTATAGTTACTATAATCTAATATATGTGCAACTTAATTAAAAAGAATAACACTATTCCCAAATAATAATCAATTTCAATAGATAAATTGTAATTGTAATACTAAATATGTTATCATCTGTGTTATATTTACTCGTTTGAGGATAATAAAGGAAAAGCATCCAAATAAAAATAGGATTATATATTATATATAAAAGAGGCAAACGCATGCTTTTCATAGAACTGTTATAATGTTTGTTTGTTACTTTTTGTTGCAACTTTACTCTATCTACCTTGTTCGAGTATGTTATGTATAGTTTGTTACCGTAATGAAATAAAGCGGTCTTTTCATATCATTCAACACAGTTGTTTCCTTTTCAATGCAGTTAAATGTAATATTCGTTTATAATTGTCTAAGATACAGATACTTACCAAATGACTCAACAACCCAGAGTAATATACTACAAAAAACTGATAAACGTTCTTCTAGAATGTATCCCTTAGAAATAAAAGAGGTTGGATACCATGTGAATAAGAAACACCATGTTTATTTGAAACTAACTACAATTTACTGACTGCATCATAAAAATCTCATCGATTGACGATATAATTTTTAACTTTCATTTATTCAAACGGGTATTGATTTTATTAAAAGCTCTCTAATAAATACGCTTTTATCATAAAAATCTCTTCAGATAGCTATATTTTTGGTAGGCTGTCAGAGCTGCTAAAATTTGCATACAGTCATGTCGCATATTCACGAATCAATTTATTTTTGCCTAGATTCGTAAAGTGAAAATTTATATAAAGGGGTTTAACTTCGGTATAAAAGCATTCATTTAACTTTAATTAGATATCACTAAAGATATTGCGTCTTTAATTTTAAAAACTATAAAATAGGTTAATATCCAAATAACAGTAATCTAAATTATAACTTGATAATAAATCAAGTTATTTGTTGAACAATTTTTTAATCAAGATAAAAAGAATAATTATTTAAATAAGCTTGGAGGAAATTGTCGACTGATTCTAAATTAATATCTGACTGATCAAATATTTCAACTGTTCCTTCAATTTTAAGGAATGATTAATTCATAAATTTTACTGAGATTACCTGAAAGTATCTTTCAGGTAATACTTCAATTTCTTTTCCTTCATTCTCAAACTTTTCTATTTTCGGAAAATATTAACTTAAGATTCCATAATTTTTCAAGAAATTAATTCAATTTTGAAGCCTCATAAAACTTTTCAAGGACAAAAACTGGAAAAATGTAAAATCTTATTTTAAATTGGAGTTAAGTAAGCGACAAATGTTAGTACTTAAACTGGAGGTTCTAGGTTATGGGAAGCTATTCGAAGGGTCTGCAGTTGGTGGATAGCAGAATACTCTGTAAGATCCGACGCTATCAGAGCAACCAGAACCAACGCCATTGGGCGGCAGTTGAGATGTGCCACTGAATGAATTAGCGTTCCACTTTGTTGAAACTCAAAGCTACACCGACACGCATACCAATACGCTATACAGGTCAATGAGCTGCGGTGGGTCTCTGCTTCCACCCCACAAGTGCTGGCACCGGTGACTGGGCTCTAACTTCCAGACCACCAGATATCGAGGGACCCAGGCTTGCCTAACCAGTGTAGGAGGCAGCCCTAGACAGCTAGTGTGTAATCTCGATGTGTGTCATATTACCAAATGGTTACTAAATAGTATCCGCTGAACACTTCGAGGGGAAGCTCCAAGACCAGCAAAATTCGTCACCAGAACTCTGTCTGCATGGATGTTGGTTGAAGATGGGTTATACCTACAACGGCATACATAGAGTTACTCTTCAAACAATTTGGTTCAATTTCGTCTTTTCCCTTCCTAACAGAATTATACCTACTGTATCATACCCTTTGCTCATACAGTAGGTACTCCTACAGCATGTTTTCTTATGATACTGGAATATGATAACAAATGGATAAACAGTTGCAATCATAATGGAATTTCCCCCCCCAGACTGGTAGCAGTAGAGACAGGAGAGAAAATCATAGCTAGGAGTCAGACAACTGATACCTACTCAACCAATTACCATATAAAAATATCCATACCAAATCAATCCACTCAAGCTCTAGATTTTCTTTTAGGAATGTTGACGTATTTTATTTCAGAGATCTAAACAAGTTATCTCAGACTAAGGAGGTATAGTATACAGGAAAAGATTGATGGTATAAGTTACAGTCAAATTAATACGGTAGCGTCGAAAGAGTCAAGTACGAGTATTTTGGAGACAGAGGAACCCAGAAACAGGAAATATTTAATATTGTATGGAAACTTCGACTCGTTAGTCCCTAATAATATGAAGTGGGAAGAGAATGCTGCTACGTTCCCGACTGATGAATTGATATGATTCACTGATGAATCAAACATTAGTGAATAGGAACAGAAAAATGCTAGAGTTTATATTGGTAAAACTGGTAAGAAATTGAGCTTTCAATTTAGATTCATGCTGAAGTTTTTCAGGCAGAAGTGTGCCATATTAATGTTGGCCAAGCTGCAGGAGAAGTGGGATGGACTAGAGCTTAGTATTTCTTCTTTACTAGACCTGGACTTTGCCAAGTTACTACTAGTATTAAACTGGAGATAGTTTCAAAGAAATATCCACACCATAACCATATCTATAGGATACAATACATATTATTATATTGTTTTTTTAATTCTAAATTAGAATAAATAACGGAAAACCACCTTTCATCGGAGTAAATTCAAATTTTCCCTCCCGGTAATTTATAATCGATTTAAAATTAAAACAGGGGGGGGGGGGGGGCTCGAAATGTTATAATGACATCATGTATAATTTAGGAAAAGTAAAATGTCTGCGCTATTCTAACCAAAGAAGATTGAAAGGGTGATAAGTTAGAAAAGACGGAAAGAATAGATAGAGGTGGAGGGAGAGCAACAGAGAGAGAAAGATATGTGGTTATAATTCGGAAAGGGACAGAGGAGAGAAGAGATTGTAAAAAGTGAAGTGGGAAGATTTTTAACAAAAATTAAGAGATGGAAATACACCACTAGGAAGGCAGAAGGAAGGACAAAAGAGGAAACGAAACTTCTAACAAAGATATTGAGGAAAGTTGAAAGGGAAGAAAAGGTGGATGAATAAAAAGAAAGAAGAGATAGAAAGAAAAAGAGAAGGAAAGTAATAAACAGGGATATAAAAGGAGGGAAAAATCTAAAGAGGTCTCATAAGTGTAAACGATAGGGAGGGAGAGGTACAAAATGAGAGGACAAGAGTGACAAATTTAAGGGAAGCAGAGAATGATTTAACTAATTAAACGAGGAGGGTGAGAGATAGAGCGAGAGAAAAGAGTGTAATGGATATGTTTATTCTCACCCATTTCCGCCTACAGTCTTCAATATCCCTCAACATGTCCTTCTCACGAATTCACTGCTTCTTCTAAACGGGGTTAAGAATGATTTTTATGTACACCACGGGTATCAATTTCAAGATAATATGAAATCTATATACCAAAGATGGGCAGGATAAGATAATTTTTTTCATTGACTAATGGACCTTATTTTCAACAATAAAGTAAATGATTGCATTACAAACAACATGGTATGTTTAAAACCTTCAATAATAATAATGCCCACTGAAACACTCTATTTTAAAAAAGGAAAACAATCAGAACAGCGTCTCCAATGTACATAGGTTTTCTTTTATTTGTTGGCGATTCACTTCGTTGAATCCGTGCGTATCGCAGAGTAACGCTCCTTTGTCACTACATCCCATTTACTTTCAATGTCATCACCTTTTCTCAAAATACTGACGAATCAAATTATGCTGCAAATGAAGGCTGATGATTCAAGCAAGTCAATATCAACTCTCCCATTAAACTAATATTTCAATGAAGAAAAGTTATACTTCTACTATTTTAGATTTAAGCAGTAATCCAATATAAAATATGCAATACACAATTTAAGTATTACTTTTATTTATAATTTCAAATATATTTCAACTATTAAAGTACTTCTTGAAATTAGCTTAAAATACATAATTATGAAGACTATTTCATAGCGTCACGTTTGAAAAACATAATTTTATCATGGAGAGATGGAATAAAATTTCATCGATACTATAGACAAATAATCCATTATTTAAATGAATTATTTCAATAATACATTATTTATACAAATAACTTACGAGTACAAACAAACTTATTAGCATCTGGTAATTCATGTTTCTCTATGTTTAACACCCAATCCAACATTATTTGTAGTGCATCTTGTTTAATAACTTCTTTTTCATGACATAATAGTTATATTTATTCATACAGCTTGTTAAAGATAGTCTGAGTAGTATGATTGGATCAATGAGCAGAATATATCGACAAAAATCCTTTACCAACGCCCAAGAATGCTTCACAATTAGTATTAACATTTGCCTTCAGCCAATGAGTTTTAGAATTCAAAATTATCTCACTACAGATATCAAAGAGAGGAAAACGTTTTCTTTAACTGAACTATGAATGCAGCTTTATTAAACGTAATAATATTCTCTAATTTTAGTCCCAATAGTTATTTAAAATATTTTATTATTCAAGACATCAACACATATTACTTCAAACAAGGTAAGTGTAATAATACAGTTCAAATTCAGTGCATATCGTTTGCCTATAGAACTAAACTAAAGTAATTATAGGCAGCTTTTTTCAAAATTAGTTTAGTAGGACTGGATATGCATGTGCAAGACTGAACAAAAATCAAGATAATTTTTTCTATAAAGTATATAATTTTTATAAAAGAAAGATATCTAAAAAATTAAAAATAAATATAATTTAATACTTTATATAATTTTCATTAAATAAATAATTATAAGATAAAGTGTTTCCTGTAATATATTTATATCTTCTTAGCATAAAGTTACTAAATAGTTTGTAACTTCTACGTCCTCTCACACTCTCACCCTTTCTTTATCTACCTCCCTCGATGTAGAAACATGCGCATTATTATTCATGCTACTTGTTAGACCTCCAAATCCATTCTACATTAATGTCAGCAAGCCTCCGGGTTGACAGAGTTTGGAACACTGTAGTACATTGTACATTATTTAATTTTTAACTTTCACATAAATTCAATAACTAGGGTAGAACAGGAGTGCTCAAGACGTCGATCGCCAAGTTATTATTAGTAGAGCCCATGACATTAAAAACATTAACATCAGCCTATAATTCATCCCGTCACTGATTGATATACAGCACGGGCAGTCGAATGAATTGTGATTTTTCTGATACTTAGAACACTCAGCAACAGCATAAGTGGCTCTAAGTGCAGTAGAGCTAATAAACTAGTCATTAAGTTGTCTCCTGCGCTTTACTTTATATGTTTCCTTTTAAAATTAAGAAACAGTATATAAATGAGTGGGGAGACTGGATCGGGCAAGAAGGAAAAAACTTCATATAAAATGGGAAGAGAAAGTTTTTTTTAAATATGAAATATTGCATACATAATCTTAAAATGTAAGAATACTCAATATACCTCTAAATAAAAACGGTGGTTAGTTCACTGTGACTGGTTCATTTTATAAGTAGCTCGCATGCTGAAAATGTATGAGCACCCTCTGGTATAGAACATACATTCTACTATTTAATTACTATCTAGATTTGAATAATTCCCTATGACAACACTTGTTTTTCAAGCTCCATTACCAACATCTCGAAATTCTGTTACCCTTACTAGTAATTTTTATAAATTAAAAGCTTCCTTTGCTTCAAAGAACATTTTTGTTTGTACACTCATTCAAATAATTATTTTTATACTTACTATACAGGCTTTATACTATACAGGGGAAAATTAAAAATGAAAAACATAGGACTGACATATCTAGGCCAATATCTGTGGAGTCAATGTTGCAAATCTCTGAAGATTGCTTTATCAAATCTTCCAGTTTTCTACACTCTTTTGAATCGCTTTTAACCTTTCCACGTAGATACATCAGGGCTATTCTTTCTCCAACTCGAATCAATTTCTAAAAATCATAAGAAAAAAATGCCTCTGTAAAATCTATGTACTTTTAAAAATAATAATACTGGATAATAATTTATAACAAAATTTAGAATTTCTTGACGATTTTACAGTAATATTACATTTTACTATGAACTCATGGCAACAATTTTTACTTCGTGAAGAATATTAATGAATATCTCAGCTATCAGATTGATATCAATATGAACAAATCTTTCAGCTTCTTTTCAGAGATGAAAATAACAAAAAATTTTCTGACTTATTTTATTAGGAATGAAAAAAAAAAATAGTATTAAACAATAAAACTGCCAGTTAAAGAATCTGGTTTAAGAAGCAAAGAGATCAAGGAATGTTAGTGCAGAAGAGTTAACCTGAAAAGAGAGGAGCGAGGATATCATTGATATCAGTCGGTTAAGGTCAGTGAAAGACCTGCTGGAGATGACCAGAGGGTGGTCACCCTGGGCTTCATCGTCCACTAGAATCTTCCATACGATGCTTTCTATATAATAATTGGTTCCGCCAACCAACAGAGGTAAATTCTTTTTTTCATGCAACTTTCTGATCTGAATGATGTTAAGGAATATTAGAATGGATACAAGTAGCACTAGCAAAATAAATCATCCGACCTTGTGATGTCTCAACTTTCCTCAACCTGTTTCGAACTTAGCCAAAAGCAGTGCAAACAGTGTGTCTGTCTATTGTAGTTTAACCATATACTTACTTAACAATTACTTACGAGTAACTTACTTAACTGGCTAACAATATTTGTTCATGCAATGGATATTTAATCAATTTTAAGGTCTTATTAACTTTCAGTTTTTTTCAAAAACATATTTATGTGATTTTTGTTTTGATCGCACTTCTCCTTTTATTAGTCCCTTTGTTCTTTCCTTACGACTGCAAGGCTAATGGCTTGATTAAGTCATCTCTCAGTTGTTTGGTTTGTTAATTCATAACAGGTCTAATGAAATACATATGCATGAATATATCTAACACTTTTGTTATTATCAGCCTTAGTTCTTAACATAGTATCTCGAGTACACAATATTGTCTCACCCATATTATCCATGCGTAAAAAAACTATTAACAAAATTCGATTACTTTTTTTGTATTTAAAAGCATGAATGTGTTCTTTATATCGTTGTTGCAGAGCCCTTCCAGTCCCAACACCATCCTTCTCGTATTATTCTATTAATTTCATTTCGGTTAAATTGGTTTTCTTCATATTCTAAAGGCAAAATTTAATCCATACTAAATTGAATAATTTGGTTTCGGTTAAATTTTGAAATTTACTTATTTAAATAAGTTCAGTGATTGTTTGTAGGTTTTCTAAATAAGTAAAAATCATTCAGTTATTGCTGATATTTGAAGACGATTTTCTTTGGTTATTACTATTGAAATTTTGATTTATTCTGTTGGTAATTATTTTTGATTATTGTTACTTAAATAAGTCAATTGTTGGTTGTTAATTCTTTCATTGTTCTAACTCATTGTACTTCACTACAGGCAAAGGAATGTCTACCATACATCTGATTGCGAATAGTTTATGTGCTGAGGAATGAAGGATATATTATAAATGGTTATATCATCGGTTTTCTATATAAGTATCGTTAAATTTTGTTTTATTACAACATTTCCCTACATTAAAGTCCAATATTTTGTTTGTTATCTTTCTTTTGCTCATAGGATCTTTTTTATTTTTTGTGCGTTATATGATAACTATTAAAATGAAAGAATGAATTGTTTTAATAATAAAGTCTTAGAGCTATCCTGATTGCACAATTCATACTCCATGTAATAAACTACTACTACTCCTTGTAGTAAATGTATTCAGTAGATCTGTTGTTTTTGACTCCTATTCAGCACTTCGGGGGTTTTGTTTATTGATTATTTCGTGTTAAATGCATGTTCAGGATTCCCATAATAATAACAAAAAAACATATTTTATGAGTTTAGCATTTATGAGACTGTAACAACATTCAAAAGAAGACAAATATGTAAAATGATAATTTAAGAGAGTAAGTAAAAATTCATAATTAAAAATAATAATTTACAAAATATGATACTGAAATATAATAATAATGTAATAATAGCAATCATAATATAATAGGAACACAATATTAGTTTTAATTTTACCATAATAATTTTATTTTAAGGAAGAATAAGCCTTCGCCAGTCATGAGTGTACACTATAAGTATGGAAATTGCTATACATTTGTACCATGTGAGGTTTCTCAGTTCCTGTATATTAATTTATTCTAGTTGCCTGACTAAATAATGACTAAATGACCTAAATACAAATCTTCCTTTCAGATGAACTTCCCCTTCAAATATCTCTTTTGTTCTATTGACTCACAGTTTAGTCCTTTGGTTTGGGATCAAAACCTCCAACATCTATATTTGGGTTCGTATTTGAGATTGGTCGGTAACCAACCCTCAGATTGGACGCTAGTCACGAACAACCCCTCGAATTAATAACAGCAGGTATCCGCTATGTCACGACATCCTAACTAAGCGAGATTAAGGAATTTCTGCCAACTAAGGACGAAGAGGATCGGAGGGGTTTCTTTCCCACACTGCTGTCATCCCACTCTACTTGGATCTTTTCATCTTATCACTTCGATAAAAAAACGTATTTCTTCATATTTTGTATTAATCATTACGATTATTTGGTAAAAATATTTAATTTCAAAATTATTCTGATTCAGTTTTTTACGTACATTACGAATATACAGTACGAATGTACAGCAGGTTATTATTATTAAAAGCCGGTTTTATTACATATTAGTACAAGCTATGTTACCTTTTGCAGAAATCAGAATTTCATTTTTTTTGTTGCATACTAATTTCAGGACGATTTTTCACCGAATTTCATTCTTTTATAGTAAGCTGCTTAGTATAAAAATAATATTTTCTAAAACCATAAAATCGACCATATTATAATTTACCATATAATCTACCATATGAATGGCTCTTTCCATCCATATAATTAAGGTAAAAAATACAGCTCAAGAAATAAGTACAAGCCACATATGTAGCTATTTTTTGGTATAATTTACTTATGATCCGTCAGACGGTGTGACCAGTATCATGACGGTTTCTAGAATTAGTAGTATATCAGAATTTTTACACTGATCTTTACAGTAACTAAAAAAAATTATAAGTTTTTTCAGTTAAAGCTCCTACTTTACTATATTTACATAATAACACCAACATTTTGAAAATCTAAAATTAGCACTTTGTAGTTAATGAAATAAAAAATGTCAAAAATAATATTTTGGATAAAAAAGTGACTTTCTCATGATGTGAAATTGTTTATAAACAGTACAGCGCATTTACTCTATAGATGCAATTTTTTCAGTAAAATGTGAATTATATTCATGAAATGATGTATCCCAAAGTGTATAGCTTGTAGCGTGACCACAAACTTTAGGATACCCACATACACACACGTACACCTACACACACACGCACACACAGCAGGCAACAATGAAAAACGTACAACTGTACCTTTCGATACCTCAAAAACCTCAAAATCAGTCAAAATCTAGAGACCAATTTTTTCATGATTACTGTACTTTACTTATAGTAAAGTAAAAGGAAATTTCTTTCTATAGGCTCAGGTGACTCATTATGTAGTATAATTATATAGAAGAGAGAGGAGCATCTGATAGAGACATAAATTGACCAGATCTTGGCTGGTCGAAACACCTGTCTGAAATGGACTGACAGAAACCACATGACAGGGTCAATATTGATACTGTTATTGACAGTACAATTATTACTGTTGTCATTGTCATAATTATTATTTTATCTATATTTATTAATATTATAACTAACACTAATAATTAATTACACTCTTAAAATATCATTACTTTAAATTCTTTGTTACTTTATAGCGTTAATTACGCTTTAATTCTAAAAAAGCTAGGTGGTTGGGAGACCTAATCTCCAAATTTTAGAGATTCGAAATTTCCTCTTTGTATCCAGTTCTCCCCATCCCTGTGATAATGTATGAAAAAAGAGCTAAAAGAAATAAAAGATGTGAGTGCGTTTTTGCCAAATTAACTTTATTGCAAGAGGGATATTGACGCACAAGGGGACAAGAGAGAGATAGTGAGCGATAATACTGGGTATAGAGCGTGCAGGGAAAGAGGGAAAGTAAGAGGGCGATTTCTAGCTGACTCTATCACACTGGAATAATGAGGGACAGAGGGTTAGAGTGTGATAGAGGGGTGTAGAGGGCGATAAAGTTGGGAAAAGAATCCCGTAGAAATAGAAGGACAGACAGACGGAGATTTTCAACCAAGTCTAATGGAAAAGCAGAATCAGGAATCAGGAGTGATAGACAGGAAGATGAGATCTCTGACTTCATTAGAATAGCAAAGATGAGGCACAGCGAACTATAGAAAGTGATAATGAGGGAACATTATACTCTTCTGCTCCTAATTGAAAACCATCAGATGATATCACTATACACTTTGATTCAAATTAATGATCAATTTGATAATATATTCACTATGATTTATTAATCATGCTTATTAGTTACCGTCATTTGCTTGATTTTATGATAGCCTATTCTAATTACAAAAAAAAAAATATTTAAATTGGTGAGCAATGTTACCAGTTCCTTTTCATTACTAAATAAGTTATTCATAAACAAATTATTCAAATATTTAAAGGAAGTTTATTTGGTGTAAACTAGCATTAGTTTTACTTTAGTATAATAAGTACGTACAAATCATGAAAAAATGGATTCACGATTTTAACGGATTAAGTATTTGAGGCCACCTGAAAGTTTATATAATTTGTGGATAAAGCTACACATAGTCAACTTTAACTTGAATTATGTGCTTAGTTGAAGAATTTTTTAAGTTAAATACCTTAAAAAAGGAATTATTTCAATGTATTACTTATTATTTATACTTAATCCTAACAATAGAATTTATACAATCCCAACTTAATAGAATTACATTTTTAATAAATTGCTTATTTTGGTTTCGGTTTTCTTGCGGCAAAACGTGGTATTGCAGTCTAGAAACTAATTTTGTATTCAATTTATGGTCATATTAGATGTAAACTTATCGCACAAAAATAATTATAAATCGTTATATATCAAAAATAAAAAAAATGATTTCTTTCTTTACTAAATACATGAAATGAATTTAGGAAATTATAATTTCCTAAATTAAATTTATAATATTATTACATTTATAATATACTTATAATGTGACTATAATGTCCAATAGAGATTATATAGCAGCTGATTTAAGTAAGCTTACAATTTCAAATTCACAAACTCAATAAAGATCAAATGAATAAAACATTCATTCTAAAACGGACCCAACAAATCAGTCCTAAAACATTCTAAATATTTTATTACTAAGACATCATAATCGACTTTGAACGTTATACTGATTAAACTCTTTGAACAGTTAAAACATTAATAACAATTCTAATAACAACGAAATAAGTAGTTAAATAAATATTTAATTATTTAAATAAATAGTTACGCACAACTCTTTTTAAATAACTATTAAACTATTTTAAAGTATTTTTCATTTGAAATGGATTTTGTATTGAATATATTCCTATCAAATTTGGTAAACTTTGGATATAAACTGAACCGTGTGTAGTATATGTATAAGTATATATAAGTGTAGTATAGACACACTTACAAGCACACTCCACATGCATACAAACACACACACATACATAAGCACACACAATACAGACAGACAAAGAGTGAGTGAGAGAGAGAGAGAGAGAGAGAGAGAGAGAGAAGAGAAAGAGACATATATTTAGAAAATACATGATTGCGTAATTTCATCGTTTACATTTCTATGTCTCCATATTTAAACACTTTAAGGGTGTCTGTATGTTCCATTTGTAATGACACTCATTTAAGTTCACTATGTGCTACATTGCTCAGTTGATTCTACATCAACTGATACATTTTCAATACTGGATTTTATTATAGTAGACATTTTTAAAGAGTATAAAACACAATACAATAATACTGGGTTATATTTAAAAAACCTTAAAAAATTTTAAAAAGGGAAAACACTATAAGCATCATAAATGAAAGTGTCCTATTGATTGAGATTTGAAACTGCAAATATAATTTTTATATGCCAACGAAATGTTAAAGTGTATTCTTACTTGTAAAGAAAATAGAAGAACTAGAGTAATGTGAGTATATAAACTGTTCGATATTGAAATTTATACGATTGTGGAATTCGGAAGTACAAATCTAATGCACTTTTTATTGAAAAATTCTGTACGGACACTTCAAGTATGAAATAAAAAACTTTTTTTTTGGAGAAGTAAAGCATTATGTAGGAATCATACTGGGATGTGTAATAAGAATAGGAAACTAAGTATGGTCATCTATTAGAAGTGTCATCTTTTAGATTGATTTCAGACGGAGGCATTGAAATAGAGATAGAGGCAATAGACAGAATCCATTCGAAGGGCGAAATGACCATCTAGTTGAGATGACCTTCTAGTCCATCGTACTTGCCGACCTTTCTCTGTTTTAATTATCATTCCATTCAAATCACAATCAATCCATTCAAATCAATTCTTCTGGATAAAATCGTGAAAAACAAAACCTCAGCTGAATGATTTTATTATCAGCCCGCTTGTAAAGTACATAATCTCCACCTGTATTTCACCTTGTCAGGGGCACCACTGTCAGCCGTGCGAGATAGGAAGGACATATGTAGAGAGTAATTACCTCTCTAGGTGGCCGACCGACCTTTATGCTTTCGCTTTACTATGTAAATCATATTCATAAAAGAAAATATTTCAAGTTATTTTAAAAAGAAACTTGACATTTTATTATCCAACCCCACTAGTACAACAAAATGCAACACAAAAACTTATAACATGGACATTTTTTTTTAATATAACTTTTATATGATCGTATCTCCAGGATAATAATTTTTTGTATATGTAAAAATAGAAAAATGAGTTTCATACAACTCATATACATGAAATCATAAGAATTTTCAAAACTTTTTTTGCATTGGAAGGAATATATTTAACTAATAAATAATATTTAATTTATTTTAATTAACCGAATTCCTATTCTATTTAAACACATTTATAAAGGAGGGTTAGACGGGTTTATTTTTTTAAATATAGCACGCCTTACCCCTAATATATGTCTACCTATGTGTTATAATGTCACACCGTCTTCTCTTCTAATCTTCTCCTGATGATGAACAATTCGAAATATTCAATTTAGTAGGTGTGCATTTTATCTTTTTTCTGTGTCGTGTTTTTTATATTTTAAAGTACGTTCTTTAAGATTATAACAAACTTGTTAAAGACTTACAATGATCTTAGGATAGCATTATTTAAATGAGAAAGACGGATCATTATTTACAATGAAAGTACATCTATCTATTAATCTGTTTAATACTTACGGAAGTGGAAAAAAGTTAACATTAAACTTTGACAGCATTTAGCGTATCAGACAATAGGTGGATAAACGAAATGGTAAAACTGAAAGATTGAAAGGGCTTGAGATGACCGGCCAAAAAGAAACACTGCCTTCCACTAGCGCTTTGTTGATGATGTATGAGTGATAACACTCTCTCTCCATGTCTCTCACTTTCTATCTCCACGTTACAGTGAGCCTGGCTGTCACTTCCATACCTCCATGCGCAAAACATCGCTTCATTCCATTTGTGAAACACTGAGTCATTTCAAAGGCATTGGTATTTTTTCCCATGAACAATATCTTTAGCTTAATTATAAATCATGTACTTCTTTATAGAATCATAAGTGGGATTGAGTAGTATGACAGCTGCAGTTCTGCAGTGCCTATGCACGAGTGACTCATTATATATATATGTTTGTAAATTTGGGGAGCAATCCTTCATTTAAACATGTTTTGTTAAATCACCGTTGTACTAAGGCATGAATAAATTTCATAAACCATTTTCGTATTGTAGAAAACTTCTTCTAAATGGTCTATGTAATTTATTCATGCATTAGTACAACTGTCGATGACCACTTGTTACGGTTGAAAGATATTAGTCTTTTTTTTTTCATTTCATATTGTGGTTTGAACGGTAAATCACAGACACAGAACAAAAGAACAAATGCACTTACTATCTCTAATTTTCGGTTGAACCGTCATCAGGAGAGTTGAGACAGGGACATCAAGCGCACTTGCGAAGCGACAGTTGGAGACCAACAGTGTTGTCACACGCGTGCCCGGTTCAAGTAAGGGAAGAAAAATTAACTAAGAATAAGCGAAGAGCTAAGAAATAGAAAGTGAAAATGAAGAAAATTAAGAAATATAAATAATAAAAACTTAAAAGATAATAATGAAGAAAATTAAGAGGAAAATACTGAAACAAATGAAAATCTAGGAATATAAATAATATATACTTAAATAATAATAATAATGAGGATGATTAGAATAAAGTTTTATAAATAATAATTTAAAATAAAAATAATAATAAAAAATAGTAATAAAAAGTGTGTTTGTTCCTTTGTTCTGTGTCTGTGATTTACCGTGAAACGTTTGTTGTCCTTTTGGATCGTTTTCCCGTTTACTATATATATGTATGCTTGGGAAGCAGACCTTTCAAACATATTTCATTAAACTTCTTGTAGATTTTTATTTTTTCTCCACGAAAAAATACAAATCGGCAAACAATTTAATGATATATATATATGCCCATATTGGAATACTTATCAGTGTACGAAACAACCAGACACCACATTACTGGAACTGTAAAACGAACAGTTCTTTAAACGACTATTTCTATATTGTTTACTGAGAATTGAATAATAATATTTATTTTAAAGATTGTATAAAACACAAGTATCAGGAAGGAAGTAAACACAAATAATTCGTAGTATATTTTTTTATTATTTCAATCATAATGAATCTAATACTATACACTAATGAAGGATTTGTAGTGTATAAGTCAGCGTTGCTTGATGTTGCAACACTATCAATGAATGCAACTTCAGTTATTAACTTGTATTCATGCAGGCAATTGTAAATGTCCTTGGAACAGAAATAGCGCGCACGATTTATTATTACTTGAACAGTGTTAACTCGCCTTACAGGAAAGAGTTAAAAAAAAACAGGGGAATTAATATTGAATCACTGGCGCCAAGAGGTGAACTTAGTGCTTTGCTGACTCACAACTGTTTCTGGTATTTTAATTAAATTGTTTCATTTCCGAATGAAATTAGTCTTCTTAGTGAGAATACTAACAATAAACGTCCTCATTCTAGATAAAAACACATTAAGATTTATGCTACAGCATAATTTATTTATTTTACTGAAGGATACCTAAACTTTCATCTAGGACCACATATAGAAAACTATACAAATATATACTCTATTCAGCTTTGTGTAAACCATTGTGTTAATCCAAGTTGAATTACACTTGGAAATTAATTATGTTAGAAAAAAAAAACGCTACGACATTTAACATATTTGTTAATTCCATCGCTTACAGTTGTGCTAAACGTTCAGTAATAATGTTAGTAAAAATATGATATAGTAAAACTGAACTATTGACAGATATTTAACTGTGTCATTTCATTAAAGCATCATTTCGCGTCTCATAGTCAGCAAAGTAATAGTTATTTAAGATCCTATTTTCATAGGACGAAGCTAATTTTGCGTTAATTTTTTCCGAAATAATAATAAACAAAATATCATAAATTTGCAAATATTACATGATTTAATTTTCGATTTAGAATTAGTAATTACCGCATATTAAAATTGGCTCCTATATAATTATTATGATGTAGATTATAGATTAGGCAAATAATAGATGCAAGAAAACTGTGTACAGATAGTTTCCCAAACTTAACCCAGTTCATAAGGGTTGTCTCACATTAGCAGTTGTAACTTACATACATATTTATATAATATAATTGAGTTATTTTTCTGGATAATTAAAATTAATTAAATGGAATCTAATTGTTAAATGAGTTTAATATATATGTGGTTATCAATATATCAATATATCTGAAAAATAATATAGGATGAATTTTGAGTTATGTCAGTTAAGAACAAACATTGTGTCCATTTAACACAGAGAGAGAAGAAGGAATCGTCATTCAGTGGATACAACTTAAGTATGTTTTTATGTTGTAACCTAATGGTCTATTGCCACATAACTCGTCCCTAATTGTAATAAGATATTTATGCAGTGATCGCATGGATGTGCAATGGTTGCATCATAAATGAAACAACATTGATTGATGATCACTTGAGCAGGCCAATGAGCACAAATCTATCGTATACCATACTGCAACTACTAGATAGAAGGAAAGATTACAAGAAAAACTGGCAATCTGACTAGAGTGGATGGCGAAGAAAGGTAATAAGAGGGAGAAGTGTAAAAAACTTGAAACAGAAGGACAGACCCGGTGAACGTCAGGTTACTTCGTGAAAGTTATTCCGGGAGTATTCATCAATAACAAGTTATAAGCTTACAAGTTATAGCAGTAAAATTAAGTTGTTTTACTGCTTAGTCAAATCTGACTGAGCTGTTCTCGAACGTTACCAGATTACAGAATTGCTTTGTTGGTAGTGTCATCAAGAATGGAAGACAAAGTAGTATACTAGTTAAAGTTATGAGGTTAATCTAGTATGCTCTTGGGAGACCAAGAGAGTTTTCTAATTCACTGTAAACAAATGTGAATTTGAATACTCTTTTCTACAAAAATTAAAAGGTTTTAGAAGTAAAGGAGTAGACATTCTAAAAAACAAAGGCATACTGACAAAGGTGAGCGAGACCAAGCCGTGGAAGGAGTGTATGTTAGCGATTGACAGCCGAAGAGTTTGTTTGCCAGGTCAGCTCTGTTTCCCCTACTCTGGACCTTTAACCTAATTTCTGAAACCTTTTGCCATAGTCCCCCTCGAATAAACTCAATTCACCGAACCCTCTACCAAAATAATCGAGTTTTGGTTCCCTACCTAGTACCATTCGACCTATCTTGTTATCGCTTCCTCAGAGCTATTTTCATTTTGTTTTTCGTGCTCAATAAGCACCATGTGCACACGTTTAGATATAGGAAGAATAAAAATTGAAGCAACACATAGAAGAATGTTTTATCATTAAGGACGATAGTTTTATATAAATCGATAAAAATAGTAACAGCTGTTGAATACTTTGCAAGAACCCTGTGAAGTACTAAATTGGGAAGTGGAACTTTGATGGTATGAAGTACAGAAACGATATACGTTAGATGACAGTTTTCTCAAAGAAAAGATGTCTAATGTGACTTTTTATTTTCATAAATAAACGGACAACTTTATAACCAGCAAATAATAATCAAGAACTACCAAATGTATATCTAGAAGTCAACTCCATATTTCCACACCACACTAACTGTTTAGTATATTTGTTAACATTATGAAATTTCATGGAAAGTGTTGTTATTTCTGTATACAGACAATGAAGCCAGGGTCATGTGCCGTTTGGCTGGAACGCCAGGTCACGGGAGAGACAAGGAGCGCGTGCGCTTTGGCCGCTGCTAATTCTGGGCCGGGTGACTGGTCTCCCAGCCATGTCCAATCTATTCTAGTACATCAGTCTGGTTACCCCAGACATCCGCTGTCTTCTTCCAACCACAACCTCCTTCTTCGAACCATCTCGCCAAAACCGTCTTCTCCAAAACAATACCATTTACAAAACAATTTTTTTTTCTTACAACAGTTTTAGAAGTCAAAGAATAAAGATGCAACCAAACAATGATTTTATAATTTTAATATTTCTAATAATTCAAACTAATAAAGCTTGAAAATAACCAGCTAACCACCTCTAACCAATAAAACTAAAATCAAACTAAAGTTGAAGTTTAATCTGAAACAATATCAGTCTGAAATCCAAACTATTCAACCTATTCCTTGGCTCAAGAAAAATTAACCAGTCTTTTTGGTAACTAGAAAAAATAAATAAATTAGTGAATTGAATTACACTTCTAATACATGAAAAATTCACTGGATTTACATAACGTTAAATAAATTGACATATCTTTGATTTTATTACAAATCAAACAAATTAATGAGTCAAAATATCCTCTACAACAAAACCACATCACTTTTCATATTGCAAAAATAAAAGTCTCCAAATGTAAAATTTTTTATAAAAATACCATTTTTTTACAAAATATCTGAATGTAGAGACTTTCTCTATGTTTCCCCAAGATTGGTGAATACCCCTTGATAACCTAACTATTGCTATATTATAATATAAATACATATATATGTACATATATATATATATATATATATATATATCTTCTATTCAAACTAAATTTGGGAGTTATTTTACTCTGCTAACTGTGAAATACTGGATATAACCAAGTCAGAAGATGCAGAGTCAGTCATGAACATTCCTTTATTTCAGGAAGGCCTTGACAAAAATAACAATACATTACACATTGGAATCTGTCCAAATCACATTCCACAATCGGTATTTTATTGCACTATTAAACACGAGAAAAACCGAAAGGCTTCTTTCTGTTTTGCTTTCATTCAAAATTAGCAGCTGACTTAGATCATCTTTAGGTTACACCTATTAAGTTATAAATAATGATCATATAATGAATTTTATTTTCAAATAAATGAGGCACAAGTTTGTGGGCATAAGAAATTTATGAAAGAAATGTTAAAGCTGTGTATAGGGACCAGTACTTGCCTCTGGACTGCTCGGTACAAGGTTCAATGTCCACTGTGGTGGAGGTGCATGGCCCCCACCGTTAGCAGCTTTGCTGGACGAAAGCCGGGTCGTTGCATTTAAGGAAATAGTGAAAAAATATTTCACCTTACTTAATTGAGCCTGTCCTGTGCTTTATGAGTTGTCGCGAATGGCCTGCCATCATTATGTCTAATTGTAATCATAGTGTAGTTATTATTTGGTTTCGTGTTATTACTTTATAGTATTATGATATTATTATTGTTTTGTAGTATAATTACTTTATGTTATTATGCTTATTATTATTGTAGGCTCATTACCATAACTTAATGAGGATTATAATGTACCATCCAAGATTTCAATGCATGTAATGCCTTCTGGTGGAGCATGTTATTCAATAATAATTAAAAAAAATACTCTGGCGCTCGATTTATTCACATGGGAGGTGAATAAATATGAGCACGACGAATCTCAAAGAGGACGTTAAGAAGTCGGTTTCGAGTCTGTACGATGTCAGGTATTCGTTAAAGATCCCCACTCTAAATACACTTGAATTGGGAAAAATTTAGAATCTCTTGCTAATCTACATAATCTTCATTATGTCTTATCACAAAGGGCCAATGTTCGGTCAATGTGTGTTCCCTCTTGGAACTGCCATTGCAAACTAACCTAACCCAAACCGTGTATTTCAGTGCTAACTGTACAACTTCGGCTTTGTCTTGCTTCAATCAGATATAATGATCAAAGTGTAATTCCGGCATCTAGAAGAAAAGCTTTCTCTATAAAAATTAACTTTATTGAAGTAGATTCTTTCCGGTAGAGAATATGACAAAGTCCATTCTGAATATCCTAACCCACTCATAAAATCATAAAAGAAGTGATCAAACAAAAATAAGAATAATTTTAGAAAAATGGAAAAAATGTGGAGTGCCTACACTCAACTTTACTATAAGTAAGTACGAGGTGTGTAAATAAAGTAGTGAGACTGGCAACGTGGCTTTCGATCTGGCAACGCTGGAGACGCGTGGCCTTGAGTAGCGTCAGGTGCACGTGTGATGCGCCTCCAGTATGAATCTGAACGTATAATGTCAAACGTCTTGGGTAGATAATGTAGTATGTAGACATAATATATACGTCTAAATGGGAGATGTTTATTACTCTTTCATTCCTGGAGGTAGTATAGATAGTGATTGATTCTCTTATCAATACCGTATATTACACAATTGATGCATATAATATCATATATATTAGCACAGCAGTAATAAGACTTTTGTAAAGTCAAAGTGACGATATTGTGTTACGAAATAATCTCTTACAGACGAAAATGACTTTTGTTTCTAAAGGCAATGGATCTCCAGCGGCCAACGAATATTCCATGCACATCAGTGCACGTCGTAATTAGCAGCCCTAGACCAGAGGCCATTACTGCTATATTCTCATCCTGCATTTCTTGTTAAAGTCAGTAATCATAAGGACGGGGATTGGACGTCAGTCTGTCAGGACGTCCTTCACGAATATGGAAGGAGTCACATTCGTGGTCGTATGGTCTTCCGGCTTTGCATTGTCTGTGATATTGTATACCGTGAAGTAATTAGGTAGTCATATTTAGCTGAGGACCTGATTCTGAAAAATGACTGTCATCGAATCACCATAGAATCAGTTTAAAATTAGCATCTCTTTGGTAATATAAAACTAAGGAGCTCATTCCTCTTAATTCAATATTACTCAAAGATCATAAGATTCATAAACACAAAAAAGTCAACAACCAGTAGCTTTTCACACCAAACATAATATAAGTAACTTTTTCCTTTGTGCTATATTCGGTTATAACGTTGCTGTAAATTTATATTGAGAAAAAATATATCAGTGATTAGCCAGTTTTGCATACTCAAATCAAATTCAAAGTCGGCTTTTCAACATAATTTAGAAGTTGTGTAAATGGTAACATCAGAAATTATATGTTTGATTGGCATTCATTTTTTACATATAATTTTATTCTTCTTACATCTCACATTATGCCATTAAATCATTTCAAATTTTCAAATGGATTACAACATTTCTCAAAAGCAATAGGAAACACAGACGAACAAACCCTTAATTTGATAAATATAGGGTAATAAATTTAAATAATCTATTGTAAAGTATTTTTAATCGTTTTCGCTATAACTAATTTAGTGAATGAGGTTTAAAATAACATAAATTAACTAAAAATAAATCTATTTAATGCTTTATTATATTTATTAAATGTTTGGTAGTAATTATTTAGGAACTAATTAATTATTTTGATATATTTTTATGAAAACAATTCCAGAGAAACAACACACATGAAAGTCGCTTTTCATCATAGCAAATTACATCTTTATACGAAACAGTCGAAATATAAGAGTAAGTTTTTGTGAAATCTTTTATGTGTATTGTTTCTGCTGGTTTAGTTTATCTAGTTTGTGAAATCGTTTTAATTACTAATTATGAAAGTAATAATATTTAGCATCAAACTAATTAGGAAATCATTAAGTTTACAGAAAAATAAGTTAAAAAGGAATTTGTACTTACTATTTGAAGTATCATTAAAAGAATTAACTAGTGAACACAACAATCTATAGAGAGGTTAAAACAGTTTGAAAGGTTCCAGGAAGGAAGCGGAGGACTAAACAAGGAGTGTAATGCCGCCTTTTTAGAATGACTTAGCTCTACCGGTGCACCAATCAAATGCCATCTAAATTATCTCATTTTAAAATAGTCCCCTTCTATCAGTATTTCTTTTATAAATAATAATCACACATACGAATTAAACTATTTCTTTAAAAACAGCAAATATATTATCAATATAAATTAAATTAATTAGTCGTAATATAAATTAATAAAAGTAATTTCTAAACCTATTTCTTTTAAAAGTTGTCTGAACTATTAAATGAATATACGGAACAAAACGGACTGATTGAGATTTATAACCCATCAATCGTGTCCACATATTTCCATAAATTTCTATGAAATTTTGATGACACTACTAAAAAATCTGGAGTGGCCTACACACTTACTATAAGTAAACTTAATATCGAACTTCTTGAGTATATTATATATAATGTATCATTTAAGCATAATATAATCGTCTAAATGGGAGATGTTTATTAGTCTTTCATTCCTGAGGTAGTACAGATAGTGATTGATAGACTTTTCAATATATAAGTTTATTTTTGTGTATCACACCATTATTTTAATTTTTCGAGATCGATTTTTTTTCACGATTACTATACTTTACTTATAGTAAAGTAAAAAACATGAAGGTTCAATTACGGGAAAGAGCAATAACGCTATAAAAATTGTTTGTTTATCCTAGACTAAGAGATCACCTGCTATACTTGTCGAATTTTTTGTATTTTTTTACATTGTTTACATTGACTTAGAAATTTTTTGAGCGAATCCACTGAGATAAAATTGATATTTATAAAGGAACAATTTAAATTGTCTATTGACTTATATGAGATGTAAGAGGAATAATATTGTGCAGGAAAACGATAACACTCACTCAGAAAAAATTCTTATATATGTTATTTGACAAAGGGGAAGGAAAATGATCTTATTTAATACTAAGAAGCCATTAAATTCAAAGCATAATAATTCTGTAAAAAACCAAAAATGTAAAAGGTAATTCAAAATTGAAATCTTTCGTTTAGAGATTAATAAAGGTAATTATCGTACATCTTTAATTATAAATCATCTTAAAACAACATTTTTTCTTCGATGTTTATGATGTTTTTCAGAGAAAATAAGGGTATTTTCCTGTTTTAAATTTTAAAATTTTACTTTAATATTCAATGTAGAAGGATGTGAAGTAAACGATGTAAGAAATCCACTGGCTATTTGAACAAAAGCCATGTTCTCTTGTAGGAGAATATTTCGTATCAAGAAAATGTTCACTTTGGTTTTTCAAAAATGTTATAACTGCTGTAGTTATACTAATGAAATTATTTGCATCAGCTGTGAGATGTACCAAAATAAGCTTATATATTGATATGTCCTTCAATCACTATCTGTACTACCTCAGGAATGAAAGACTAATAATCATATCCCATTTAGATGTTTACATTATGCCTAAAAGAGAAGTTATATATTACAAATATTACGAAAAGAGACGTTATAAATTCTGAATATATTTTTTGTTTGTTCTATTTGTAACCTCAAAGATAATGTCAAAATTTCAAAACTCTAGGGCTATCAGGTTAGGAGAAAAAAATGTTTTCTAAAAAACAGTTTTTGGCAAAAAAGTGACTTTCCCATCATGCATAATTCTTCCCAAATAATAGGGATCTTCGTCTTTAAGGAGCCCATTATAAAATATCAACTTGATCCATCAAAGATTCTGGACCGTAGCGTCCAGAACAAGCAACGCTAACACACTCACCCACCCACCCACACACACACACACAGACATCATCGTAAAAACTTCATAAAACGACTTCTGGGACCTCAAAACATGTAATTCCGTCAAAATCTCGAGATCGAATTTTTTCACGATCACTATACTTTACTTATAGTTAAGTAAAAAAGTTTACGGGTTATACCAAATTTATTGTTTACTCTTCTCCAGGGAATGTAACTATACCTGGTATACGATAGTAGATATTATATTTCATGTTTGAAGGCAACTTTGAAATTAATGAAAGAAATGGTTCAATTTGATATACTAAAATATTTTTAAAATAACTTTCAATGACAATCATTAAAAGTAAACTTATATGGTATTGTCATAAAACTTCTATGGGCACAATACTTTTTGTTTACCTAGCTAATGATATGAGTTATTAGTTACTGAATTCATACTTTAATGAGTCTTCTTGTCATTACTTCTTACTTTACTTGAATACCGGTGAAAAGAGTAGTAAAATTAACATAAAACATATAACATAAAATAAAGTTCTAATAATGGTAGACTATTAGCTGAGTTGATAAATGTGACTTGCAGAGAACAGGCCGGAGTAATACCTGCCAAAAGAAATAAAAAAATGAACAATTAAAAATTACACGAAAGGCATACCGGGACTGCATAGATAATCCAGGATACCAATTAATAGTATGCATACAGCAGGAGGCCAGGTTAGCCTGCCTATGGACTGCTAGATCCGGGGTTCAATACCCACTTTGACCCTCAATTTATTCACGGGGAAGGTGAATAAATCTGAGGATATCGTCCCTCAATAGTAAGGCCGAGCCAGTACGATGTCAACAAGTACTCGTTAAAGACCCTAGTCTTATACTCTAAATTCACTTGATCAAAGTTTAGAACTCCCAACGTAGAATGTTCATTTTGTATCACAAAGGGTTAACGTTGGATCTGTCTGTTCTCCTGCAGGACTGCCACTCCATCCTAACCTCACCATTTGCATATTAAGATAACTTAATGTAAAAAAGAAACTAGTTTTTAGCTCAAGTGGAAAAAATGACGGTACAGCAGTTCTTCGGGCAAAACTTTCAGCCACCAATCCCTACCCTGTAAGTTGTCATGTCAAACAATTTCTCTAAATTTTTTTATTACAAAACTTAACCAGGAAAAATTGCAAAAAAAGAAACACATCCTCTTGAATGAGATTCAATTTTGGCATTCATACAGCAATTGAAACACAGACAGACAAACAGACGCGTATCTTTTGCATTAATAAATTAAGAAATAATGAACAAATAGAGAAATATCAATTAAAAAGAAATGGATATATCATGGAAAGACAAAGCAAAAATCCGAAGGAAAAATGTTAAACCTATAGTTAAAAGCTTATGTTGGGAAACATTTTTAAATAAATTAGGTTCGTAAGATTCTCTTTGAATACTGACTGGTAGTATTCAAACATATATTTTTAAAATTATCAAAATACATTCTTTACTGTGATCAACTGAAAAATAGAAATTATCTTTCGCGCAGATTAGCTAAGTAATTAAAATCAGTTAGACAAAATAAAGTTTGATAAAGCTACTAAAAATTCATAAGAAGCTTAAACTTTAATCATCTAAAATTATCATAAACTTCTTACTAATTAATTTATGAAAATTAAATATTAACGCTTTCACTTCTTATCACTAGTGAACGTTATAAATGAATATAACTTTCGTTACCGGTGAAGAAAGTGGTAAAATTAAATTAATACTTATAAAGGAATAGGGAATAGTATTTGAGAATGACCTCACTGGTTATCAAGACATACACAGGCATTTCAATATACATAGAGGCGGAGAAATCCATTTATAAAGAGTTGTTCAATATGTTTGCACGCGAGAAGTGTGACATGTAAATGCCTAAACCATCATGTCATGGCAATATCCACAAATAAGAAAGGCATTAGACTTGAAGATACCTCTAGTGGGAAATACCGAGAAGGATGTATTTGCTGTCAACACAGATGATATGTGCAATATTTATAGTTTCACTCTCACGTTACTACATTCATTTATTTAGTGGAGATTATAGTTAAACATCATTTTCTGGTGACAATTCTTTTAACTGATTTAACCTAATGACGAACTTAAATAAAGCATTCGCACATCGAATCCTAAAACTAAAATTTATTGTTCTAAATCTTGAAGAATATGACTCTAGTTTCTCAATAGTCTTATAGTGAATTAGTGATATATTTCAGCAAAGCAGGTAACCATCAAATGACTACATCCATTGACAATCTACCTAAATTGAAATATATTCTATAGTATATACGCGCCATTACCATCAATCCACTACTAAATAAAACCAATAGTTTTCACAGTTAACATCATACATCTAAAAATGAAGAAATACAACATTCATCATATAACAAGATGTCACAAGAAACACATGAAATAACTTTCAATGATCAAACCACAATAAGAAGTGGGAAAAAAAGACTAACATCTTCCAACCGTAAAAAGCGATCTTCGTCAGAAACATTATCCAATCCTCTCTGATTAAATTTAATAGATTAAACATTAGATATAAACATTAGATACGGTTTGTTCAAACTTGACTCGGGGTTAACGAGGGCAATAGTCTCTTCTAAGAGGGTTGACAGCTGCCGGATAGTTTTTACTTTTTCTTATTGTAGCCCTTTGTTTCCCCAAACATCCCTGCCTGGACTATTGTCCTTTCCTGCACATTACACCCTTTTAAAATACCCCTTTTCCCTCCCACCCCTCTCAACCCTCTAACAATAATGTTTCTGCATCTAGTCTTTCAGATGGGGTTTTGACTCTGACGAAGATCGCTTGTTACGGTTAAAAGAGTTCAGTCTTTTTTCCCCCACTTCTTATTGTGGTTTTATCATTCATCATATATGGGAGTTAATACTAGATTCCAAATTACTTACCATTCCAACTAGTGATTCTATCTTCAAGTAAATGAATGAAATTTAGTTCATTTAAATATATAAAAAACTGAATACCTCATCTTTAACAACAATTAAAAGAAAAAGCGGCAGTATAACTGTAGCATTGTATTAAAACTACAAACCTCTTTGCGTTAAAATAAATCCTTAATATACAAGTTAGTACAACTAACCCATATAAATGGTTTAATGAGCAAATTCTACACTAGAAAAATCTGGAGTGGCCTACACTCTACTTTACTATAAGTAACTCAATGTCAAATTTCTTGAGTATATAAAACATAACGTCTCATTTAAGCATAACGTAAACATCTAAATGGGATATAATTATTAGCCTGTCATTCCTGAGGTAGTACAGATAGTGATTGAAGGACATATCAATTTATAAGCTTATTTTTGTACATCACAAATAATTTATTATTTGCAAATAATTTCATTAGTATAACTACAGCAGTAATAACATTTTTGAAAAACCAAAGTGAACATTTCTTGAAACGAAATAGTATCCTACAAGAGAACATGGCTATTGTTCAAATAGCCAGTAGATTTCTTACATCGTTTACTTGACATTCTTCTACATTGAATATTAATGTAAAATTTTCAAATTTGAAACAGTAAAATACTCTTTTTTTCTCTGAAAAACATCTTAAACAGCGAAGAAAATGTTGTTTTAAGGTGATTTGTTAATTAAAGATGTACGATAATTACAGTTATTAATCTCTAAACGAAAGATTTATATTTTGAATTATCTTTTACGTTTTTGGTTTTTAACAGAATTATTATACTGGGAATTTTATGGCTTCTTAGTATTTAATAAGATCATTTTCCTTCCCCTTTGTCAAATAACATATATACGAATTTTTTTTTAATGAGTGTTATCATTTACCTGCACAATATTATTCCTCTTACATATCTTATAAGTCAATAATATATTTTCATTTTTCCATTAGAAACATCAATTTTATCTCAGTGGATTCACTCAAAAAATTTCTAAGTCAATGTAAACAATGTAAAAAAATACAAAAAATTCGACAAGTATAGCAGGTGATCTCTTAGTCTAGAATAAACAAACAGTTTTTATATCGTTATTGCTCTTTCCCGTAATTGAAACTTCATGAATTTTTTTTTGTGAATTGCTAATTTTTTGTTCCATGTTTGGTCAAATTTTCATTATTTTTTAACGAGCCGTTTAGCGTCAAAAAATCATTTTCTGAAAACACAAATCTGTACTGTAACGCCCCTTTAGCGAAAGTAATTTCAAAAAAAAATATCTCAACTCATTCGCCATATAATGTTCTATTTGTAGGCATAGTTTCATTTTTGTCCGTCAAACAGTATGGCTTGTATCGCTCTCACAAGGTTTGAAATTGAATTATGAGTCAAAATTTGTACATTTTATTGAAAAAAAAATATTTCCTGTTGTCTTAAAATTCTGAATATATTTTTCGTTTGTTCCATTTGTAACCTCAAAGATAATGTCAAAATTTCAAAACTCTAGGGTTATCAGTTTATGAGAAATAAATGTTTTAAAAAAAACGGTTTTTGGCAAAAAAAGTGACTTTTCCATGATGCATAATTCTTCCCAAACAATAGGGATCTTCGTCTAAATGGGGCCCATTTTTGTGTAAAATATCAACTTGATCCATCAAAGATTCTGGACCGTAGCGTGGTAACAAGCAATGCTAACACACGCACCCACCCACCCACCCACCCACCCACACACACACAGACATCATCGTAAAAACTTCATAAAACGACTTCTGGTACCTCAAAACATGTAATTCCGTCAAAATCTCGAGATCGAATTTTTTCACGATCACTATACTTTACTTATAGTAAAGTAAAAAAGCGTAAATATATGAAAAATTAAATTATACATTAACATTATGTTTAGCAAGGTGAATCTAATAATAGAAAATAGTTAAGCAATTGCCAGTGTAAAAAGAAATAAATATTTTCCTTTCATTGTACAATCAGCAGTGAGAACTTTAAAATTTGAAAATATTGATTCTTTTCAAAAAACACGAAGTATGATATGACAACCGTGAATTGGAATCATTTAATACATGTTAAAACTCAATAATATTACTTTTGAAAATAATTTAAAATCATAAGAAACAGTGTTCAATATGTTATTCTTTGATTCTTGGGCACTAATTGAGAATGGTGTTACAGTTAGTTGTTGAATCAAGAAGAACAAGACGAATGGCTGGTTCCGTTAGACTAGTGGTCCCAACCTTTTACAATCAGTCAATTCATACCGCTCCGAAGGCCATATATTTGTCAAACAAATTATTATGTAATTTATTCCTCTTAGGACCAAACATTTCATTGACGAAACATGATGTGAGACAGTAGTGTTGATAGATTTATTTTATAAGTTCAAATTCAAAGCTGAAGAGCTTGTATCAGAGAGATGACATACTGTGCACTTATAATGCAGTTGCATTCAATAAACAATTTCTCTTTTATTAAAACTATCCGGATTTGTTGCACTTAATGTTATTAAAACAGGCATTAGAGTATGGCAGGGCAACTAACCGCTAACAAAGAGTTTGATTGATCTTCAAACCAGATAGTAGTCTACTTTTCAATAAATCATTGAGAAAATACTAGGGAATTATACCATTTTCACCTACAATGTGAGAATGTGATAATGTGATGCTCGTGAAGTTATAGTGAACTGCTATATATATATATATATTAGTGAAGGATGGTAGCAATCCTTCTTTGTACATATATATATACATACAAAATTATCACAATAGCACGTGATATAAATATTCCGGGTAACTAACCAAAAATGACTGAAGATAATCGTTCATTGAGGCGTTTTATCTTCATAAGGCGATAAGAAAAAACTTGAGGCGTTTTTGTTTATCACGTTGTCAGAGAGTAAGTGAATACAAGTTGTGGGCAGGTATGAATTTTGATTTAAAGATGAATGAAGATTGGCATCATTGACAGTATTTTCTCTTATTACATTAGAAATAGTCTTAATTTCTTTAAGGATTCATTCAATTAGAAATTCATCCAATTTAAAAAGGCCTGTACTGGTGTTGACTAAGCTCTTAGAAAAGCTTTTTTTATGAGGGCACTTTCTTCCCTCTCTTATCCCTCCTGATGGCATGTCTTTTTTATTGATGTCTGATGACGTGATAAACGAAAGACCTCAGAGCGATTATCTTCAATCATTTGTGGCGAGTTACCTGAATATATACATATATGTATAAATCATCAAGCCACGATATGATATTGTAGTTTGATCATTGATTGATATTTCACGTGTTTATGTGAAATCTTGTAATATATATATATATATATAACAAATTCAATAATATATCAACCGTTTGATACAATAGTTACATTATGTCATCATGTATGTGAAAGTTCGATTTGAAACCTAAAAAATTGACCAAATCCATATATGACAAAATACACATATATATACACATACTTTTACATGAAAAAACTATCCTCAACGGACTAATAAAGTTCAATATAGATAAAGAAACATAAAAATATAGAGAAATTATAAACCCATACTTATAGTCTCTAATTTTTGGTTTCACTCGTCATCAGAAGAGATAAGAAAGGGAAACCATGAGAGGAGATGGAATTCTCCAACAGTCTCTGCACCTGTGCACTTGGTTTCCCTCTCTTATCTTTCCTGATGACATGTCAAACTGAAATTTGAAACTGTAAATGTATGTTTATAATTTCTATATGTTTCTTTATACATGCATCTTTGTGTATATAACAAGGTTTCACAAAAAACAAAAATATAATTCAAACTCTACACCACATTAAGAAATAAAAAAAAAAAGACTATGATCTTTCAACTGTAACAAACGGTTTTCGTCAGAGTTAAAAATAACACTCAAGTATCATACTTGTATCAGACAGGTATTAATGCTTATGTGAACCAGGTTTAGCTGTCAAGATAACTCACCACACCATCGAAATATCGTAGAGAGGCCAGGGGACTGAAGATCGTTACGTTAGATTTTCTATTTTCAATAAACGTAAATAAACAGTAAATATATACGTTATGATTTTATCTTAAAATAAATGAGAGAAATTTAGTTCATTTAGGATCAAAATGAGAAATGTATTAATTAGAAAATAATCTATAGGAATTCGATTTATAGTGATTAATTTACGTGATATGCCTTGAGGATCGTATGTTAAAAGCGTTTAATATTCTGTAATTAATTTACACAGTAAAATTAATTCTAACAAAAATGAAGACTGGATGTTTGTGAGAAGACAAGAAGTGTTGATTAGGGGGTAGACGCGGGGCTTTCTCTGCTCTGGTATGCAAGAGAACTGCGGCAGTGAGTCACGAGAGCGACATTCGCACATCTGGGCCTGCACCTCTCCTCTGGCATCCAACAACAAATTCTATCTTCAACCTTACTTGGCAAAATTCATTTATTTTCAACACGGAGACTAATCTCCAATATATCTTATTCCAAATAAACCAAAATATTAGCGTTAAGTGTATTTAGTTATCACAGTTCAGAATCAATCAAGAGGAAATCAATATAACAGCACACACAAAAAAGTATACTTAACGAAAGATGTAACGAAAATTCTACATAAACTTTACAGTAAATAAATTCATTACCAGAAATAATGAAAAATTCGTTTAAATAATTTATGTTTATGCTAATCCACATTTAATCAGTTATGACGAATACATAAGATTTGTGTGATTGTTTATCACAGGGGGTTCCCAACCAGGGGTACATGTACTTCCTTGGGGTGAGAGACATCATTCCAGGGAGTACAAGAAGCAACACTGTAATTTTAACAAATTTCCTTAGTATAAGAAAATTTCAGCACTTTTAAGAATATAATATTTTTTCAGGAAATTTTCAGAGAATGTTTAAGAGCTTAGGTCAAAACAATATTTTCATTAAAAAAAAAATAGTATTTTGATTTCATGACATTGTACGAGGTGTGTAAATAAAGTAGTGAGACTGGCAACGTCACTTTCGATCTGGCAACGCTGGAGACGCGTGGCCTTGAGTAGCGTCAGGTGCACGTGTGATGCGCCTCCAGTATGAATCTGAACTCGCCACAGTCATTTGTTTGTTCGTAGCGTTGGTTTTCGTGAAATGGTTTTTTCTTGAGCGTTTTAAAAATGAGTGACCTCAAAGTTGAGCAGCGGTGTGCAATCAAATTTTGCTTCAGACTTGGACATAATGCAACCGAAACTTTTGAAAAACTTCAGGAGGCCTATGGAGAACGTGTTTTATCAAGGGCACAGGTTTTTCGGTGGTTTAAGGAATTTTCAGAAGGAAGAGAGTCGATTGAAGATGAACCACGAAGCGGAAGGCCTTCAAGTGCAAACACCGATGAAAATGTCAACAGAGTACGGAACCTTGTGCCTTCAGATCGACGCTTGACAGTCAGAATAATCGGGGAACAGTTGAAGACTTCGAAAAAGAGTCCTTCGTGTGCGGCCAAACATCAAAGACAAGTGGGTGTTGCATCACGACAACGCGCCCTGTCACACTGCCATCTCAATAAACGAGTTTTTGGCGAGTAAAAACATTCCTGTTGCTCCTCAGCCTCCTTATTCACCAGACTTGAGTCCTTGTGACTTTTTCCTCTTCCCGAGATTGAAAAATCACCTCAAGGGAACTCATTTCGGGACACTACAAAACATACAAACTGCTGTAACCGACCAGCTGAAGGCCATTCCAGAATCCGAGTTCCAGCAATGCTACAATGATTGGAAGGACCGTCTCCAGCGCTGTGTGGCTTCCGAAGGGAACTATTTTGAAGGTGACAATATCACATTGTAATTATATTTGAATACAAAATTTAAAAACATCAGTCTCACTACTTTATTTACACACCTCGTACATACTTCAAGGAAGAAATTATTGTTGTCAGTATATTCAAATGTTAATCTGGGATATCCCATATGTTTGATTTTTTACATTTTACAAAATTAAATTCCATTCTAAGAGTTTTGAAGCTAGTTCTAGCTATTTTACAGAATAATAAGTTATTGTTTTCGTAAAGTTTATTCAATCTCTGAAGTTTCTTGTCTAAAGTTGTTTTTTTTTTATATGCATTAAAAATAAAATAAATATCTTCGCTTGATAGAATTTATTATGAGTCCACATGTTTTATTCTTGAACAAAGTATAAAATGTAGCTAGTGTAAGGTCAGAGAAAATTTTTTTTGGGTGTGCAGGAGTAAAAAAAGGTTGGGAACCACTTGTGCAGAACTATGTGATTAAATAATGAAACGAAAAATATAACAGCATTAATTTAAAATGATAAATTACCTATGATTTAACAATTGGTAATAATAATGATAAAATCGGATAAGAAAGTAGTTGACAGGCTAAATTTGAAACACCAGTTTAAAACATTATTAATCAAATAAATAAATCTACCGACAAAAATTAATGAGTTCATCTGACAGATTATAAATATGTAAATTTGAGTGTAGCTAGTAATTATACTCCAAATTTGTTTTGTTAATCATATAAGTGATACAATAATGACATCAATAGCCAACCCTGACTTCACGGGTGAAGAAAGGAATAACTATTACACATCCCTTTACATCTTTCTAAACGATAAACGACTCCAACAGTCTTAGAAAAATATCCCGTTGACTGTTCGCAGCTTCATATCTTTGGCATATTTGATATTCCTTTTGAATAGAACGAAATAAACTATCACAGCGTTCATGAACTTTCCACTGCTGGTATATCGATCACACAACGCGTCTAAATAGCATATCCTAAAACTCTACCAATTACATACCCAAATTTTTAAAACTTAAAAATCAATTTTTTAAAAGAGTGCAAGGAAAACTGCTAGCCCTAGAAAATTAGCAGTAAAACGTGTATTCCTTCACTGTCTGTTCGTTTCATCAACATCCGGTTGCAATCTACGAAAAACTTTGCTTTGTTACCTACAAACAGACCACCTGTTAGGTTAAGTATACGGAGCTATATCCAGGGCTTGGTAATTAGCTGTCCTTCTTAACTTCAAGCCTTTAAAATTGTCTGTGAGGATCTCAAAATAATTTCGTAATTACATATCTTCAGTAACGCTTTATTACTTCCAAATAAATCTTCAGGTCTTAAATGCAATTTGTCCACCTGATTTCTAACAATATACCTTTTTTGAAAACTTGAATCGAGAATGGTGTCAATTTTTTTCTATATTCTTTCCCTTCAAGAAAAATCTTAGGTAAAATGTATTTGAAAACATTTGATGATTCACTAATATTCTACCCTTTTTTACATACAGCATCAACCTTTAAACGTTGTAAACAACCTATACTTTTCTGTGCTATTTCACCTCCCTCATCAAACATTTCTCTCAAATCAAACGCATTTGCACACTCCACGGACTTACTTGCATTCGTCTTGTCACAAAATATACAATCACCATTATATAAAGCAAAATTAATATTAAGCTTGAGGAGGTTGTATGAACAGCAGCCGAGAAAATTCAAATTATCCTTTGCTTTATTGAGCCCTAAGGAGTCTAGAGAAGTAATAGAGCTTCTAATTTGCTTTAAATTTTGAAAAATAAAGTGTTCTTCGATTTGAAGATCACCTAGAAAAACAATTTTCTTATATAGAATCAGATAAAAAAATTCTTCTTTCCAAAATTTAGCCATAAATTTAGCATCAATGTTCAAATATCAAATAGTTATATCAAATTGATATAACCTTTCCTAGAGGGAGGAAAACAATTAATTTTCTTTTCAGAAAGTCAGGTTTTCAGCTTGAATCAAGTTTAAGTCGGAATAGAATGTATCTTCCTCTCATATAGTTATCATCTTCGTGAATATTTGAAAACTGAACCAAAAACCCTATTCTACATGTTAGGTCAATTATTTTTTTTTACTTTACTATAAGTAAAGTATAGTGATTGTGAAAAAATTCGATCTCGAGATTTTGACGGAATTACATGTTTTGAGGTCCCAGAAGTCGTTTTATGACGTTTTTACGATGATGTCTTGTGTGTGTGTGTGTGGGTGGGTGGGTGGGTGGGTGGGTTGGGTGGGTGCGTGTGTTAGCATTGCTTGTTACCACGCTACGGTCAGATCTTTGATGGATCAACTTGATATTTTACACAAAAAATGGGCTCATGGAAGAAGATTCCTATTGTTTGGGAAGAATTATGCATGATGGAAAAGTCACTTTTTTTGCCAAAAACCGTTTTTTTTTAAAACATTTATTTCTCCTAAACTGATAACCCTAGAGTTTTGAAATTTTGAAATTATCTTTGAGGTTACAAATGGAAAAAACGAAAAATATATTCAGAATTTTAAAACAACAGGAAATATTTTTTTTTCAATAAAATGTACAAATTTTGACTTATAATTCAATCTCAAACTTTGAGAGCGATACAAGCCATACTGTTTGACGGACAAGAATGAAAACTAGCCTATAAATAGAACATTATGTGTAGAATGAATTGAGATATTTTTTTTCAAAATTACATTCGCTGATGGGGTGTTACAGTACGATTTGTGTTTTCAGAAAATGTTTTTTTGACGCTAAACGGCTCGTTAAAAAATAATGAAAATTTGACCAAAAATGGAACAAAAAATTAGCAATTCGTAAAAAAAAAATCATGAAGTTTCAATTACGGGAAAGAGCAATAACGATATAAAAACTCTTTGTTTATCCTAGACTAAGAGATCACCTGCTATACTTGTCGAATTTTTTGTATTTTTTTACATTGTTTACATTGACTTAGAAATTTTTTGAGCGAATCCATTGAAATAAAATTGATATTTATAAAGGAACAATTTAAATTGTTTATTGACTTATATGAGATGTAAGAGGAATAATATTGTGCAGGAAAATAATAACACTCACTGTGAAAAAATTCGTATATATGTTATTTGACAAAGGAGAAGGAAAATGATCTTGTTAAATACTAAGAAGCCATAAAATTCCCAGTATAATAATTACGTTAAAAACCAAAAATGTAAAAGATAATTCAAAATTGAAATCATTCGTTTAGAGATTAATAAATATAATTATAGTACATCCTTAATTAACAAAACAACTTAAAACAACATTTTCTTCGCTGTTTAAGACGTTTTTCAGAGAAAAAAAGGGTATTTCCCTGTTTTAAATTTGAAAATTTTACTTTAATATTCAATGTGGAAGGATTTCAAGTAAACGATGTAAGAAATCTACTGGCTATTTGAACAATAGCCATGTTCTCTTGTAGGATAATATTTCGTTTCAAGAAATGTTCACATTGGTTTTTCAAAAATGTTATTACTGCTGTAGTTATACTAATGAAATTATTTGCAAATAATAAATTATTTGTGATGTACAAAAATATGCTTATAAATTGATATGTCCTTCAATCACTATCTGTACTACCTCAGGAATGAAAGGCTAATAATTATATCCCATTTAGATGTCTACGTTATGCTTAAATGAGACGTTATGTTTTATATACTCAAGAAATTTGAAATTAAGTTACTTATAGTAAAGTAGAGTGTAGGCCACTCCAGATTTTTAGAATAATGAAAAAAATAAGGTAAATTAAAAAACAATATCATCAAACAAGGAATATCATAAAAGAAACACGTTGTATGAAAATGCATTAAGAAGTAGATAACCTATATTAAACTACAATAGAAAATCATAAAGAACAACTTATTCAGTAAGTCACTTCTTTCCAGCGTTAATAAACTACGAGTATTTTGTAGTGGTGTCTTCAAAGGAGCCCAAACGTTCATAATTCTAGCACAGGGTATGTTATGACGAATTGGAACCGCAATGTACCACCAAAAGCAGAGGGCTGCTTTCTTCAAGTAAAGAACACTAAAAACAAAATGTTGAAAGAGCTGTAGGTATGATGTATTCATGGAGAACGTAGATGACATTCTGAAAATCATCTCTGTTTAATATTTATTAAATTTATTTCAAATTTCGTCAAAATTAAATGAACTGAGGTATAATCCGATACTTCTGCAAAATTTGGATTGTATAAGTTTGTTTTTGCGTATGGTTGAGTCCCAAAATTAGGTGAAAACGTCGAAATCTCCCTTATGTAATATGTGTAGATTCAATTCAAAAATTGGACGTTTCAGAATTTATATGATGGTTTTTTTTTTTGTCCATTATAAATAAAAGAAGCTGATATTTTGTTTTTTTTTGTTTTATACTACATATGGTTCAATTTAAGCAAAATTCTACGCATCTCTATTTACATGAAACCCCTTTACCCTCTTTTCCTTGACCTGATTTAGTTCTCCTTCCCCCTAAAACATTTAATAAGAGGTCAGTACTTTACAAGCTTATTTTCAACCAATTCAATGCAGAGGCTTGGAAGTCCATAAAACATTTCATAGGGATCTTCTGCACTCGTATTGCCACCTTCCTTTGGCCTAATCGATTTGCCACACCCTTGAAATCTTAACTTTCACTAGTGCCAAGCAGACTACTTGCCAATTACCAATAACACTGTCTAACAGTTTCAGCAGATTGGGAGTCTACAAGACATTAATATTAGGTGAACGTGAACGAACAGAAACGCACACACACACACACAACCCAGTCTTTGTTTAAAAACACACACAACCCTACGAACATTGTTTATTGGGTAGACAATTTTTTTAGAAATAGAAAACTGATTTAATTCTAGAAAGAAGTTTATAGATCAATCATTTATTACCTTAACTGGAACAGTATTAAAACCACCAAAATGTAACAAAATTGTTTCAATGAATATCAAATCGATGATTCCATTATACTGGGTGCTCCAGAAGTCTTGGACACGTTTCAAGACCCCATATTTACAATACCATGATTGGTACCAGATGAAAGTGGTACATTTTAAAGCTAAAAGCATTAAGGTTGTTCCGATCCCCATTGTTTTTCAGACACTGTTACGGTGTACACTCAACGGGAAAAGATTTTTGAATCCTTGAATATGTAAAACTGTGTCATAGTCATTTTCTAACCGGCATTTCGCACAAAATTACTAAATGAGGCTCTAGAAAGAAACGACAAATTAACTATAAATGTGATAAATGATAATTTCATTTGCTTTCATTCTTTGTAGAGTATATTTGAAAAGATGTAACAGATAAGTTATTTTTTGCAAACAATTATTTAAAAAAGTGAATTATATATGTAATTAATAACTAATTACTATACTATATTAAAATATATTACTATTTTACTATAATTGCTACTGCCAGTATATAATTTCTTGTGAATTGTGAGACTTTAATAATATAATGGTAAACACATACTGCAAGTGAATATATATGGAACTTAATAGCTGTCATATTATCTCGTACGATACTCATTTTTTTCATGCAGCCCTATCTTTAGGAGAGAACTAAATACAACATTTTATGTTTGTATTTTATGTTTATATTAGAAGAGTTTGTAAAAATTATGACCCGTTTTGGCATAAAGGATAAAGTATACTTTCCCTGGTGAATGCCTCAAAGCAATAGGGTTGATTTCCACAATAACACACATATCTGTCAAATTTCACTAAAAGCCCTTAGACAGTGCCCCGAAGTCATTTTTATAAACATCCACTCACAGACACCCAAACATCATCAGAAAATATGTATAATATTTATAGACATCAAAACGCGTAATCCAACAAAATTTCGAAATAAAGTTTTCTCTTGATCCCTATATTTTACTTACAGTAAAGCAAAAATATCTCAAACGTGGTAAAAGTTACACTGAAGAATAAGGATACGATAGGCAGAGCTGAGTTTCGGTAATCTACAACAGAAAACCTTTCCAGAGGGTCGAGGAAGGCTAGTAAGTGATGGGGAACTCCCTCTGCCTCCACTGCAGTCACCTTGTTACTGATGATGTCCAGCCCTTTGTAAACCTGCGAACACAAAGCCCTTTCATCAACACCACATAATATTCAAAACTAACATTTCAGAAGTAAGCTAATCAAACAACTTCTCTGGAATGTATATACAGTTTATTGTGTAATACACAATATACCACTGTATAATTACCCACAATACTGTGAAAATAACAAAACAAGCTGATTGGGCTCTTCCAGTAGCCATCTAATCTGTTTTAAATAACTCCCTATCTTACTTAAATATGTCACTCTTCATCACGTGAGAGTAAACTAAATAACAAAAAATAAGAGGAATATGAATAATTGGAAAAAATATAAAGAATGAAAGATATAAAAACATTACTTAAATGAAAATCTTAATAAAGTGGAAAAGATCAATAAATAAAGAATATTGTCATTCAAATTACCCGTAGTAACAAGTAAAGGAAGGAAAATCGATTTCAGACCATAAAATGTAGCTGGCTTGGATTGTGATTGGTGGATTTTGATGAATTTGTAAAGGGCGTTAAATGTTGATGAGGAGAACGTCGTTCACCATGTGGTTCTGTGAAACATTAGTAAAGGTCATAGTGTTTCCACAGTCCTGTCAACACATCCTAGGCTTTGGGTTAATGTAACTGGAGGACTCCTGAATTTGACAATTGACTTTGATATCACTCAAAACTTTTCAATAATAAAGAAAATAAACCGGAGTTTGCTAAAGTAACAACAACAAAAATATACTAGAGTTGTTGTTACTATTTCTAAATTCACTTGTACTTGAATCATCTCCAAAGTGGTGAGAATTAAGGTACACGTCATCTCGCCAATGGTCGTATCACAAATATAAATATCTAGTTTATTTTTTATTGTTTTATTTTTGTTAAACTTCCGATAAGGTGACAATCAATGAAAATTGTATCACTCCGTAAACATTTGCAAAAACGATTGCATTTCATTATACTTATAACTTTGAATTATAAAAATGTAAATAAAATGATTTACAATAGATGAATATATTTCAGAATAAATATTGAACAATTCAGCATATTGTTTCATATTATATTATCATTGTGCGTAATACCCCAAGGTGACCTATAATTTCAGATTATTAATGATTTTTTATAAATATTTTTCCTCCGCTGTACCTTATTTTATCCAATAACAAGTCTTAGCATCGCTAGTATTAGCCGATTTGAGAATAGCTTTTTCATTTCTTCAAAGCTATTTCTTTGGTTTTGTGTAATTTGAGAAAACTAAAACTATATATTTTTGATTGGTGATCAGCACAACTGCTTTCATTAATGCTCTGTTTGCAGAAAAATCAGTAGCATGATGCATCATTGAACAGCAGGATAAAATTACAAAATCGTAACAGAGATAGAAAGTTTGTTCCTCGAGGCTTCAATCATGACCCATCAATTCTGCATAGAATTGGTACCTAATAATGTTCCTTGGGTGAAAGCAAGCAAAATTCTTCATTTGATTTGCACATATAATTTTTTTTTTAATTGAATTGCTTTAAGTAATTAACTAGTTATTTACTTGTGAGTTGTTATGTGGGAAGGTCGTTTTGAAAGTCTTTTAAGATAATATCTAGAGGTTGTGCGAGCAGAGCTTGTTTGGCGGAGGGCTATCTGGAATGTCAAGACAGCAGTGAGGACCGGTGGTAGAGAGATACAGTCTTTTGGCGGAGCTCGAGGGGATCCATTATAATTGCATCGAGCAGGTCAAGCTAAGACAACACACGAAATTTATCACCTAATCTGACTGGCCACCACGCCTTGCCAACTTTCTTACCGGACGAGCGGGGGTGTTTAAATTATCTTTGAACCGATAACTCAGGAGAAGTAATAGGTGGTCCCGCCACAGAACCGGCTCTAAGCTCCTGGACAATCCCTGCTATCAGGTCACCGCAACCCTTTTGCGCAAAATTAACAGTTACACTTAAGGAATTATTATTTACATAGCATTAACAACCTTCAGTTAATGTTTGAGACCAAACAAAGTTAACTCTTTTTAATTAAGTTAATAAATTCTCTTTAGTTTTAAATACAAAAGGAATTACATCAATATTTTGTGATATGCGCAATCCTGTTTTTTAGGATATGCATGACCTAATGCAGCTTTGTCAAATGACTGGCACAATGTAATATTGGTCAAAAGATCAGTGTATGGATAACATCTGTAAATTTGATAATGTAATTTGGGTTGTCTCTGATTAACTTTCACTGTTTTAGGTTCATATTGACTCTTCCAAATCCTAAAACTTCTTGTTATTTTGTTTCTTACAGACAAATTTTACGCTGACAACATATCCAAAATCTAAATATTTCAGTGTTAGTAGTTTAGCTTTAACCACATATTTTTTGAGTTCACAAATTTTAGAATAATGACAAAATTTCACACGAAAGCTATACCATTCATTTATCTATAAATTCATTTTTTTTTGTATCTAATTTCATTACAATCCGTTAAACTATGTGATCAATATCAATCATAAGTTAAAAGTTGTCAACCATACATTTACTGTTGAATCAAATGGTTTTAAATAGAGTTTCTATTAAAAAAGGAGTAACATTCATAAACAATTATTGTCGAATAGAGTAATGTTGGGAATGAATTACTATTGAAACAAGTGTCTACAGTCGGAACATAATAATTGTCCGTTTTTTAATCAAAACTGACATTGACAAACCGAAAGCATTCTGAAACAATATTCACTTAGTGTTATGATGAGGTCCATAATTACTTCACGTGTTAACTGCACTTAAAAGTTACTAGTTTAGGATCAAAAATAGTATGTAAAAATACAATGGGTATTAAAGTGGACTTCCCAGTAGGCAATGCTGAAGAACAAAGACTATTTGTTATACAACATCAAAACGATTCATTAAATAGTATGACCTTTATTGTGCCCTAAAATTTGGATACAATCTACCCACACACATACCAATATACATAACGAAAAAAAATTTTAACAAAGGACTTAGGGACCTCAAAACTTGTAAATCCGTCAAAATGTCGAACGGTAAACTTGCAGTAAAATAAAAAAGAAGTATACACATAACCTTACTGTTGAATCAAGTGTTGCTTAAATAGACCTCCTATTAAAATAATGCAGCATTCATATTCTATTATTGTTGAAGCAATAAACGTTGGGAATGAGTAACTATTGAAACACTGTAGAATATTTACTTTTTTAATATTTAAAATTCATGATACTTTAGATGGTAATATTGATATCTACACAATATTTAATACAAAATTAAATATTCTAGAATTTTCAATTTCCCTGGGGTTTAAAATTATTACCGGTTTTAAAAATTACGATAAGAAACCCAAAAGCAATAGGGGCTGCAGTATTTTGCTACAGTAAAGTAATTTTTGGTAGATGGTACATGCAAAGTTTTATTATAATAATAAATAATAATAATAATATTTTTTTATTTGTATTTTGGAGGAAAACATGTTTTTTATTTATAATGCCTCTTTTCATAAAATCAGGATTTCCTAAGAAATATACAGCTCATTCTCCTAAGAACACGAACTTTTTTTTGGTTTAGTTTCAATCTTTCGTTGCTAGCTTTCTAATTCAATCATAAGTCTAAATTTTCACACTTCTGCGTAAATATGACATTTCTTCATTCAATTCAAAATACATTTTTTAATTTAGAGTATTTTATCGTCACTAAACTACAAAATACTAAAACTATTAGAACTATGAACAAGGCATCTACCTAAAGTTATATGATATGAACAAAACTGCGAATGTTTTGGATCATTCGAAGAGGTAATATAGTTCTAAAAGAGCGAAACTCTAGTTAGAATAGGGACAACCCGCCATGCTTATCAGGTTTGTATATTTTAAGTTAGCATTTTTTTTTATCATGCTCCAACAGGAGAAATTTAAACATTAATATTAGTCATTATAGGGTAAAAAGCTTTTTACCCTACAATGAGTAAATACCACATAATAACTGATTGCACTACCTTAGAATTAATATTAGTTTAAAAATCGTGAACTGCTTAAGAAAAGTTAATTGATTTCGAAAATATATAACAATTTTAAACTAATAAAGTTCATTTCACGTGCAAATATAAATTTCAGAGCAAAATTCAATATGGTATATATTCATTTAACAGAGACACTATATCGTTTTTTACTACATCTTACCCTTTTGGATAAATTATAATAGAATAATTATTGCATATAAGATATACATATATGCCTGCAAGTTTGAAAAAGTACATTATAATGATAATTGAGGAACGTTCTACAATCATGGTATAACAAATACATAATCCAAATATTTAAAGGATAATTTTGAAAATCTTAATCTAATCTTAGATATGCCCATTTTCAAAGTTGCAGACTTTGTGTTCCTGGTGGGACTCTATTAAAAATGTTGGAAACACTCTATAAGTCCAACTGTTTCATGAATCTTAATATTTGACCCACATATGGTTTCTAGTGTGATTAAACACCCTATCTTTTGATTAATATTCAACATGAGAATGGCTTTGGACTCAATTTCAAAAAAAAGTTAATTTCTCTGAGTTAAAAAGGGTTGTATTATAAAGGTAGTATACCAGCAAACAGTAGTAATCATGAAGAACTTGTATGTTATGGTCAGAACAAGCATTTACGTGGAGTATTCAGCTAAAGTAGATCTCTTATTCAGAGATTTATCAAAGAAAAAGTTTTCAAATGAAAGAAATTTGAGGAAAACAACTTCTTCTGAAACAGGTTAGTATCAAAACCTTGTACATATGTGGAACCTCTCTCCTGGATTACACAAGATGAGAAAATAGAACATAATAAGCTCCTGCACAGGTATATGGCAGATAACATAAGTGTGCCTGTCTCCAATTTAATTACAAGTGTAGAATTGAATAATGAGAAAACTGAAACACCCAAACATCTTTCTTTAAAACCATCATCCGAACTGTCAGAGTGTAAGGCGCGATAGAGTCATCATGATTTAGAAATTTGTCAAAAATTCAAGAAAAGACAGGTTCAGAAGTTAGACATAAATTATATAGGGTCTTCAAATGTTAAAGTTAGAAATTGTTAAGTAGAATTTCTTTAAAATAAGGAAAAGTAAAAAATCTGAACTAAGGATCGCATGAAATATAAAAAAAATTGGATGAAGGAAAAACAAAAGTAGAGGAGTTGAAAGGTCAGTTTAGTGGAAGATAAAAACAGTGGAGATATCATGATAGCTTGGATAGGGGGCCCCAGGGAAATACCCAGACCGGCTCTACGTTAAACCTAACACAGATCTGTCCGGGAAGCAGTGTTATTATAAAATCGGCTGACCCAATGTCCACCACAGACTAAGCCGTACAGCCACAAAGACAATCCGGGTCTACTTACCCGGAGCAACTGCTTCATATTCACTGAAATGGAATGATTTTCTACTGCAACAAAGGAAAGGCTTTGTAAAGATGAGCTAAGTTGATGAATAGAGCTGGTACAGAACAATACATTGAAATATTAAAACCAAGAAGGCAGCATTATACATATTTCCATTGAGACTATCATCCTTCATGCAACTCACTCGATGACAAATTAACACTACTGAAGTCATTTTGTTCTAGACTTTGGCATGAAAGAACCGTTGAATGTCATAAATGATAAGAATATACATTTTTAGTATCTAACAATCTAGTAATAAAATAATTCAAAAATGATATCAAAATTTAAAGAAAAATTTGGATACATAAAAGTATTCTAAATAAGGCTTGTGGTTTATCTATTTTGTCTCTTTGAATTCTTTACATTTCGTATAAACAATAAATATTATCTTGGAACTACTTTTATCTAAAATAAAACTGCTTTCTTTTTAGAAAAGACCAATGAGAGGGGAAAAAAATCACGAGACAAAGGTAATTTCAAATACATGAACCACTCACCAGATAGAAGAGGGCTTCCAAAACCACACCCCACCAACCTTCACATTGTATATATAGTGGAAAATGACTCAAGCATTGGGGGTAAACTTCACTGTATCTGCTATACAGTTCTACCTACATTAACATATTACCTCATATGAACTTATTAACCACTTAAATAAAAATTTATTTTTCATTTTGTCCAATCCAAAGTGTGAACACTTGTAGAAAAATTAGAATTTTAGTTTTATAATCGCATTGAGACAAGAATCAACGCAACTACGAAGTTTTGAGTGTTCCCCTAAATCTCACTTAATTGAAGTAATTACTTTAAAATATAAACTGAACATTATTAATGAAAAACACTCATACTTACATATGATCTCGCATTATAATGATATTTTATAGCGTTCAGTATAACTGTGAGCAATAAAATCTATTTATTTTTAATATATCATTTTCTATGTTCAATTAATTTGAGTAATTTACCTGAATTTCATTGAATTTGATGCATTGATATACTCTTAATGAGGCTAGTGTCCCGTCACTGGTGCATTTTTCTGGATGTCCTACCTACACAGTAATTTTAGGAGAATTACTCATAGGCATGAATTACTCGAGATTTTGTGGTCTTTGGCTTTAATGGGAGGGCATGGTTTATGTTATTTTAGTTTTTCTCTCGGATGCAGAGAAATCCGTTACAGAGTTAAATATCCGAAATAGTAATAAATGTTATTTCCAGTTATTACACCATTTTGTTTTAGACTTCGGCATGAAAGAACCTTTAAATGTAATAAAGTAATAAAACAAATATACATTTTTAGTACATAACAATTAGTTAGTAATAAAATAATTAAAAAATGAGGAGATATTTTGATAAACAAAAGTAATTTAAATAAGACTTGTAGTTTATCTATTTTGTCTCATTGAATTCTTTACATTTCATATAAGTAATAAATATAATCTTGGAACTAATTTTATCTAAAATAAAACTGCTCTCTCTTTAGAAAAGACCAATGAGAAGGGAGAAAAAAATCACGAGACAAAGGTAATTTCAAATGCATTTACATCCTTACTGAATGGGAATAAATCACATGTTTAGTATTTTTAGAAACTGTCACTCGCGTGTGTCATTTAAATGTAAACCATTACTATTAACATTGTTTTAGTAGTACCATACAATTAAAAGAACTCAATATAAACTAGGATAAACAATAAGATTTCGGTTCATAAACAAACTAAAACAAGTAGAAATACAGAAGTGGCCAACTATATGGGCATCACATTCTAAACTTTAAGTACTCGAATCTCTAAACTGCTAAAGTTTGTAGTCTGAAAATGGCCACATGAATGCCTGAATTATATTGTTAATTATATTAACTTGTTCAGAGACATAATCTAATTTTCTTAATTTGGAAGTAAACTTATCTCAGTACCTGACAATTAATATATCTCTCGTAGAATATTTTACAGGAGTAAAACAGCGAACACAAATGACCACCAGAATTAAAAGATTCATGATTTTAAGCAAGACGTCGAAATACTCTCACAAGATGCAACTGACAAATGGACTGAGGAAATCAGATAAAAGTTGGCTAGAACAACGAGGTCTAATTTAGTTTAAAAATCTCATTCTAACTGAACTTATATTTGTAAGAAAAAAACTATTTTTTGAAAGGAAGGATTTATAATATATGCAGAATATCTAACAGCAATTTAACTTTTTAACTATTACTTATGCAAGATTCAATTAACATTGTTATTAAGAATTGTCTTAGAATGAATAGTTCTTCAGAAAAATTTCACACGTTTTGATTCTTAACTATTAATAGGTTCTATCGGTAGACAGTTCTAATATTTTGCTATAACAATGATAACATATCCTTTTAATTTATAGAATTGAAATAGCCACAAGAAAATGAAAAAAATAAGTAATTTGATTCTGGATTAGTTTGAAAATACTTTTATAAATAATAAAATTCAGTGTAGCCAACCCTGAACCTTGAGGTATTGTATTCACTTGTACTTTATTCCGTTGTTTTGTGTTAAGAACTGTAAAGGAATTATTAGTAACTGTTTTCAACTCCCATTCTCTCAACTTTACTGACATTTTAAGGGCGGAAAATTTCGCTAATTTGTTATTTCGCACCAATTTTATTAATGGGTGAGACACATTACCACGTTAACAGTATTCGTTCTTATATTATTCTTTTGGTATTAGCGTAAATTTACTGTTAACCTCGTATCTGTTACGATGGATTATATCCGATCTTAATCAATGCTTTAATTCTAACTAATTCCAACTTGTTGTAAATTTATCTAGGATTTTATCTCTGCAATCCAGAAATAATTCATATCTAATACACAAATACACTTTTGTTAAAAATAAAGTCAGTAAAATAATTATTATTTTTTATCTGGTAGGAGCGTGAAAGCAGTGCGGGAAGCTGGTTTAACATATTTACTGCCACATATACAAGTTACTTTAATGCACAGTAATTCATTAAATAGTATTTTTCCATTGAATATCTAAATTAATAAAATACAACTGTATATCGAAAAGTAATACAAATATATATTTCTTCAACAGAAATATATTCGTATAAGGCAAGGATTCAAGATATGTATAGTTTATATAACCCAAACATGCCTTTCTAGCTACTACAAACGCTTACTGTAATTAACTAATAGGAATAATTCAGGCTATTTCTGGAAGAAGCGGGAATCTTTGATCACATTGTTGTGAATGCCAGGTAATCTCTTTAAAGAATATACCTTTAATAGTAGATATTAATGGAAAATCATACCTTGAACCAATAGAAGTAAGAGAACTTCTTTCAGACACTTGTAAAGTTCATTAAAGAGCCTAAAATCTGAATTTCAATTCAGAAAAGACAATGAGAAATACAAACAAGAGATATGGAAGCGATGTGCAGGAGTACAACGATATTGAGGGCCTAAAAGTTTAATAATAATATTTTGTCATAGGGGTCAGGTTAGCTCAGTAGTTAGCGTACCCGCTTCTGAACTAATAGGACTGGGATTCGATCCCCACCTGGCCCTCGATTTATTCACGCGGGAGGTGAATAAATCTGAGCACGTCGTCCCTCGGAGAAGGACGTTGAATCGTCGGTCCCGAGCCTGTACGATGTCAGGTACTCATTAAAGATCTCTACTCTAAATACACTTGAGTTGGGCAAAATTTAGGACTCCCACTGTAGAATCAATCTTCATATTTTGTGGTATCACACGAGGCCAATGGTCGGCATACGTGTGTTCCCTTGTGGGGCAGCCACTGCAACCTAACCTAACCTAATATTTTGTCATCACATTTGAACGATAGCTACATTAAAATAAAATAAGAACTCAATTGATTATTTAACAGTTTGATATTATGTTTACTTACAGGAAAGTAGAACGAAAGCCATTCCAGATTTTTAAAAATGGTTTATATATTTGTATAAACATATTCATAATTATTCATAATAAATATTTGGATTCAAATAGAAGCTAAGAAATACTTTCTTTGCTCTTTTTTTTATATGCACTCATTCTCTCTTACTCTCCATTTATCACTTTCTACCTATTTTTTCTTCATTTCCTCGCTCATTATATATTCATAATTAATTTACCTAAAGTTCACAACTATTACAGTAAATACCCTTCATTTTTAATATGATTAACTTAAGAATTACTTAAAAATGGAAAACAAATTGTTATTTATGCTTAAGTTTTGCAAATTTTCTTTATTATTTATATTTTAATTAATTTTTAAAAAAAAGTAACTAATTATTCAGGAAGAAGTAGTATTTTTATATACTAGCATAATTTACGTATTGATAATATCAAACTAACAGGAAATTTACATAAATATGTATTAATCCTTGAAAACAGGAAGGTTTACACAAGTTACGTTATAATTAAGTTGTAATTTTCGGATATTGCATACCAACATCGATTGATTTAATGTTAAATTATTTGGTAAGTTAGATAGAAATAAATACAAGCTTCCTATAACACACCAATTATCATTAGCTACAGTTAGCAATTATGGCAGGTAAACGATTATTGTTTTGCTTGGCATAGTATCTCAGGGGAGAGCACTCAACTGTTCAAGTCACAAGTTCGAATCCCTCATCGCATGGGGATTGTTACTGCATTAATAAACATATCTTTAGCTATAAATGAATCGATACTGATTAAAAGTAAATTACTATAAGTGATATTAGTAAAACATTAAAAAACAATATATTGTTCTATATTCAAAAAAAGGAATTTGACTGCTTTATGTCACCTAGCAGTTTTTTATAAAAATAATAATAATGATAACAGTATTAGAGTGAGGAGATGCTTAAACAGGTAAAGACAACTAAGGGATCATTTATGCAAGACCCGATACAACAAACTTCCTCATTCCACTCTTTAGTTCTAAATTTTGCTACGTGCAAAATCAAGGTATCCTTACCGAACAGTTTACATAATGCAGCTCCTGAACCAATGGCATCACATTTTCAGAGACACACCGCTCTTAGGAACAACATCCGAGATCGAAATGAAAAAAAAAAATACATGGTCAAAGATTGCCACAAACTCTAGATCTTCAATCACATAAAATTAAGATCTGGAACACTTAATTCTACAATAAATTGAAAACTGGATAATAATGAGGTATTATTAAATTGAGTTTTATTACATCAAAATGTCAATATTGGATGTAGCACAATTCTCAAACAGGACTGAAAGCACACATATATTTTGACCCACAATCAAGAGAACCTCACAGTTTATTGTGTAAGCAATTGAGATTAATACAAGATTTAAACCGCTGATATTCTTTTTAGATTCAAGCAAATATATAACAAAATTCTCAAGAAATTTTCTCCCAATAAATTAAAAAAAATCTGGAGTGGCCTACACTCAACTTTACTATAAGTAAAAAAAGTATCAACCGGTTAACAACATAAAGATTTTTGTCTTCTCAATAGCTTTCACATTCAATCATAAGTCAAAATTTCAATATCTGTTAAAAAAAAACATTCCTGTTGTTTTAAAAATTTTGAAATCCCTTATCTTTTTCTGATTAAATCATGAATCTGTACTTTATACCACTGTCTTAAAGTCCTATCTGTTTATCCAATGTAGTTGTGTTCCAAATCATTGCATTTTTATTGTTTAATCTTATTTTGATGGATTATTATCACTATTTGAAAATTCAAATGAGGAAATATTTCATTACTTAAGTAAAGACATTAATTAACAAAATCAAATGGTTTAATGCATTTCTATTTATATTCGGCAATCAAATGTAATAAACACTATGTACACATTGAAGACCATTTTTATGGAAAATATTAACCTCATCTATGAAAGATTATAGACTGTAACGTCTATACAAACTTCAGATACGCACGCACACGCACAGACATCATTGGAAAACCATCATAAATAACTTTGGGACCTTAAAACATGTAAATCGGTCAAAATCTCGAGATGGAATGTTTTCACGATCACTGTACTTATAGTAAAGTAACAAGTTTTATTGTCGTTTACAAGTCAACTTTATGTGGAAACATTTCCTACAATTCACAATAAACTTAATGTATATACGATTGGAGTAATATTAACCACGAGGAATATATTTTTTGCCTTAATATACTAGTTTTTCGGGTTAATTTAAAATAACCAATGTTTTATTTAAACTTCAACATAGTGTATATGTATTTTCAAGTTGACAAACTCTGGCAAGGCAAACATGTTGACTCTGGACTAATCTGACCACTTTATTTAAAATTAAACTTGGATTAATTTAAATTAAGTTGTAGTTGGTACATAAAATATAATGTTAATACATCTAATTAAGCAATTGATATTCACCAATTGTTCAATGAGGTATTTGTTGTGTTACATATTTATTGATATTCACTGACTAAAATCAATTCACACTAAGAGCATGGTATATAAAACAAATAATACTATGAACAAATAAAATAGGAGAATCTACAATAGTACAATAAAAATAGTATAATAGTACAAATATAGTAAAACAATATAATAGAATAATTGAAACACCGTTAGAAGGATTTTTTAATAAAGTATAGATTAGGCAAAGTAAAATAATATCCTAGAAAATAATAAATTTTAATGTAAGAATGCAGCATAAGAGAATAACATTGTTCAAGATCCAAAATTACTAACTGAAATTTGGAAAATAGGTACAACTAATACACTAAAGAACTGTTTACAATGATATTAAAAGAAGCTTTTTCAATATTTTTATAGAAGAAACTATTTTGACTCAGTTGACAAGTTCCCTGAGCCTTGAAAATGACTACAACATGATTTTTTGTATGATATATTGTAATTATATTAAATATTCTATTTACCTGGTGAGGTGTAATGGTGATCAAAATATACTATTACTAATAATATATTACTATACATAAAAGTGAAAAGTCTGAAGAAATATCAATTCAACTCGTAATATAGAAAAGAAAATTAATATCATGTTTCCACTGACCGTAACTATGATGAAAATCTTCTGTGTTCTTGCACTGTCGTTCAATCAACGTAAAAACTAATTGAAAACAGATATATTGAAATAAATTTTCCAATCAGAACACATTTGAATTCGTTTAAAACTATTACAAATAAAAGTGACGCTATTATGAAAAATATGAAAAGGACTTGGAATAAAATGAGAGCTATGATTGGTTGAAATGATCTCATACGATAGAAAAGACATGCGCATTATGTGTAACGTTGGCGGGAAATGAAGGGACTAACCATATTCTAGCTGGATAATTATTATTTATACACTAACTGGAGACCTATGAACGTGACCTATTGAACCTGAATTGAATTCCATTCAACGTTTTAAAAATCATTTCTAATCCGTTTCAACTTTGATAAAATAACTTTGTTTTACTACCTTTATAGAACATATAAACTCCATATTATAAGATTTATTTATTTTTTTATTATAAGTAAATACAGGTATTTTCATATTATTATAACAACTAAAAGTAACTTTGTTTACTGGCATTATTTAATTTGATAAACTCTGTATTATGAGGTTTCCTTTTAATTTATTATAAATAGTCACAAAGTGTAAAAATAAATACGTTACTAGAAATATTGAATTTTGATATTATATTATCAAATAGCATAACAAATAACACCAACCTTCTCTTACTACATATGTACATGTACATCCTTAAGATCTACCTCTTGAATTTCGTAATATTAAATACAATTTCTCGAAGGACGATTATGCTTCATTATTATCAAATTTACCGGAATTTAGTTGACCACTATATTTTCATTCTCGAGTATACATTAATTCCCTAATTATTTCTATATTACGTATTTCACTCATCATAGACTATTGCGTAGCTAATTAAAACAAATAATACTTCAACTTATCCAAAATGGTTTCTCTCGGAATTAATAAATGAAATCTGGAGTGGCCTACACTCAACATGACTATAAGTAAACTTAATATCAAACTTCTTGGGTATATAATATATAATATACTATGTAATATACTATGTCTCATCTGAGCATAATGTAAACATCTAAATGGGAGATGTTTATTAGTCTTTCATTCCTGAGGTAGTACAGATAGTACTACCTACATATTGATCGACTTATCAATATATAAGCTTATTTTTGTAAATCACACCACTGATGAAAATAATCTCATTAGTATAACTACAGCAGTAATAACATTTTTGAAAAACCAAAGTAAAAAATTCTTGATACGAAATAATCCCCTGCAAGAGAACATGGCTTTTGTTCAAGTAGCCAGTGGATTTCTTTCATTGTTTACTTCAACTCCTTCTACATTAAATATTAAATTACAAATTTAAAACAAGAAAATACTCTTATTTTGTCTGAAAAACATCATAAACATCGAAGAAAAAATGTCGTTTTAAGATAATTTATAATTAAGGATGTACGATAATTACATTTATTTATCTTCAAACGAAAGATTTCAATTTTGAATTATGTTTTACATTATTGGTCTTTTACAGAATTATTATACTGGAAATTTTATCGCTTCTTAGTATTTAATAAAATCATTTTCCTTTCCCTTTGTCAAACATCATATATACATTTTTTTCTGAGTGAGTGTTATCTCTTTCCTGCCTGCTGTACGCTATTATAAGGTTGCAATGAATGTATATTGAGAAAAAATTAGCCAATTTACATACTCAAATCGAAGTCAAAGCCAGCTATTCAATATAATTTAAATCTTTTATAGTTGGGAGCTTCAAATTTTTGAAAATAATTAATATGAATTATTAGACTACAATAGTAAAAAAAAACTGGATATTTCTCAACAAACATAAGTCCACTTTCTTGAGGAAAGAGTCCATTCGTCACATTTTAATATCATGGAAAGGTACTACAATTCACAATAATAATGTAATTATAACTGATATTAAGTTTTGTTTAAGAGTGCAATATATAGATTTATTAAAGCATTTTATGAGACAAATCCATCATGTCATGGAAGACAAAGGTAATTTATTTATGTTAATTGCCAATGATTTTTTTACACGTAACAATATTATTCCTCTTACATCTCGTATAGGTCAATAAACTATTTCATTTTTTCCATTATAAATATCAATTTTATCTCAGTGGATTCGCTCAAAAAATTTCTAAGTCAATGTAAACACTGTAAAAAAATATCAAAAATTCAACAAATATAGCAGGTGATCCCTTAGTCTAGGATAAACAAACAGTTTTTATAGCGTTATTGCTCTTCCCCGTAATTGAAAATTCATGAATTTTCTTTTATGAACACCTAATGTTTTCTTCCATTTTTGGTCAAATTTTCGAGAGTTATTAAGGAACCATTTAACGTCAAAAAAACATTTTCTGAAAACAGAATCGTACTTTAACGCCTTTTTGGCGAATGTAATGTTGAAAAAAATTATCTAAACTCATTCTCCACATAATGTTCTATTTGTAGGCTTAGTTTTATTTTGATCTGTCAAACGGTTTGGCTTATATCATGCTCACAATTTTTAAGATTGAATTATGTAAAAATGTTTACGTTTTATTGAAAAAATTTCCGGTTGTTTTAAAATTCTGAATATATTTTTCGTTTATTCTATTTGTTACCTCAAAGATAATTACAAAATTTCAGAACCAAAGGTTATGAGTTTAGGAGAAAAAAATGTGTTTTAAAAAACGGTTTTTGGTAAAAAAAGTAACTTTCCCGTCATGCATAATTCTTCCCAAACAATAGGGATCTTCTGCCCTATAAGGCCCATTTTTGTGTAAAATATCAACTTGATCCATCAAAGATGCTGGACCGTAGCGTGGTAACAAGCAATGCTAACACACTCACCCACCCACACACACACAGACATCATCGTAAAAACTTCATAAAACGACTTCTGGGACCTCAAAACATGTAATTCCGTCAAAATCTCGAGATCAAATTTTTTCACGATCCCTATACTTTACTTATAGTGAAGCAAAAATCAGTAATATGCCTGCTGCCGATTTTTTACCATTTTTTCTCAACAGCTAATTGGAAATGGTAAACTTCAATTTCTCAGTAGTTCTAAATCCTGTAATATTATAGTTACTGTAATAATCATAACCTTCGAAACAGTAGTTCTTATCAATTCAATTACATGAATAGAATTGCCCTTATTGCGTTAAGTCTTGAAACAGTAACAAATAGAGAGGTCAGAGATCCTCTCAGTATATTTATTACAATATGCAATATCACATAAAAGTATGCATGGAAGAGATAGAGATAGCTGAGAGAGAGAGAGAGAGAGAGTGAGAGAGAGAGAGAGAAATATGATGACTGAATCACTAGGTGCTTTTCATAACATCTAATAATAAGATTTCACAAAAAACAGAATACCATACTATCGAACAAACTAATAAATATTTTGATAATATGTTTTCAAAACTGATTAAAGAAATAACTGAATCAAATAAAGGAAAACATAAACTATAAATAAATTTACTTTTTCAGGATTTTATGAAAAGTTATCAGCATGAAAGAGAATTATACTAATCATTTTAAAATAAATAACCTTACCGGTTAAAATCAACTCAAATTAAAAATAGTTAATTTATTGATTAAAGAATAAACAAATTAACGATAATAATTACATCATTGTATAATTCAATGTTAAAACAAATAACAACACATTGTTTATTGTGAGAGAAACGACATGTCAAACAGAACTTTTTTAAGTCATCAATTTAATAGAATACAGAGTAATTTTTTTTTTTGGAGTTAGAGATCAACTTTAAAAAAGAAAATATAATAGCTAAAGAATTTGTTTGGAAATAAAATTGAATCATTACCAAAAAAAAATCTTAAACTTTCAGCTGTTTAAATTTTAAATTTCTTTTATCCGATAATTTACATTTGATTTAATATTGAAGGTAAAGGCTAAATAAATTCATTTGACCTTCAATTTTTCTAATGCATTCGAAATAGGGACAAAAATAAAAAATCTGAACTTTTCACAGTAAGTAATTAAGCAAATTTAGTACTAAGATAATTTATTTCTAATATTATCTTTTGTTGCTGAAAAAAAGTCACATGTTTAGCCAATTTTTTTCAAAATACCTCAAAATGACCTGATTAAATATGAAATTCGTCTAGTTTACTTTTATTGCAAAAAATATATTTACTTTATTTTTAAATTTTCTGTCTCTGACTTTTCAAATCATTTATTGAATGTCAGTCTCTATTTTTTGAAATGCCTGTGGGTGCATTGTTACAATATGAGCTGCATTGTTCTTTGATTCTATATAAGATTAAATTAAATCTATAAAACTAGTTCTATGAAGCGTACAATGGCACTAGCTCCCGAGCATCAAGTGTTTCAAATCAAAAAGAAATAGTCAGAAAAAAAAAATCTAAATCAGCGAATTGCAGAGATGTAAAGTTTGGTATACAAAATATAGTTCTCTGAAATTTCTTTGTTTTAAGGAATGGAATCGGCACCTGACATTCGATAAGTGAATCCATGTAATCAATAAATTTTTTCGTACCCTTGTGTTAGGTAATACAAATATAGTATTATTAGAAAATAACCAAAACTAGTATAAATAAAATAAAATAGAAGAATTAGTATTACCATATATTTGACAAAAGATGACTACTGCAGTGACCTTTAAGAAACGGATTTGCCCGATTTGAGATCTCTGGAAAGCAGCAAGTAATGGGCGTGTTTCATAAAAAGTTATTAATAGGGGGAAATGTGTGGGCGGTAGACGGGAGCCCGAGGCGCTACTTTCTCTGGACCACATTCCACTTGCAGCCGCTCTCTCTGCTCAATTGACCTTCACCACGACCTTTCCCATCGGTCTGCATTATCCTCACCAAGACACATTCGCTCATTGGCTCCACGTTAGGCCTTCACCTCCTTTCAGCCTTCCACCACATTAGCTACCTAAATTGAAAATCACCACACTGATCTATTGACAAGGGTTAATCGTATTGAATTTTATTCATATTTGATTGAATGAAATCTAGGATTTTCATAAAAGTAATTAAAATACTCATGACAATTATTTTTACAATTGTGAAGTCATCGTGCGTGAAAATATATTTAATTATATCCCTGAGATTCTAAAAAATATTTATACATTAAAAAAACATTTACAACAATTAAACAGGAGTTTCTAATCACTCAACAGACCGATAAAACTAACGGTTTCAGATTTCATCATTAATGGAACTTTAGGTATTAGTGGACATACAAATCAAGAGGAGAGTAACAAAATTTTACTCACTGAATACTTGTACCAATCTCTTCCATAATAGGCTCCTGTAAACAGGAGAATCTGAACCAGTGAGCTTTTCTGAACGTTCTGGTATACACAATGTAATCTATGAAATCATGTCACCTTCCCATCTAGCCTATGCCACATAATATCGAAGGGAAATACCGAAGTAGAGGCTTTGGAATTCGCATTTCAGATATGTATTCTGAGGTACAGGTAACACATTTCGCACTGATCCAGATGTAATCCATTCCATGGTTCACACGGTACACATTAACGGCATATATATAATCAATTAATATTCTAAATAATCAAAGTTCCTATTGGCTAGGATATAAATATAGTCTAGTTACAATAAAGGAGGAAATCATTATGGTATTGCGTTTGAGCTTATATAGATACAGGTACTTTCCTAATTATTGAAAGATGGTTGAAGAGGAAAGGTCTGAATATAAAGCTAGCAAAAAACGGTCCATTCACCTTTTTTGAGAAAGCAAGTATACGTCAAAATCCTCTTCAGTAAAAATACAAAACTAGAAATTTGAAAGAAATACAAAGTCTTTTTGGAAGAATGAATAACCTGGGGGGGGGGGGTTCCATGTAACACTTACATTGCCAATGTTTACAGAATCAATTTCCTGCTCTTAGATCTACTACAAGTGAAATTGACACCGATGGTGTCACTTACATCGGTTTCCAAATGTTGATGAACATATCTACCCAAATTAGCCTTAATTCACTACAAAGACATGCATATCTAGAGATAACCGGAGCAATGCCTGCTTGTCCCACAGCCAGCATTGAAAAGTTAATAAACGCTTCGTCACCTCTTAGATTTTTATTAAGAATGTGACCATTTCCAATATATATAGAATGATGCAACATCCTCTAGCAACATCGAGCGTAATTAATGAATAAATAAAGAAGAAAGCAAATGAAAGTTGGACAGAACGAGAGATCTAATTTAGTATAACAAGCTCATTCCAATTCAATTTAAATTTTTAAAGCCACAAGGAACGATATGTGACTATGTATATATCTGGTCGGACATTATGGTCTCAACTACAACTTTCACAAGGTAGAATGCAGTTCAACTTATTTTTATATGTTATGTTCAACTATAACATAAGACAGAATGCAGACTTTGACTGGAAGACACAGAATACTCTGAACACATTCTATGTGAATGCTTGGCAATCACCTTTAAAATTTACATAAAACAGCAAAAATGAAATACTTGTCCATGGGCAAATTCATCAATTATAAAATTAATCAAAGGACTTGAAATATATAGTTATTGTTAGAAACGGCAAATGGAAGTACAATAAAACAAGATTGGTCACGGTTCATACGAGCAGATGATACTCAGGCCCTCAATTTAATAATAATACATGTCAGATTGTTCTAAAACAATGTTTCCGATTTTCTAATAACTGTTAAAATGGGTACAGACACATTTAAACCCATTAAACTATCTATGAGTTTGATAATACTTTTCCAAAGAGTTTGGTAATACGTCCACATGACAGTCAAACTAAAATAAAACTGAAACTAAATTTGATATATGAGATACAAACCTTTTTACTTCTGGTAAAGTTGAGTGTAGGACATTCCAGATTTATATAACTTTTATGTGTACTTGGGTCACGTTTCTTCCTATAGTAAATATATCTTAAGTATTATGTTAAAAATAAAAAGTAAGAAACTGTTTTTTGTTAGTTGTAGTACATTTATTCCAATTAATGTTATATTTTTTTTGACGGTATTTAAGTTGAACTACATATCATTTTTCTTCCTCCAAAATAGTACGCCTTACTTGGAGGGAGTTTATTGCAATATTTTGACATGCTCCATTGAACTGCATATCATATAAATTGCATGGTATTGTTAATGAGTAACACACATATAGTATGCAAAGAGTTGATAAGTTTACTACCAATGGAGACAATCTTCTGTGACAGCCGAATCAATAATACTGGAGGGTACAGAAGCTATTTACGAAACAAAAGACAGTTTTGTCAACTGTGAATCCACTAATGATCAATCCTGGATAATGCAGTAATTTAATTTACCCAGTCTTGGCTCTTACAAAAAGCAATTCTCTCACAATGATTACACTGGGCTCTGGGCAAGAATTCTGCTCTGAACAAAAAGAAACTCACTTACCATTGACAAATAACAGAAATTCGCAATGTTACTAGCCGTTAATGTAAAAAAATATGAAGGAAATTATCAATTCAGATAGAAATTCCAAACATAGAAAATTTAGATTCTAATTTTTTTTCAGCAGTAGAACTAGAAAGAAAAATGCTATATTTCGATAGCAGTAATTTTTTATGTCAGGTTGTTATTTGAAACTTGTTATTCAAGAACTATTAAATAAAGAGGAAAACTGGAGGCGAATGGCAACTGAAGTCAGAGCAGATCCTAGGTATGTGTTATTCATAGGGAATAGAATAGCTGACAAATTGATAAAGACCGGGAATTCCTAACTTAAACTAATTCCCTAGTTTCATACAAGATTTAAGTAGCTTCAACAAAATTTAAATAGGGTTAGCAACGCTGAAATGATGCGAGAACGACCGGTAGCCGAGAAAAATTGAAAAGAACTAATTGAAAGTGGTCATAAATGTTCTAAAGATGACCCTTTTCTTGTTCCATTAGATACGATTTGGACACTTCTATTTCCAATCGGCATAGACAGACAAACGATTGAGTTATATTTGTACATTCCTTCAAACAAGGTGTAGTTAAAGCATGGTTTTTGTCATCCGCCAGGACTTTATTCTTTGTAATTCAATAAATAAATGTATATTAATACAGATATCACACAGTAGAAGACTGAGAGCAGGAAATCATTATGCAAATGCTGCCATGAATGACTTTTTCCAGTGAAAATGCATAATATTAGCAAGAGAGATAGGATTAAAATTTAAAGGACATCAAGCAACATTTACAGAATTTGAATATTTTAAAGGTTTTATATCTGATAAGAAACAAAACCGGTTCATGTTTGCAGTTTGCAGTGATTTTCACAAAAACTCCTAATCCCGTTTTGTATATATTCCACCTGACTTGCTGGGTCTGTTTCCTAGTTACAGTCAAGATCTTTTCAACAAGAAGTTATGTTGACTGACTGGCTGACTAGTTAGCCAAAGAGGTTATCTTCTTTGTTTCGTTCAACAGCTAAAAACCATACTTGTTACGTCTGACGCTGCAAACAGTTCTTGAATACAGTGGTCTCCACTACCCACAGACTCCACCAAGAACGGAAAAACTCCACTGCGGTAGAGTGCAGTAGATTTAATTGTTCCACAACAGAACTAGCTGTGCTGCTTTCCATTGGAGTGACGTTTCATTCGGCAGTAAGTTATCCAAGGAGTATGTGAGAATAAATGAGACGTTATCACTATCGCCCATCGCCAACAAGTGACAGAATGATTTACTCACTTCAGTTGAATATTTTTAATACATTAAATCAACCTAGATGATTAGAAAATCAGCCTCTGTTCACATTCTATGGTCACACGTTTTGCAGTAACATAAGTAATTTTCTTTATTATTTTCCAAATTTTTAAAAAAGTTCTTGAAACAAGCAATATAACAATCATTAATTGGTAAGTTTTGATACAAAATTCTCACAACGAATTCTTTGTGATTACATGTAGGTTACATAATTTCTAGTTGGGAGTAAATTCTAAATTTTTCCTTAGTTATTGCACATATATATCAAGTCTTCAATTAAATTATATTCAATAAAAAGATACTGATGATTATAAATGATCTAAGAAAGAAAACTGAAGATTCATTCTTCAAATAACACTAAAATGTGGGGATTTAGAGTCAGAACAGTATAATACATGCTCCCCAGGAAAAGTAGACTTTAAATTAAGGTAAAAAAATGTAATTTTGGCTGGAATAATATTATTTAGTGTCAACAGAATTAATGATATGGAATTCTGAAGCGAAAATTAATAAAACAATAAAACTTTGTTTGGAACAGTTATAATTGAACATAAATGCTATAATCGAAAAGAGTTATTACTATAATTTGTTTTCTCTGAACTCGAAAATAATGATAATGAGTTTTAAACTTAAATTCATACCTTCATATTAATAATTAGTAATTGAATACTTAACAAATTAAAGAAAAATTTTTTACGAATACCAAATCTGCATCTTTATCTGTCGTTTTATTCACATTGAACGCCCTTAGCCTCCGAGTCACTGAACGACATGCCACCTAGTTTAGATATGACAACCCTTTTCATCAGTATCTCTTTATTTCAATGGATTCATTAAAGAATCTTGCTTCCAGGTTTGAGAAATCATGAATTCTTTATTTGAAGAGTATTATGACTCATTTTTGTAATGTAAGAGCAGATGTGCTCTTCGAAGAGCAAAACAGTCAGTCGGTTGTCATTATGTGCAATGACAGGTAAGAGTAAACGACAAGTCCATGGTGGAGGTAAGGTGTCCTATAAGCAACCATAGGGGAACTCATTCATTAAACAAAGAGTGTGATACGTAAAGGGATTACATTATGTCAATCTTCGTGACCACGGCGTGGTCATTTTCCCATCTCACAGTTGTCCATAGGTCATGGTTTTTGATAGTGTAACTATCTTGATAGGTAGTGAGTTCAAATTGTTCTACTCTCCAAACGATATTTTTTTAAAATGTATAGTTCCCGAAAGTGCTGCAACAAATGTTTTGACAGAGCCTACTGTTCGAACATTAAAACAGCTAATCAACAAATTACAAATAAATGTATGACAAGGACAATACAATATGCAAAAATATATATAAAAAAAAGCGTTTAATATCATATAAGTAAAAAGGTGTTCTTTTTTTTCCAAATGCTGGTGTAATAGTTAGCATAACAAACATGATGAAAAATATTAACTTAAGTTAGGAGTAAGTTAGGCTGGAATAGACGTCCCACGAGAGAACACACATGCCAAACATTAGCCCTTTATGATACCACACAATGAACATTTAACATTGGGGGTACTTAAACATTGAGGGAACATGCTACATTTTGCCTTACTTAATTGTATTTAGAGTAGAGATGTTTAAGGAGTACCTGACATCGTACATGCTAGGGATCGACGGTCAACGTTCTCTCAGATTTTTTTACACCTCCCGCTTGAATAAAATAAGGGCCACAATGGGTATCGATCCTTGGATCTGCCAGTCCAGAGGTGAAAACGTAGACACTGTGGGATACTGTTGTCCCCCTCCATAATTAACTTAATTGAAATATAACTGCTATTGCTGATAGAGTTTCTAGTTTATTGTTATCATAATAATCATATCACATAAACATGTTAATTCATCTATATTAACAAATTCAACAGTAAATGTTAGCTTATGCATGATCTTCATGGAATCAATGGTAACAGAACCGATATAACAATAGTGTTTTTAACAATCTAGAAGAAATTATTAGTCATTTTCATGCTGAAAAGTTTTCCTGTTAATTTAAATAAATCCGTTTAGAATAGTAAAAATATTAATGAATATTAAAAATAAGTGATATGTGAATGTAAGCTGCACAGGCTGTACCTACTCCTAGATTTAGTGCAGTCCAAACATAAGTGTCTACCAACGTCTACTCTTCAATATGACTTGGACTCGGACCTTACGTGAAGCCGGTCCAGCATAATGTACGACGTTCACTCCTACTTCAGAACTGTGATTCATGAATAAAACGCAAAGAAAGAATGCTCTGTTAATAAATTTAGTGCTCATTCGGATTTGACAGCAGTAGTAATAATAATAATGCAAATATATTTCTGCTAAAGGTAAATAAATCATGATAGTGGACAAAACACTTGCGTTTTCTACTGTTTAATACGTATAACTGTAAATACATAAAACAAATGAAATATTTGAAGCGATTATGAAGTTGGATAAACGAAAGAGAAGGCAGTACCGTAGGCTCAAGGTCAGAGCGGACATCACGGAGTACGATAATATAACGGCAGCACTTAACCTTATCTCTTGCATGAAATTCCCTATTTCTCCGTGGCTCCATTGTATGCACGTGCTACTGAGGCTTTTTGATACACACGTTTTTGCGTCGTATTTAACAAAACCTTGCAATTCATTTTACTACTTATTGTGAAATCTGGTTCCCCCTTATTAGCACCTTCGAGTTCATTGTTACGACAGTAATCCATCACTGCAACTCAATCCGCAAAGCTTTATTCTTGCATTAATCTATTCAAATCAGATTACTAGTTTATCGCTATATACAATAATAAATTAACTAATCTTTATAAATAAAATAATGATTTTGTCTGTACATTGCTTAGAACTGACTCATTTCAAGTTTTCTTTACGTTTCATACATTGGAGAAACCGAATCCACCCTTAGAAAAATTTCTGTCGGTTTGTCGGTTTGTCCGCAAAACTTTGTCACAGGTAAACTCAGCTACCATAAGACATATAAAGCTGAAACTTTTACAGTAGATTTCTGTAGGTCTAACTTAAAATATAGGCTATGAATTGATTGGAAATTCAACGTAGAAGTGAAGTTATGGGCGTTTAACGCAAAAATGTTTGTCACAAGTAAACTCAGCCACCATAAGACATAGTGAGCTGAAACATTGACACTGGATTTGTGTGTGCCTAACTTAAAATATGGGCTCTAAATAGATTATTAATTCAGTACAGAAGCGAAGTTATGGGGCTTTTAGCTGTATTTTCCTAACTTCACAGACAAGTTTGTTTTGAAAATACACAGGTGTGGCAAGTAGGTATTGTTAGTTGATTTTAATTTCAATTGAGCACATGAATATATTGCGTATTTGACATCATTAAAATGGTGTTTCACAGAGTTAAGGATGTACTATCTATTGAGAATAAATGTTTTGTAAACGAGCAATTCTCAGCCCTTAATATGAACAGGCATGAGAAATCAACAAACAAGTTCTTACGCTATATGAAGCCGAGGAAAGAACTTACAAGTCAGTAAAGAGATTGGATTAGTGATGAAGAAGCAGTTCATTATCTAATTGAATTTCTTGACTCTGAATTTATTTCTCCTGGACTGCCTGCTCATGAGTAAAAACTTAAAGTAGGAGCACCAATGATGCTGCAATTTATAGGAGTAACAAATTTCATGTTACGAAACATGAGTGACCCAAAAACTGTGCAACGGGACACGACTCTGAGTTCGTGCTCTACACAGATATGCCATAGAGGCGGACATAATGACTGGATGTGGTATTGGGGAGTCTTCCGAACCACTGTCTGTTTCCATTCAAATGATTGCAAGGTCCCCTCAGAGTCTATTTCGCAATGACGTTAACTAAGTCGCAAAGGGAGACTTTATCTAACGCAGGAATTCAAGTTAGCGAAACCAAGTTTTTCTCACATGGTCAACTGTAGTTTACTTGCTCAATAGTCAGAGGTTTCAACTGATTGTTCTTCCATGAACCTGAAGGACAGACAGCTAATGTAGTGTATACAGAGGCATTTGTTTAACACTGTACTAATAATGGTGTTTTCTACTATTCTATAATTTCTAATTATAGTATTAGTATAATACTATAATTGATATGTTGGAATACCAAGTATAATAGAATTTTTGATTCCGTCAAAGACGGGTACATTTGCTAGTGTTCTAATAAAGAATAAAACAAATCATAAACAAAATATTATCGATTATCTAAAGCAGCAGGTGGTGAAATTTATGTCCAGTGGCTGACTGAACCAGTCGTAAGCTTGGAGGCTACTTATAATAATATTAGACTAATTCTCATAAGAGGATGCAACTATTAATCACACGATGATACTGCTTCACTCCTTTGCACAAGGAGGGATCAAGCAGGAGAAAGACCGAGGTTATATTTACCTTCTTAAAGATAATGAAGAAATTAACTCTATGGGATTGTTACATCAGGTAAGGTTTATTAAAAGATGCAGACAACTTTAATTAGTTCATTGTTTAATTCAATTAATTTTGAATAAATGCATACTATGTCATGTATTTTTTTTTCAATTAAAACATGTATACACTCAGTGTAAACAGTATTTGTACACATTATACTTTAGAATACTTAGAAGTATGCATGCTCAAAGTTATTAAAAATTTCAAAAGTAATTCTTTCACGAGTTTTCTAAGATGATTTCACTAAATACCCAACATTTTGTTAATGAAAACTGAATGACCTACTACTCAATTAAAATAATGAAAATTTTATCTTCATTACTAGAACTATGAATTTTATGATAAAATAAAAATCATTTCTGTTTACAGCCATCCACTATGTAGCGCAGTAACACTGCTTAAAAGGTTATTCATGTAACATTGACGAAACTAGGTCCGTATAGTTCCTTTGGATGTATTTAACTAAAATTTTCATGTCCTTTTAGATCGAATATATTTTTTTCGACCTTCCAGATGTTTAAAATATAATGATTTATATTGAGCACCGTTTTCATAGACTAAGGTTTTTATGGGATGCATGTACAACTATTACAATAGTAAAATCCTTCACAATTGAATACGCTAGTGAGCTGAAGTATATGAAATATTCCATCCATCTATTTGATTGTTACTCATCTCATCTGGACGGCGTATTTTCACTGAAGTGATGACCAAACTGCTCAACAACTCATGTTCAATGCATGAAAACCACTAAAGCCTTTTCAAAATTTGCTCTCCACATCATTTATTTACTTAACTCTATCTTCTTCTCTACCTACTAATCATTTTTATACCCCTCCACGTATTTCTATCAATTCTCACCCTTTTATTACAGTATATTTTTGAGGGAGATGTTGATATTTGTGTAATTTATGACTGAACTTATATTTTTACTGATAAGAATATCTTATTTTTCTACCTTCCAGTTGTTCAAAATATAATGATTTATGTTGAGCACCGTTTTCATAGACCGTCGGTCCCGAACCTGTACGATGTCAGGTACTCGTTAAAGATCCTTAATCTAAATACACTTGAGTTAGACAAAATTTAGGGCTCCAATTGACAAAGAAATGTTGCTCTTATTTAGCCATAAATAAATTAGTAATGGAAGGATTTATAAGCATAATTCGTATAACGAAATGCCCTACTTTGAAGGTAACAACGGATTAAATCGAAATAGCACTGTATCAGGTTGATTTAAAATTTTGTAGAGATGTGAGGGGTACCATGTCTAAAAATTCTCGATATATATTTCATCATCTCAATATCTATATTGACGATAATACAAGAAAGCAGGAAAAGCTCCATTGTGTGTATTAGAAATGATTTACTACGGAAACTTATTCCTGCATTGTTATTGTTACAATCTGACCCAGTATGAATTTAATGAATTACAGCTTCAATTAAAATGCTAACACAACTACAACTGGTATTGCTAATCTATCAACCTGTCACCTGGCATTTGCAAAGGACCCAATTGATTTTTCGCGGTGCAATTTATTGGCTAGTGACATTTTAGATTGCCAGTTTCAAAGCGTTCATAATTTCATCAGTTAAGCAAGAGGTTGCCCTAGATAGTGGATAACTATCTTGATTTTAAATGCGAATACTGCTACGGAATTGTAAGTTCTTTCATTCCTTGACTTAAGTGGTAAGTGCATAACTGTTATTGAATAATGATTTATAATTATCAAGTTAGTTTTTAACTAGTCTAAGAAAAACACATACACATATATATACATTCAAGTAACCAAAAAATATAGGGAATTAACGCTCTGAGGCCTTGAGTATTACAGGTCGTCGGAGAGTAAGTGAAATCAAATAACAAAAAAGCATATCAGGTTACACAATTTGGTTTAAGTATGATAGAAATTATGAACATTTGTCTGTGTTAATCCCCATTATACATATATATGCCTTTATCGAGGTTTGGTCCAGCGTCAAACACTTATCATAAAACACCAGAAAGCCAACGTTTTGTCTTAAGCCAACGTCTTTGTAGACACCATTATTGCCATATTTTTTTTCTTGTAATTGTAATTATTTTTATTGCTGTAGCACAAAAGATATCTACAAATATAGACGAAACGTTGAAAAAGTTTTCATTGAAAAGGTTTCATTGAAAGTGTTAGACCCTAGACCCAACTAAAAGAAAAGTAAGGTAGAATACATGTGGGCGATGTAAGAACACACTGCAATGTATATGGTATATATATATATATATACATAATAGACTACTATTTAATTAAATTTCTTTCGTTCACCCGACTTATCTACTTGTAAATATCTTTGGCGAACCTGATTTATAGTTTACCACCTACGAGAAGAAAAATAGCCAGGAGGCTAGAATCTGTTAGTAAAAAAGTTGTAAATGCGAACATTATACTGCTATAATTTTGAATTTTATATATATATATATATTATATGAAGTTAAAACCACTAGGAAAAAAGAAAAAAATAGAAATAAATGAACGTAGTTTCGTAGATTCATCTTAAAGGTTAAGATGTTTGCCTTTCGCTTGATCATCACTTCTTTATAAAAGGTATTCTCTCTAATTTGTCAACTTTGACACATTATTCCTGATATATTTCATCCGAAATGTCAACCATTCTAAGTTGTCTAGGAATCATTAGGTCAACTAATATCCAGCCGTTTGAACACGAACATTTTTTGAATGATGAGTATTTTAAGATTTTGCAATGAGTCTATTACATTAATATCTGAATATTTTAAAACTTTTATTCATTATACATTTATTTAATTAATTAAATATGAATGTTCAGAAATGGATTGATATTTTGTTTGGAACAAAATCGTAACTAACTTACAGATTATAATGTTCTGTAATCAGTTATTATGAGCTATTTACTCATTGTAGGACAAAAAGCTAATGAAATAGTCTCCACATATAAAAATTTAATAGTATTAACAACGCGTTTCGAACACGTAGTGTTCTTCCTCAGGCATTAACTAAAAAATACAATATCATCAGAGAGTTATCTATAGTACAAAGTAAATATAAATACATATATACATAAATATATATATAGTACAAAATAAAAAAAATAAAGAAGAGAGTACGAACCTAAGGGTGAGTGTCGGTGGTACAACTGACTGTGAATAGGATGGACGTGGATGAGGATATGGGGTGTACATCTGTTTCATATTACAAGGCAGGTTCATTTCATGGTTATTTTTTTTTCTAAAGGTTATTTTTTTTTTTAGCTTACAGATTATCTGAATTACATAAAAGAAATGTAATACACTTTATAATTTACTCTTTCCATTAAATTAATAACATTATTTAGGTATAATTACCGATATACTAAAAAAAACTTGTTCTTAAGAGCAATTAATTGCGAAATTGCTACCTATCTCTGACATTTGTGAGGTTGAAAAGGCTTTACTAACCGACCTCATTATCACTGCTTTGGCGCCCGCCAAAGTGCTCGCTAAAACAATTTTCCTTATTAATAAAACGAATGGAAGTTGTTTTGTTACATAAGAACACCTCTCAATATTCTGACCATGAATGTTTATTCACCTTTCTATTACCAGACGAATGGTATCCCCTGCGTGAAAAAAAAACCTAGAGTCCGACAAAGCTTTCTATATTACTTATGACCTCCAATCTAGTGGTGAGCAACTAACCAGTAAGACCACCAGGAGGGGTTATACATCAATATCTGTTTCATCTTGGGACTGCTCTCACAGCATACCACAACTATAATCTGGATTTCATAATTTTGGTTGTACGTTTGTCAGACATTGAAAAAAGTTAGGTGTATGCCATATTGAATAGTTTGCCAAGAACTGATGTTGTGCAATATGAACAAGACAGGTTTAGTTGAACAGTTACAGATAAAACTTTTAAAATCTTGAATTATGAAAAATGAGCAGAGAAAGGAAGAAGAGTCAGCAATCGGAAAGGTGTTCATATGCAACTGAAAGATAGCCGTATCTCTCAATCCGTTAATCAATCTGCACAATATTTAAACCTCGGAATATCACAATTATAGATCCTTCCTTTACTAATTTAATTATGGCTAAATAAGAGCAACATTTCTTTGACATTTGTAGTGCATTTTTCTTTATATTGCCGAAGTCTTCTTCATTTGTGAAGTTTTGTGTTAGTGAGTTATAGAGGGGTTCAATAAATCCAATTGATTAACTCGTCCCTCAGTCCCTTAATCAATTTAAACAACATTCAATATTAAGAGAGAAAAACGTATTCCTAAGATAATCCAACTAAATCCAATGTGAATCCATTTATTGTACATGTATAATATTTTCAATGTTGTAAATTTGCATTAGCCAGGAAATACTTTAATTCAGTGTCAGGATTGTACTCTCTCTTGTAAACGTGATTAATATAATCAATTGAGTACAATAAGAACATCATCCTATTACAGCCACCATTAAGCTTATTTATTTTAATTTAAAATAGAAAATGTCATTTAAGTTAAATTAGTACTTGAAATCTTTCTACATGTTTATTGAATGAATTTAAAGTTAGCTTCCTCTCTAGATGTCTTTATTTCATTTGTGTACCTATAATTAATCATGTTACATTGTTTGAGAATATACAAATATCTTGTTGATCCCTTCGATTGAATTTCTTTTGGAGATCCTATAGCCTCCCTAAGTTTTTCCCACCCCTAAACTCGACAGCTCCCTTATTATATGAAACATTTTCTTCTATGGACTCCTAATTTCTTACCTTCCCTGCCACCTGGTAGAAGTTTTTATCTCTTATAGTAAAAATCTGTGATCCTGTATCCTTAATAGCGTAACTCCCGATGATAGGATGTCTGTTTCTGAAACGAAGGTAATTAGTAACCTGCGACGTGACAACTTCTTGATTATCATACTAGCTAGAATGAACTATAGTATTTCGGTGGACTTTAACCAACTATAAATGTTGAGGATCTAACTCTCTCTTGCTGCTGTGCGGGCAAGACACTGCTTCTCACACGACTCCCTAAAGTGTCACATAACGATGTGAGTTATGTCTGTGTCTTTCTGAGTGTTTCCTTCGTTTTGAATTTATTTTATATATATATATATATATATATATATATATAAAGATTTCACATAAACACGTGAAATAACAATTAATGATCAAACCACAATATGAAATGGGAAAACAAGACTAAGATCTTTCAAACGTAACAAGCGGTCTTCGTCAGATATATATATATATATATATATATATATATATATATATATTGAAAATGATCGCAGTTTCTGCATTCACGACCTTTTTCTTCACTGATTCTAGCCTCCTGGCTATTTTCCTTATCGTAGTTGGCTTACTATAAATCAGGTTCGCCAATAACTAAAAAGATCGTATATATATATATATAATATATATATATAACTTTAAATTACACAGAAAAGAGAATACAAAGAAAACTTACAGAATTCAATATTTCGAACTGTTGTTCGTCATCAGGAGACTAGACTAGTAGAGAGGACGAAGTGAGAGAGATCTCCCCACGTCGAAGAACGGAGCGCGAATGAAGAAATAAAGAGTCAACCGAAGAGAGCAGCACTAGCGTAAAAAAGGAGCTAGGCACTACACGTCGGAGAACGGAGAAAGCAAAAACAAAAGATAAAATTATAAAATTAAAAATTATAAATTAAAAATTATAAAAAAGGAAATAATAAAAAAAAAATAAATAAATAAATAAATAAAATAAAAAATATATATATAATAAAAAAAGGAAAAAAAATAATAAAATAAAAAAATATATATATGAATATGAATATATAAGTTAAAAATAAAAGGAAAAACAAATAAAAGTTAACGCTTCTGATTTAAACCGGGATCTGATCGGGCCCCCAATAACCATATGTGGGCCTCCTCAGACGCTCTTAAGGTCAAACTACGGTCATCAGTGGTCACTAGCTTAATGATTTGAACAGAAAAGCAGTCATTAAAAGAAAGGTTATGGCTGTTGGCATGGATAGCTACAGGAAGCTGTTTGCGCTGACCGACCGAAGCTCTATGGTTGTTCAAACGCTCATTGAGCTTGGTAGAAGTCATACCAATGTAGAATGCTCCACATTGTCTACAGTTCAGTCGGTAGACGCAATTCCTGGATGAGCAGGAGGTATTAGGTGGGACGCGGAAAGAGTTGGTTGGTGAGGAGAAGAAAGGTGAAGGGTTAACTAAAGGACAGGTAAGGCAGAGGCGACGGCCGCATTTCTCCATACCAGCACGCACCACCCCAATCCCAGGAGTTTCAAGGGATCTGTGGGAAAACAGGTTTCCTAAATTGGGAGGCTTTCTGAAGGACAGGCGAGGGGGTTTTCGGAAGACGGAGGAGGTGGAGGGGGCAGAGGACAGGAGAGGGAAAATGTCCTTGATGATATTCCCGATCCTATGGACCCCAGGAAAGAAAGTAGTTACGAGGAAGGGAGAACTGTTGGGTTCAGCGGCAGTCCTAGGAAGATATTGATTGGTGGCAGGTATTAAGCGTTTATCAACAAACCTGGGAGAGTAGCCCCGCTGGACGAATTTCTCCCTAAGTTTGTCGATATGACACTGTCGTTGATAGAGGTCACTGCAAATACGGTGTATGCGGATAGAGAGGGAACGAGGTAGGGACTTTTTTGTGTGGGATGGGTGACAACTATTGAAGTGTAGATATTGTTGGGCATTGGTAGGTTTTGTGTGTATGGAGGTGGTGATGGTCCTGCCGCTTAGGGACACTACTACATCTAGGAAGGTTAAGGAGGTATAGGAGAAGGAGTGGGTGAAATTGAGTGATGAACAGGAAGTTTTGAAGGCTTCAATAAAAGATATAGTTCATATATCGAGATATATATCTATATATCTATATATATATATATATATATATCGAGATATATATCTAGATATATATCGAGATATATCATAGATATAGTTCTATATATAGTTCACACAGGAAAGAGAAAACAACTTCGACAGTCGTCGTCATCGGGCAGAAGTAGTCCCTTTGAGTAGCTGAAGCTAACTGTAGTCAACCTCACCTAGCCAAAACTCAACAGGATTAACCATAGTACAAAAAATTAAGAAACAGAATCTAATAAAAAACTATACGAAATAATAAAAGTAAGAAAAATATTAATTAAATAAAAATAAATTAAATAAAAGTAATAATTCTAAGTTAGAAAAGAGTATAGAAAGAGTGTAAGGAGCTTCTAGGAAAAGTAAAGAAACCAGGAAGCAGATAAAAACAAAGAAATGCAATACCATAGAGGCAACAAACAGAGGAAACCAGAGGTCGGCGCGATCGCGCATTCGAATCAAAACTTGAAACGACCCAACAGGACAGGACGTTGTGAGTCTTTTGTGTGTGTCTTTATTTGTTTTTCTCTTTCCTGTGTAAACTAGTAGTCCTGTTGGACCGTTTCAAGTTTATATATATATATATATATATATATATATATATATATATATATATACAGGTTTGTGATTTTTTTGAGGGTTTTGGTCTAGATATTAAAAAACCCTCAAAAAAATCTCAAAACCTGTGAATAAAGAGTGGCCAAGAAACAAACAGCATGATATATATATATATCAATGATCAAACCACAATAAGAAAATGGGAAAACAAGACTAAGATCTTTCAACCGTAACGAGCGGTCTTCGTCAGAGTCAAAAACCCAACGTTATTTCACGTGTTTATGTGAAATAAAAACAATTTCTTTTTGACTTTGACGAAGACCGCTTATTACGGTTGAAAGATCGCTTGTATATGCACTTTGAGATGATAACCAAAAGAGAATATTAATCACCTACCTTTGTGCCACACCCTGCTAAATATGGAAAACGTTACCTTCCTGAAACTGTTGCAATTGAGCTATATATAATAAATAAATTAGATATAATTTGGCTTAATATGGTTAAATTATACATTTAAACTTAATTACTATTGTGTTCTCACAAGTATGTAAGTAAAAGAATCCCGTATCTGCTTCCATTTTAAAAAGCTTATGTTATGTTATAAAGTTTTCTTAGTTTCAGAAATAGCCTTGAAGAGTGAAATAAAAAAGAAGAAAATCAATAAATTACCCAACTACGCTTAATTAGTGAACCATATAAGAGATTCAGAATTCATTAAACTAACAAGCCTTGCAACTTCCCCAAAGATCAGTTAAACAGGGAAATTCTAATGGGGGGTGATTGAATTATGTTAAAAGTCAGAAGTTAATATAGGAGTCAAAGTTAGGCCTAAATTACAGGGACCTTATTCATAAGGAACTATTCGTCATAACTGCAGCAACTGACCAGATATCATTATGCAAATCAACGTTGAAACCAGTAAACTTGGGTCAAAAGCAACACCCTGTTCCTACTTATGAAAAATTCATTACAAAAAATCAGATGGTAATTTACAAATTGGCATTTTTTTAAATAGGAAAAAGAAAACACAAAGTTTCAAAAATATAGTAAACTTTACTTTTGCATTAAGAACTGTTCTTTTTTTTTTTAATTTCAATATTCATAATACGCTTGTAGAGTGGTTTTCATTACAAAAAATCAGTAGGTAATTTACAAATTGGCATTTTTTTAAATAGGAAAAAGAAAACACAAAGTTTCAAAAATATAGTAAACTTTACTTTTGCATTAAGAACTGTTAATTTTTTTATAATTTCAATATTCATAATACGCTTTTAGAGTGGTATTCAATGGGACTAAAATCGTTGGCGAATAAAAAGTTGACTAAAAACAGTCATTTTGCCAAAAAAGTGACTTTCTCATGTTTACCCAATAACAGTTGGGCATATCTATCTACATAGAAGGTGGAATTTTAGGTAAAATTTGAATTCGATGCATCAAGCAGTGTGGCTTGTAGAGTGCCAACTTTTGAATACACATCAAAATCAAAATATATCATTTATTAAGAATTTCTGTGCGAAGCTGTATATCATTTTCAAGTTGCAAGTCCTAATGAAATACAATTTTCTTCTCATACTAAAGACGACATTCATGTAGGTAGTTGCCATTGATTATCCAATATCAAAACTAACTGTGAAATATACTAATATCTAGACATACCAAATGCTAAATAAATTATAGTAGTATGCATAACAAATAAACAGGAATAATTCATTTTATTATATAGCGTAATAAAGTATTCATATCTTTCTCAGAAAATCTATAACGGTTTTTCAATTTACATTGCCATTTCTTGAAATTACAATCAAATAATTTGCCACTTGACAAAATGATACATCTCTAATATTTATCAAAAAGTCACTATTTTTTAGCTTTAAAAAAACCATAAATTTTCACTTAATTGATTTTTAGTGAAGTGAAATGACTTTTGAATAGAGTTTCATATTTGTAATGTATGAAAGTTGTGGGTAATAACGGCTAAGGTTATTAGAAGACTTTCAAGGAAGGAAAAATAAGGAGCAAATTGTGTTTTCTAGAAGAACGCCGCAGAGGCAGAGGCGCTGCAATTCATTTCAGCGATAGTAATAAATAACTAGTCCGCTTACGGGCAGAGCAACACTTTTACCTTTAATTACCAGCTGCCAATAGCGTCTAAAATTGGCACACTAATTCAAATATGGACGGGTTTTCACTTGCATTCCTATCAACTAATGCGGTAACAGAAAGAGCTGTGGCAACCACACCTAAACAATACAATTGACTTTCCAAAAGGAACAGAAATCCTCTAAACGTTACTACAATGTTAAATTATTTTTGATACGAAAAACCCTACGATACGATCTAAAAGAATTAATTAACAGTCCAAGTGATAACAAATATTTAGAGCGGTTGAAAAAAATATCACAAGTGTTTATTTTTATATCACAGTGTTGTGTCAATTTATATCACAAGAAAGATAAAAATTAACAGGCACTATCTTTACAAGACCATAATGCAGCATAACTTAATAAAATTATTAATTCTTATTTGTAATAGTAAAATATTCTTTATACATGATAAAAACCTGAGAAATTTCATCAATAACAGACAATTTTTCTGTCTTACTGACAGAATTTACAAATTTATTTTTGTAAATTTGGTTTCACCACAGTTTTTAGGAAGCTTTATTATAAGAAATACGATTCATTTTGCAACTTTTGTTATTGAAGTGGTGAGTGATATTAAAACTTTTATTGCCATTTTTCCCATAACCTTTGACCTATTCAAATCATTAAAGGAAGATGAAACCATCATGAACTTAACGAGTATAATATTTAAACAATAAGATTTAACATAAACGACAACTTAAAAACCAACCAAAACAACAATAAGGAGAAACATAAGATGCCACCCTTTAGTTAAAGTTTATTTCCTATATTTCCGCGAAAAAACTGCAATAGACGATGTTCATGTTTAGAAGACCGAAAAGATATCGAATAGAACTGCTTTTACAGGACTGTAGCTTCATAGACGGTATATTTTTATTGGACTCCATCATATAGACCTGTTTCTCCGTATACTTTCTACATCCTTCCGAACTTCTTTCACCTCCAGAGAGACATCTTCCATCTCATATCGCATGCCTGCTAATCTCACATCTAACTTTTCCCATGCTTCCCCAAAGCTTCCCAACACTGTTGGTGGTATGGTTCAATGCGGACGTTTGTCTTAGTCGCACATCATCCATCCTGTTCCTTCCTTAGCAACCACACCTACTCTATTCATCAGAGAACCTCCTGTACTTCTTGTAACTGAGCTGATCGATTAGATTACACCCAATGTGATGGTTTTTTAAGGATTTCGCTTCCACTAAGATATGCTTGCATATGAATAACCAAAGATCTTCCGTTGATAAGCGCCATGACCAATGCTTTATCGTAGTGTGTCTTGTCTGCAACTTTATGTGTCATTCATTTATGATAAAAGTATATACAGATACAGTAAGTAAGCACATATATACTGTTGATATATACAGTAAGCACACAATTGTGCCCGAAAGATTAGTTAATAACCACCGTGGTACACGTCAAAGAAGTAGGTTATATCAAGTAAAATACTATTAAAATCACAGTTTTTATAAATTATGTAACAAAAATAGCTCAATATGCATATAATACAATTTAAACAAAATTATATAGAGATCTTCTAAAAATGGATATTGATTAATACTTTTAAATTCTACAAACTTTGATTTGTAATTCGTTTGTTCTCTATTAAGTCTATCTGAGCCTTTTAAATCTTAAAAAAACAGTAAAATGTAAAACTCCATTTGTCATTAGTTTATATTTTCTTATTCAGCTATTAGTACTGTGAACATTCCTACAAATCCATTAAATAACTGATGTATAATTAATAAATAGACCATGTAAAACATTCAAATATATGTTCCTCACTCTTTCATGTAACCCTCATAATAACTAATTTTACACGAAAATTGTAAAAACATTGTTAATTCGGACAACTGAAATTATATATGATAAAGAAATTCTACAAGTAAATTGCTGCAAGTCTTTGTTCAAGAATGAAGAAGGAGAAGTAGATGAAGAGATGATAAATAAAGAATTTTTTAACGGCAACAAAGAAAATGTAATAAACAAGCAGCAACACGGTAGCTACAAAAGAAAATGAACTGTAGCTAAAAATTTAATGAAAAATCATACTGTCTATTCATACAAACCTTTAACAGAATAAAAAAATTTAAAAAGTACCTGCAATGCTATATTTGAAATTAACGAATGGCCAAGCATCAAAGAAACAAAACAAAAAGAAACTAAAAATTAAATTGACATACTTACTGTGAATGAATGTGAATGAATGAAATTAAATTATAAAAGTTCTAAAAATATTTGTCCATTTCGTATTTCTTGATTTACTAATTCCAACGGATTTTATTTATTACAATTTTTATCTTGTCTATAAACACATCAAACCTCTCTGTAACACAATACTCTTATAGGGCGATTTTATGTCCCTCGTATAACGCCGGTTCCAGTTATACAGTAATCCCCCCTATAACCCCGTACTCGTACAACGCCGGAATTTCTAGTTATACAGTAATCCCCCCTATAACACAGTACTCGTACAACGCCGGAATTTCTAGTTATACAGTAATCCCCCCTATAACACAGTACTCGTACAACGCCGGAATTTCTAGTTATACAGTAATCCCCCCTATAACACAGTACTCGTACAACGCCGGAATTTCTAGTTATACAGTAATCCCCCCTATAACACAGTACTCGTACAACGCCGGAATTTCTAGTTATACAGTAATCCCCCCTATAACACAGTACTCGTACAACGCCGGAATTTCCAGTTATACAGTAATCCCCCCTATAACACAGTACTCGTACAACGCCGGAATTTCTAGTTATACAGTAATCCCCCCTATAACACAGTACTCGTACAACGCCGGAATTTCTAGTTATACAGTAATCCCCCCTATAACAACAGTACTCGTACAACGCCGGAATTTCTAGTTATACAGTAATCCCCCCTATAACACAGTACTCGTACAACGCCGGTTTAATACCCCTTACTCAAGTTTTATACAGTAATCCCCCCTATAACACAGTACTCGTACAACGCCGGAATTTCTAGTTATACAGTAATCCCCCCTATAACACAGTACTCGTATAACGCCGGTTCCAGTTATACAGTAATCCCCCCTATAACACAGTACTCGTATAACGCCGGTTCCAGTTATACAGTAATCCCCCCTATAACACAGTACTCGTACAACGCCGGAATTTCTAGTTATACAGTAATCCCCCCTATAACACAGTACTCGTACAACGCCGGAATTTCTAGTTATACAGTAATCCCCCCTATAACACATACGTAACGTTCAGTTATCAAACGCCCAGGAAACGTTTCTAGTTATACAGTAATCCCCCCTATAACACAGTACTCGTATAACGCCGGTTCCAGTTATACAGTAATCCCCCCTATAACACAGTACTCTTAAAACGCTTTTCATATAACGCTATTTTATGTCCCTTGTTAAAAAGATTTCACATAAACACGTGAAATAACAATCAATGATCAAACCACAATAAGAAATGGGAAAACAAGACTAAGATCTATCAACCGTAACAAGCGGTCTTCGTCAGTTGGGTTTTTGACTCTGATGAAGCCCGCTTGTTACGGTTGAAAGATCTTAGTCTTGTTTTCCCATTTCTTATTGTGGTTTGATCATCCCTTGTACAACGTGTTTTCCTGTAACGCGAAACCAATCTACCACGTTATAAAGGGGATTACTGTACAACTAGGAGCCTTTAGCCAATCAGAAGGTCTTTTAAGTCAGCGCAGACGTTTGTTTTCATTTGTGGAATCTAATTTTTGTCTTTCTTTTTTTACACTTCTATATAAACAAATAAAGTTTTGAGTGATTCCAATACTGAGTAATGCAACTCTAAGAAGAACTGAAGTACAAATGAGAAGAGACAAATCATGGAAACCTATGACTGACGAATGAAGGGAATGCAGACTTTTGTAAAATTACATCCCTAGATAGAAATCTTGTCGGGCCAAAAGAACGTCGTGCAAGAATAACGGTTTTCCTACTACCTTAAATAATCATTTCAAACTACAGCATAATATATGTTAAGTGGCCATAGTTCAACATCATTTTGAACAAAACTTATAGAACTCATGGTTAAGTTAAAATTCATATTTCAAACGTCATTAAGTACGATATACCTATATCACTTTCAATTAGATTACGTCTGCGTGAAGTTAATAATATCATAAAGTGAAGACAGTGATTTTTCATTTTATGAATCCTTAATGTTATTTATGTTCTGTGCTCATGTTGGACTACATTTATATTGTTGGTCGTCTGGTATATTCCAACAGTGAGTTTGAAATCGTTCTTGAAAACTTAACCGTACAGGTTCTAATATGATTTAATAAAGAATGTTTATACTTTCTTTTTCAAACATATTAATTTAAAATTGTAAAATTGGGGTTGACAAGGATGAGAGGACAGTTTGAAGTCGTAACGGAAGGATTTCGCCAGATAGGTGTTCAACCTGTCTGAACTCGTACCTCCGCCTAGGCTTGCGTCATTCACCCACCAGGCAGCTTTGGATGCAAATTTCTCTCGGATTCCGCCCAGCCACCCCCAACTCTATCAATTCTCAAATTAAATCACTTAATGCGCCTGCTACTGCTGATCGTCAACATTAGTATTTACACATCTTCCTTTCTAGTAATTATTCCTTTCAAAATAACTGGTGCCAGTAAACTTATTACTACAAGGAAAGTCAAGTTGCAGTTGTGTTAACATCACTTTATTGAATCACTCATTGAATGAAATTCATTCATCACTTAGTCTATAGTAACACGAGTTTTTAGTCATACAAATTCCAAAACTTTTTATTTGGGAAAATTCCAAATTAAAAGAAATTCAAAAGTCATACTTCATGTAATAAATAAAAGAAGGAAATTAACTAATTCATTAATTAATATAAAAAAACTTTTTCTATCATAATTACTACACTTTTTTCCGTATTTTGGAATTCGAAAGCTGAAGTGAAAGTCAGTTGCAACTTAGTCTAATTATTTAATCATTCAGCTAATTTCTTGGAGAAGTTATAAAACATTTAAAGAGATAATATTCTTTTCCACAGTTAAAAGGAATGAAGAATATTCGATTCGTCACAGAAGTGTTTCATGGTGGCCCAAAAAATACAAATTAGTTTTCTGTAATAACGCCTTGATATTGATCAAGTACTTATAAATTCAGTACTTCACTATCTCAAAGCTTAATACTTACCAAGAGGTCTACTGATTCTTATGGGTATGAGCAGCAACAGAATAGATCATATTTAGCCAACATTAGATACCTGTAACTGACCTATATATTATTTAAAAGAAATTTTATGAAGTATCTCATCTTCTCGTTGTATATAGTATAATCACTTACATTTTACATATTTTTTTCATCAGGGATAAGGAATTATTGTACAATTAATTGGGTGTTTATTGAGTACCTGTATCGTGTAGGAATAACGGTTTTGCTACTAATCTACCAGGTGTCGCCCGACAAGACTTCCATCTAATGATGTAATTTTACGAAAACGTGCATTTCTTCATTCGTCAGTCATAGGTGATCAGCTGCCCTTGACTTGTACCTTCTACTTTTAAATTCAGTTCTTCTTGGAGTTGTATTACTCAGAATGGGAATCACTCAAAACTTTATTTGTTTGTATAGAATTGTAAAAAAAAAATAAAGACAAACAATAGGTTTCACAAATGAAAATAAATGTCTGCGTTGACTAAAAAGACGTTCTGTATTGGCTAATGACTACCTAGTTCTACACGATGCATGTATACTCGGAATAATCGGATATTTTGTAGTTGGTAATAAACTAAAGAAAAATTTAAAAAAAATATTGTTATTAAGAAATAAATTTCCTTATCTAATAATTTTTGATGTTTTCCAAATTTATAAAAGTAGGCTTATCTGGTCACTTCACAGGTCAACATTAAACTGGCAAATCGTATGTTCCTGGTATTGATGTATATTATAAGGTCTATTATTGCAAGCTGTAAAATAAACTAGAGTTCCAGTTGTACAGATTCAATGTTTAAGATTTTTCAATGTTCCAAATGACTTTACAAAAAACGAAAGAACAATTTTGGAGCAATATTGAATGTACGACGGCAACGTCAATACTGAATTGCTACGACGGCAACCTCAATACAGTTTTAATTTTGTTTACTCTTCTATTTTTAAATCAAACACAAGATAAAATTTTCAATTTAAATCCTTTAACTTAAAGACAAACTACATAGGACACCGTTTGATAGATGAAGTCATACTTTACACGAAAAATAGACCTGCAATGTAAATTTGCCCTTTTCTTTTTTGGAAATAATTGCATCTGAGACAGTTACTTTCTTGGCTTTAATGTGTTTCATGACAACATTATAACTGGTCAAGTAGAGTAATCAGAAAAAACTCAATGTAGCGCTTTGACAGATTTACACGTTTTGAGGTTCCCTCAGTCCAGTTTGGACTTTTTTTTTATGATATCTTTTTGTGTGTGTGTGTGCAATCATAAGTTTGTGGGGTACGCTACAGTCTACACCTCTTAATGAATCAAATTCAAATTTTACTCAAAAATGGTCCCTGAGGCAGATGGGCTGTTAAATTGTGCAATTTTAACATAAATTTGATTTTCCTTTAATCAAAGGAAAATCTCTTTTTTTGCTAAAATGTAATTTTATACTATATGTTTTTTTCTGCTAAATTACTAACTCCACAGTATCGAGATTTTGGATATTATTTATCGATTGAATTTCGCAGCAACATGATCTTCAGAATTTGTCAATAACCAAGAAAAGCACTTTTGTAATAAAATGTATCAATTTTGACTTTCGATTGATTCTGAAAGCTATCATAATTGAGGTTTGAAGTATCATAATCGTACAGAACTATAGGACCTGTGCATAGAATGATCTGAAAACTTTTTTGTCCAAATGATATAGATAAAAAGAAGCATTACGGTACACTTTATGATTGCAGAAAATAATTTTATTCGATAAACTGTTAACTACACAGAAATGAAGTTGTATGAAAAAAAATCTACCTAAAATTAGGTGGTTATAAAAAAAAGGTGCTTGAAACTCTGATTAAACAAATGGTAATATTCTATAAATTATGATAACTTAACTTGGATTTTCTTACACTGACTTCGAAAATCGTTATCAAACTCAAGTAAAAAAGAAATGTTATTTAAAGGTTTAATCAAAGAAATTTTAAAATTGAAATACAAAAACAAAAAAATTATAAAAGGAAACCCTATATCGTATCAACCCTATAGTTTTTTATATATTCCAGGATGATGGATTGTTTTCTAGCAAAGGAGTTGTAATGAACCCACACATCGCACAATTTAACAAATCTAACTGTCAGGCATGCAGTTCTTACTGTATTTCTCATTGTAGTAATAATGCATTAGTAATTATTACACTAAAAATGACAATCATTATGTTCTGTCTGTAGTAATATGCGAGGATTTTGGTAAATAAGCGTCCAAATAAGGGACAACATAGCTATAGTAAGGACAATCAGGCCAGGAATCAGTTCCAAGAATTTCTGTTAGCAAAATAGAAAAAACATTAAGGCTTAAATAATCACTCAAGGTTGCTTAATGTATATATATAGAAGGGTTCTTTTAATAACCATTCACATCCATTGAATGCGCAGCAACATCTATAGTATTAATCTAGCTACTATGAAATTCTTTAAAGTAATAGTAACATAAAGAATTATTAGTGTAATTATTGGATCTAACACAACTGAAACTGGGCCCACTATAAACTGTTCTAATGATGTGTACCATCGCCTCTATTGTGGTCATTAGTTGGCGATGACCTACTGGATACTGTAAATATTCAAGGTTATGATATGCAAGGAAACGCAGGTAACATTGTCATTATAAGAAGAAGAATGCTTTAAAACACTGCCTTTAAGCATATTCTCAAAGGTGAAAAGTTTGGTTATAAATCCAGCTATAACGGTCCTTACATCTTTGTCAAGGTGCAAGGTTTTAAAGTTTATCCCCCAATTTATAAAAGATAAAGCATTCAAAAATTAACAGAACGAAATAATATTTCTTTAGGTTATATTTTGCCAGACACAAAATCTATCATAGAGGGGCGTCGAAGTGATCACAAATGATAACCTGGATTGAAATCTGCCTGATTTTAAGAAATTGGCTCTTGTCTGCTATTTGTAGAATACATAACCGGAAATTGACCTCATAACTACACTCATTAAGTAGTTAAAACCTGCAGCCAATATCCTACAACAATGCTGACTCTATCTGGAAGAGGCGGAAGATTTTAATTATATTCCACCTGAGCACTAGGCAATTGCATTTAAGTGGTTAAAGCTGTTTGCAAATTATGCTTAAAACCAATAGAAGTGAGACGTACTGCTACAAGAGTAATAAAGTTCAATAAAGAACTTAAATGTTTATATAAGAAATACAAGGGAGCACAATAGGACATAAATGGTGAAGGTGTGCACGAGTCGGGTGAACCTCATGCCCTCAGTCTAATAATAATACCAACTTGATGTATTGTTCTAGATCACTGATTTCAAGTTTGTTATAATTGATAAAATGAATACAGTTACAATAAAACATATTAAATTATTAAATTGATTATCCTTGAGTTTCAAAATGTTTGATATAATACATTAATAATATCATACTTTGATATAATACATAATTGTTTAAATCATTAGTTGTGCAATCCGTAATTGTGTGGTATTTACTCATTCTTGTTTTCACCGGACCAACCCTTCTGCACCATATCCTTGGTGTCTTCCTGATGATGAACACAAAGTGTTCGAAACGCGTTGTTGTTGTTGAATAAAACTTCATTAGTGTGGAGACTTTTGTTTATCCATTTTACCTCAGAATGACACAATTGTTTGATGATTCGTCAACACAGCACGTTATCCACCTTAAAATTAAATCAAAAGGTCATCGTCATTTGATATTAAATCATTGTCATCCAGTTTGATATTATGTCTACTTATAATGAAGTCGAGTGTAAGCCAATTCAATTTTGTTTTTTATTTATCTCTGTTAGAGTTATGGAATTGAAGAATTAGTTTGTAAAGAAATCACTAAATCAATAAGTATTTTTATTCAGTTCTGATACTCAATGATCAACATGTGATGTGGAGGAATCAGGGTAAGAGAAAATCTTTTAAGCTTAAAAAGCAACAAAGTAATACGATAAGTGAGGGGTTATTTAGAAAGTATAAACCTGTCTACATGATTGACATTTGCTTACTCATACCCTTGCAAGAATGATGGTTCATTCAAAAGCTTATTCAACACCACCATCTCTTAGGAAATATCACAAATGCTTCTTAATATTTATCAAATCATTAGATCCTTTAGGTCAATCTCAATTACCGCTTAAGTAAATAATCCTACTATTTTGATTTTAATTTTTTTTTTTAAAAAATGTTTCAACACTTTTACGTTGCTTATAATTTCAGCAATCCTACTGTGATAGTTTCGTCATGATTCGCAAAGTCGGATGGGGCCCCGAGGCGGCTGAAACTCCATCCAGTCCAGCCTGGAATTGAACAGGTTGGAATAACATTACATCTACACCTCAGGCCTACCAACAATATCCATGAATCCTTTCCTACCTCAAATATCACATTTGTACTCTTAAAAATATATTTATTACCAATTTAACATTGTTTTATATTATTTCTAATAAACATCTGCAAAAATTATAAACACAAGTTTACTTTTTTTCTTTAGCAAAAGTTAAAAATTGTACTCATTATGTTTTACTAATGACTGGTGTCCAATAATTTCATTGACAAATTTACCAATTTGATAAATTAGAGTAGTAAATAATGATTGGAAATAAATTTTTAAAAATAGCTAAATTGAAAGGAATAGATAAAGTAACGTGGCATGCAAAAGAATCTTAATCCAAAAGTACAACTAATTGTTTTGAAACTTATGGACCTCTTTGGTCCTAGAAATGTCGGTTATTTTGAGTTATGGTTTTGTACAAACATTTAGTCAGGAAAGCGAATTTAAATATTACGAATATTACCTACAAATAAAACATTTTTTAACAAAATCAATTTTATTTGTTTAATTCAGACTTACTGTATGACAATTGTTCTAAGAGATTAAGTTTTTGAGACCTCTTTAGGACTTGTTGGATTGTCTTAGTGAATAACTTGAGTATAGCAAATAGGGTTTGGTTTGCAGACAGAGGTATGAGGTAGGTTTTGTCGTGAATAAGGGGCAGTGAAATAATAGCGGGGTGAATTAGGAGTATGGATGAATAAGTGTGTCAGGCAGCCCTGTTTCCTTGACCCAAATCGCAAGCAAGACACGAATCTTCTGTCGAGTAGAACCAACACCAGGTCGACTTGAGGGGCTTACTCAGCCCAACCCAGGCGACTATTGTAATTTAAACCGCGTACAACACCCTGGTACGTGTCATATCAAACAGGCAGCCGTGGGAAACGAGACAAGGTGGGGATAGCCATAGGTCGCTCAGAGGCGAACCCAACTTCTGCCAGTTTCAATCAATTCACCAAGCCAATCTGATTATTTCTTCACTCTCAACATCTAACAAAGGGCTCCCTAAACTTTTCTCATGGTGACCGAAGTAATCTAATGAAAATATCGCATACATCCGCCTAATAGACTACTACAAAATATATTTATTTTCAATAAAAAATGTAGAATTTATAATTTTACTATATGATAAAAAGTATAAAATATATACTGTAAAAATAACATTAATATTTACTACATAGGTATCTAAAGGCCTATATCTGACATATAATTTACTCTTTCTCGACCCATCAAGGGAACGCTTGTCACTTCAATGACGTTAAATGAAATTATAAAACTTAATCAAATAACGTTGACAATTTCACTACTCAAAAATTTTTCAAAACCAATTTCACATGACTTTCTCTATTTCATCTTATTATTCTTTTTTTTTTTTAAAAAAAAAAGAATTTTCAAAATAGCAAGAAACTAGTTAAAAAAAATGTAATAAATCCTTGGTAACGACCTCAGACTCCGCTCCAGCAGTTTGAATAATAGATACAGATAACTCTAGCCCGAGAATTATCAAATATTTATCTGACTCCTCACAATTTTTTTCAACAAAGAGGAGAAACAACAACAAAACTCACTGGAATATTTCGGCCATGCCCATCATCAGGTTTTGAAGAAGAAAAAGAAGAGGATGAGTTCTCCTCATCAGCTTTAACAGTCACTCATTTATATATATATACATATATTACATAATATCTCAGTTAGTCTTTAGATGTTTAATAGTTTTGATGTATTAACTTTTTTCCTTTTAAGTAAGACGTGTTCAACACTCCATACACTAAAGTGAATTACAAACTGAGAGGTCAAATAATAATGGCCACATATGTTGATTAAATACTTCAAAATATTAATAAATAATCAATGAAGAACCATTTTGATTTCTTTTTAAGAAGGTAAAAAAAAAATAATTATCATTCAATATTGAAAAATTTATGGAAATACACGCTAATCCTGGAAGAGAACGCTGAGCCATCTTTGCCCAAACGATACAAGTTAATCTAGCACAGGTATTCACTTAGGACTACTACCCTTTAATTCAATAAGATTTGATTTATCACTCCCAATATAGAACGAAGGAGGCAATGCCACTCGGCCATAACGTAAATGGTACCAAATAAAAGCAATCCACAATTGAGTGCAGTGGTCTACACTCAATTTTACTTCAGTAAACCAATGATTAAGATCATTAATAACCAGTCTGATTAATTAATTTATTTCAATACCACTAAAGCCTAAACATTTTGTCCCATTAATGTTACCATTTCATCCATTATAACAACAGAGTAATCCTTGTTACAGAAAGGTAACCAATGACCTCTTTTGCAAAATATTTTTTCTTCAAACATTTAAAAATCAAGATTTTTTCATTATACAGCGTTCTTAGTAAAACAATATATAATGAGAAATTTATTTTGGTTAGATTTTCATCAAAAAATTTCTAAGGTGAAATCCAACGAAATTTCCCTAAAAATTACACAACTGCCTTCCATAAAATTTTGCTTCTGTACTTAATTTCACTGCGGTCCATTAAATAGTGTGACCAGTATCGCACTAAGAAGCCTTCAAATTGAATAAATAATACTTCTGAACTTCTACACTTTTTGAAATAACTGACATTTTAATTACCAGAAAATTGGAAAACATTTTCAATTATTTCAAATATTAAGTTCACAAGTGCAAAATTTTAATAAAAATAATACCTCGGGAGAAAAAAAGTGTCTAAAACCACATAGGGTACTGGAATTCCAATCAGACAATATTGCCCAAAAACATTACAGCATATCTACAATGTAAGGACAATTGTCGAGTATAATGTTGAAAGGATCCATCAAACGGTGTGACCTGCATTTAAAACTTTTGTGACCAAAAAAAAAAACTTAAAAAATGAACAAGGGGGGTCTGGAAATGTATACCCCATCAAGATATGGAGATCAATTGTTTGAATGATTGATTACTTTACTTATATTAAAGAATATGGCACACTTCCCAACTTCCCAATAGCATTAAAGGTGATAGCCTATAAGTTCCGCTGTTGGAAACAAGCATGTTAAAATGATTACATTTGATATAAAGATGAATCATTCTGGAATTGACTGCATCTTGGCAACTTTGATCCCACTGCAATGTAAAACTGTAAATTAATATGCGAGTAGAGTGGAAAAGCTACTTCATCTAATGACTAACTAATCTGATGGAATCAGCCATAATTAAAAATATATTTCAGATTCAACGCTAACTGGTTACACTGTGAAATCCTTCTGTATCTTGTATCGTCTGTTGCAACAGCTAAATATTTGGTATGAAGTATGGCATACATTGATTTTTTCATTATTTATATTCATTACCATTACTGTCCTTGGTAATTTCTTATCTTATTCTTCATTGTTTCAGTTTCTTCTTTTGTGTTTTTTCTTTGCGGTTACATTCATTTAAATTGTATTTTCCTTTCTTCTACTAAATATCCAATCCTTAATTCGTAAGCTATAACTCCTCTAAATATTATTCAAACTTTTGAATCGTTTCAAAAAAAAATATGCAGATCAAATTAACACTTATTTTAATACTAACATTAAATCAATAGGGAATACTAACATTTATCATTCAATATTTAAGTCAATGGAACTAAAAATTCATCATGTCAACATTACTTAAAATGACAAAAAGAAACAAGTATACGATTAATATGAACAAGCAAATTTAAAAATTTTTGAACAAGAAAAATTTTCTTTAATTATAATCATTTCACAATCCAATATCCACGGTATGCATAATATTTCTTCAGTGTGATTATCTGCGATTTGAGAAACTGATGGTGCGAAAAGAAAATTGAAGACCACTGCTTGACAGATTTTCTCTTATTCTCTCCTTATTCAAAGAGGTTAGCTCTAAAGGCTGAGAAAGTCTTAGTTGTTGGGTCTGACTTCTGCTACCACTCCATGGAGACAGCGGTCATAAACGACCACAGACTCCGCTTCAGTAGAATTCAGTACAGTTGATCGGTTCGCTAGAGAGAACTGTACAGCTTGCCACTAAAGGAGTGTTTAGTTGACAAGTAGGCTGTCAGAGGGGTCCGTGAGCTGGACTCCGACGTCATCACTATCACCCAAGCATCAGCATTCTTAATTAAACAGTTTGAATTTAAAATCTCTTACTTCAACTTGGAAGAGAAGTAATTAGAAAAGCACATCAATTATACTCTAACTTTTAATAATACAACTAGTTTTTAGGAAAATATTACAACATAGTTGTGAAATTTCATGAATGTCACAATTCTCTGAATTGTAAATAATCCATTACTAATTAATACTTATACTTGGGGGTAAAACCGAATTGGACGGTTATCGGTCCTCCACTCCTTCCTTTAGATGTTTACCTGACGATTAATTCGAAGTGAATGAAAAAACTTCTTTTTTATGGAGACTTTGTATTATAGATTTTCTCCAGTATGTGTAAATACCACAGAATTACGGATTGCGCAATGAGTTAATTATTACTTGTTGTAATGGTTAAAGAACCAAACTTGTTCCTCAACAAACCAACACCAGTAAGTATATATTCCAGCCATATCATAATGCCATACTGATGGCCGAAAATACCACTAATTTTATTTACATGCTATTCATTATCCTATGAGCAGAAATTACAAAATTATATCAAAAAGTAATGACGAGTTAGGCACGGACGTTAACTTTCTGAAAATTTATTTTTTTAATAAGTTAAAAACAAGTTAGAAGATACTGCCCCACCTACTTTTAAAAATTATTTTTTAAACCAGTTACACAGCGTGTACATGATAGTTGAAATTTCTCTGGGTTTCGAAATATGTCTAATTTAACCGGGTGGTATGCTTGCGGTAATGACAAGTAAGAGTACTTGCATATGACTCATGTTCCAGCCATATGTTGTCACGAAATCAAATTATATTTTATTTTAAACATTTTTGAATCTTTGCATTATCTGACAGTTTTATCGTTAAAATATAGTTTACAAAATATCGAGAAAAGGGAAAAAAATACACTTATATCTTACAACAGTTGGTCTGTTGAATTAAGCAAGAATCAATGGATAGTGTCGATTCATTGCGGATAATTTAATCCATCGCTCAAACTACATTGCTTTTAATAAACATTTTTTTTTGACATTTCGAGAAGGAAACCATTGGTGTAAACATATTAGTTATATTCAGGGTAGGATTATAGTCTAGAATATATTAAAGGCAACAACACATATGTTTCATTATAAAATGTGATATTTCATAATTAATTAATTATGGTCTCCTAAAACTCATTTACAAAAAATTGAAATTTTAACTTAACTAGTAAAATGATAAAACAATGGAGCACAACTAACACTTGTATAGCATTTTGTATGCAAACACTATTTGGAAATAAACTTTAAAGTTTGTACCATCACCAAAAGAGCGTATTCGAATTAGTACCCGTTTTGTAAGTAGACGTGTCTTTAAAGACACGTGTAAAACAACACCAATACAACGTGAGTAGACAGGAAAAAAGTATCGCCTTATTCTTGCATATAAATAATGAAAGTCATCATATTGATTGGACCGGAGCTATATTTATTACCTATGAAAAATCGATGTTGTTAAAATATATTATCGAATCCTCTCTGATTAAATTTAATAGATCAAATATTATAACCATTATTAACGGGCTTTTCAAACTTCATTCTTTCGTGACGAGGGCAATAGCCTCTATTAAGAGGGTTGACAGTTAGCGGATAGTTTTTTACTTTTTCTTACTGTACTCCTTTGTTTCACCAAACATCCCTGGTTGGATTATTGTCCTTTCCTGTATCTTACACCCCTTTAAAATACCACTCTTCCCTCCCACTTCACTCAACCCCTCACCATGCCACAATATGAAATGGAAAAAAATATGGTTGAAATGTTTTTCAACCATAACAAGCGTTCTTCGTCAGAGTCAAAAACCCAACTCTGACGAAGACCTCTTGTTACAGTTGAAAGATCTTAGCCATTTTTCCCCATTTCGTATTTAGCAAACACGCACATTTAGCAACCAAATATAAGCTTCTTCGGAAATATATTAAAGCTGTATGAATATATCAGAAGAGCACGGCTCTTATTGAGTAAGCATTTAAAAATAATGTTAATTTCATCATTTAAAGTTCAGGGGAATAAACTGCTACCTCCTTCAAAAACATATGGTTAAAATTGATGTTTTACCCTTTTTTGGGATGAGCAGAATAAAAACAGATGTAGGCAGGAACATTGGTGAGTTTCCTATATATACTAAATTGAAACACTTTAGGGGATCATGCATAAGAATATCTGTGAAGAATATTTTACAATTTACTCCTTATTCTTAATGAATTTAATTTCGAAAGAAATATGTGTTTATTAATCGATTGTAAAACCCACATTTTTGATAATGATGAACTTAAAAAGGGAGTTTCAAATACCAATCTTATTAAAATCCTTTTTACCGGAATGTATACCCGCTTTATCAATGTTTATGCATAAAATTGGATGCATATTAGTAAGAAATAATTATGTTTAGAAAAACGATTATTGGGCGCCTTTGAATGTAACTTTATACTTGAGCCTGCTTTTATAGAAGTTCTTTATACAATTTATTTATGCATTTTTATCCCTATGTATGTTTTAATAAATTTGATATAATACGTTCATCTTCTAATATGGACTAATAATAAGTTTAATACACTACTATACGACTCTTTGAGGGTCTGGTCAAAAACTCAACTTTTTTTTAGCTGTTGATCAGACAAGCCTCACAGAGTCCAGCATCATTAGTTGTGTACTGTATTAAATGTCGTAGTTATTTTACTATAGTTTCATTATGTTAATGATGTAAGACTTTAGATATACATTAAAATATGGAAATATCTATTAACTTTGAGAATATTCAACTATAATGAACAGAGAAACGAGTTTACTTAATCACTTTAGAATTTCTATAATTTAGGTTTAGGGGATTTAAAACGATGACCTTGAAGATGGAACAGGTAGGGGACTTGGAAGGTATGCAGTGCAGCTTTGTTTTTTTACAATTTGAATTTCAAGTGTTTTTCGATTAAATATTAATGGAGGTAGGGATAGTAGGTTGGAAAGTGTAAAGCCGGCAGGCACTGGATTGCACCAACGTTACACACATTATAGCTAACGTGTGACTGGGAGGGCTATGAGGTGGGGTTGGTGTTTATGTAACGGACTTGAGAGGACTTGTGATATTGACTATGTGGGTGAGAGTTGAACGAGGTCGGGCTGCCCGGAGCGGCGACTAGCAATCGGCGCAGACCGAGTTAGGCCTCCTAATGGCGGAGATAATGGGGCCAAGAGCCTGGGGCCAGTCATAAGGGCGTCTGCCGCAACGGCTGACGTCACGGCCCAGCTGATCCCTTACGTCATTGCCTGACCCTCCTGTTCGCCTTGGCTTGGTGTAGGACCGGCTGCTGCCCCTTCTCCCTCCTGCACCTCCCCATTTGGTCATTTCCACACTTCAATACCAGACCAACATGGGGACTAACTTCTTCTTGTTGTCTTTTATTGGATCAGCTATCTCTACGGTTCCATCCAACATTATAGTAATTGCAATCCCTTATTGATTAGTCATAATGGATCAATTACTTCCCACAAAAGTTATATTTCTATTTGTAATGAAAGCGAAATAATAATAATTATTAGTATACCATAATATATATATATATATAATATATATATATATATATATATATATATATACAAATAAAAGAAACGGTCCAGCGGACTTTTTTACAATAAAATAAAAAACGAAGGAAACACACAGAAAGACACAGACATAACTCACATCGATATATCGACAATCGTCGTCATCAGGAGGTGCGAAGAGCGAAGAGCGAAGAGTCCCGCAGGAAGACAGGGCGGTACTGAACTCGGAAACCGCAGCCAGTACCCCACCACTTACCACCAAGCGGGGGAAGGGAGGAAATGAAGAGCCAAATTAAGACGTAAAAGGAACGAGTAAAAATTATAACTATAAAAAATTATAAAAAAGTAGATAAATCAAATTAAAATTAATAAAAATAATAAATAAAAAGTAAAATAAAAAATAATAAATAAATAAATAAAAAATAATAAATAAATAAATAAATCATAAATAAATTATCGGTTGAGGTTGAGTCCGGGGGAAGAGCGAGCATCAAGTAAGCATATGTATGCCTCCTCTGAAGCTCTTAGGGTAACTTTATTGTTGGATTCGGGGATCTGTTTCAGGATCATATCGATGTGAGTTATGTCTGTGTCTTTCTGTGTGTTTCCTTCGTTTTTTATTTTATTGTATATATATATATATATATATATATATATATATATATATAACAGTTCAAAATTGGAGATAATTGTTATTTCACGAGTTTATGTGAAATATTTTATATATACATATACATATATATAATCATTTCAAAATATAAAAAGTTATCACAATAATTTAGAATTAGAACTTATACTAGGAAGCAGTTACAGTTATCTGATGTACTGATGCTAAAGTCACTAACCGTTAAAAGTGTTTCTTGTTTCCTACCAGCGATTAATGTTGTAGTGTTGAGATATTAATATTGACCAGTAAAACTGAATTCTGCAGTTAGAATGATAGAAATGAAGAATCTGCGAATCAAGGAAACTTGAAGGATACTGTCCCTATTGGCTTAGCGTCCTGTATTCTAGTTTTTATTTATGTAAAGTGTTATCATTATGGCACGGAAGACTAAATAAGATGTTAAAACTCCTAAGAACATTATAATTTATTAAAATATTTTATTAAAACTATAAATTCCTCAATCCAACCTCATCTAACTTACTTTGGTAATTCTTATATCATTAATAAAAGTGGCTTATGGTGTTGTGTACTATAACTATGGTAAAAAACTATAAATCTAGCAGAAGAACCGCGCTAAATAATTAACGGTGCAGGAAAATGACGTTTGGTTAGAAAGATGAAAGTTTAGGTCAGATGAAAGCTAATGTTGCTTCTCTAAAACAGCTAATTGTAAATAAGAAACGTAAGTACGATCAGAAGAAATACCAATGTTTCATCCCCTTATTGAGTCTTAATAGCTTTAGAGAGACATCCTAATTAACTAGCTGACTTTAGTTAAGGAAACATTCAACATAAGGGTTGTGCTCCGAGAGACACGAGGGTGTCTTGGATAAGGGACATGTTGGGGTAGGTTCTTTCTCAAGAGGTTTTAATTGCTGTTGTCCAATGTTGGAAGAAATGAAATTTATTGCATCTGTCGATGGTGGGGGTTGTTCCCACGCCCTCTCTTGCTCCTCCGCCCAGGCAACTGGGTCAGACGGCGTCCCCTCCAGACCCACTCACTCTCTCTTTCAGTCCTATTCATACTGCCTTTCTTTACCGGTAGACATTCATTAAAACTGTTTAAGCAAGATGACCACAACTGCAAACCAACTGCCAATACTTTTTTTAACTTTTTCTTTTAAACATACGTGAGTTTTGAATGATACTCGCCTTAAACAAAGATGATACACAATCCTGCCGTTTTAAGAAGAAATACAATAATAGTAAAGACACCATAAATGTCCAATTAATATATCTCTTAATTATGGTACATAAGCTAGGTGCAAAGGTATTTTCTGAATTTCCTTTGCAGTGTGATTTTTCGGGCCTCAACTGGTGGTAAAGAAATGCCCCGCTCTGATCGGAGTTTTGAGACCTACTCTTCAGGCAAAATTTAGTTGAATCACTGTAGTAACTATGAGACTACCGACTAAGATATTTGAAGTCCATAATAAAGAACGTTTCATATAAAGAATATATATTATATAACGAACCACTCAGTAGCTTAAGAAGACACTGATTCCTGTGTCAAAACACAAACAACAAAGTTTTAACAGGAATGAACAATCATCAGTCAAAAAACTTAAACCGGGCAAAACCTTATTATATTATTTACAACTATTATTAATTATATAGTTAAAATTATTTACAGAATTTTAAACTACGAACCTCCACTATATCAAAAGTATAAAACGAAAAAACATCACAGAGAGTAAAAATGGGTGATTTAAATATTGTAAATTATGCTAAAAAAACAATACGTTACAATAGATTATGATAAGGAGTAAGCACAATTATGGTATTACGGTGACTTAAAGTTCGAAAAAATAAAAAACAATCTAGACGAATATATTTGAAACTATTAAAGGACTCCAGAGGCATCAACCTCGAGCTCCTTGCATATGACACCGGTAACTATCGCAGCGAAAAGTCTTACTGTACTTGATGTTCTCAGGAGTAAACCAAACAAATTGGAACTCTAGGGACTTTCAGTGACACATATAAAGCCCATTGATTATAACCTATATTTTCTTACAAATAACCTGCACAATTACTATGTGAACATGTGTGAAAATTAATAAAAATAAAATTAATAAAAATAAAATAAAAAATAAAAATTAATAAAATGCCATTTTATATGTTACGTCACTGTGGAAAATCTGGAAAATGTACACAGTTAATGAGCTAATCAGTGTTAATACTCAGAAAATGTGTAAATTTTCAATTCAAAATATTAAAGGTATTTAATTTAATAAAAGCAATTGCATTTCCCCTACATTGACCAGTGAAAGAGAGGATTCCTGAAATGGTAAACTATTTCCAAGGCTGTTTGGTCATATTGGTCGAAAATGGTTAATGGAGGAAGAGAACCTCCGTGTCAGGTCATGTTACAGTTTTGCTTTTCTTTCACCATCTCTTTTCTTCGCCTTATCAATTTTAAAATGTTTGATATCAAATCCAGATAAGGATATTAATTAACGATCATACTATAAAGAAGTAAAAAATTACAATTTTTATTAGAAGAAATGTATGACGAAATAGGTTTTAAAGAGAAATGTGGAAAGTCTATGCTATGTCATCAAATTAGCTACCTAGTGGCTGGCTGTAACCAATCAAAACGCTACAATATAATAACAGTATTAGGAGGGAAGTTAATTTTTCTTTTGAATCAAAAATGATTCACCACTGAATAAGTATTTTACGTCCACTGTCGAATGGTTGTTATTAATGTTACTCACCCCGTATATGTCTCGGTGGTAAACATAGGATGATGGAGGATCTCAAGACTCTACACAATTAGAAAAGATTGGTTGTCCCCCATGTTGTAAAGTGAAATGATCAATCAGTGTTACGCCTGTAACCTCTATTCTTTCTGTTATAAGACCATTGGTATAAACTCATCTAGTTTGGCAGCCTAGTTCGACTGTACTCCGGGAACAGTTTTCCATTACCGTTATCAGAGAAACTTTTGCAAATGCATAAATTCGTGACAAAGCTGAATATCTTCGACAATGCCAAGACTTATGGACAAGGATATGATTATGGGCCTTGCACACAAAGCGCATAACTAAAATCTGTTTGTGCAAGAAGTTTACCAAAATACTTTGTAACACAAAATATTATAGCAATATTCAAAAATTAGATTTGGAATTGTTTTGAAACTTTGATTACAATTCAGTCTAAACGAATCTATTTAAAATCAATAAAAAAATGCATTCCAAAAAGAAGAATAGAAATAAAAGAAGTTGAATCTAAATAACAAAAAGCCCCTTTTTTCAGAGAAATAAACTTTAAGGCAGTGTTTTTTTACAGTAAAATTAATCCTCTAACGAGAACATGTCAAAACTTAGGAAAGCAGTTTAAATGTTTTTTCCGTCGTATACCAGTTGAATACTGATTTAATTGAGCTAAATTTTGAAGTTATTAACTGTTTTAAAACTCCAATATTCGAATTTGTTTTTCCATTAATTCCGTTTTTAGAGTCGTCTTAATTTAATAATTGTTAAAATTATTAGTTTTAAACTGGTTAATTAAACCAGTCCCTCAAAATGTTTCTGATCGCATTGGGTAACACTACGAACATGTGTAACATATAGTATACAATTCTTTCATGATTTTCGTAACCTTTGAACAGTGACATTACCTAATGTCAATTAAGTAATGCCATTAAAACAACACGAAATGAGTCTTGAATATTCTATTAACATCGATTCAAACTTTCTATACTCCAGTTATTTACAGATCGATTTCTTTGCAGTGAATTTATCTATTTAATCTGACAGCAGGGATATTGTGCGAGTATAAAACAGTCGTTATTCTTTGGTCTGTGACTTCTACAGTTAGTTCAGTTAATCTTGTACCTTTTTAGAAATTACTTAATTTCTCAAAAATTACAACATTTCGGTTCTAAAGAAGGTAAAACTTCTATAGAAACTTGCCAGAAACCTTACTATGACATTCACAAAGCTACTAATTCACCAATAAAGATCCTAATCGACTAGATCTTATGTCAGTGGCTCTATGGCAGGATTCCTGAACTACAAAACTTTATTTGAAGACAACACCCAACCACTAATCAAATAGTTCTTAGAGGTTTAATCTGTAGGACTATCCCATACTTACAAAGTGAAAGATGAGAGCTAACATTCACAACAAAATGCTATATACTGCGACAACCTTTAGGACCATTTTGATCTGTACTGTGGAGCGATGGACACCTACTAAGTATTCCAATAAATTATCTTGAAATTCTAAATACATACGACAATCACAAGCGGAATTTCTTCTATGTAACTTATATTTTCACTCGATCTCATTCATACTTAACTGTAAGTTATGTACATTTAATAAGAACAAAATAAATGTCCATAAAATACACGATTTAGGGTTCCCTGAATTTATTTAATATTTTTTGTTGATATCTGGATTATGTATGTGTATCCAAAAGTTTTTAATCACTATTGTTTTGTCAGATATACATTCTGTTTTGCACAAATGAAACCCTTTTTTTTGACAATTATGAATAATGAGAGAGGGAGTTTTTATACTTTATGTTAAAAAAAAAGTTATATTTGTTCAGCTTTCCTGGAAATGGTATAAGCTCCAAAGTTCGTATTTAACATTGCCTTTATATCAATAATTTATAACATAAATTTCATAAATTATGAATAGTTGTAACAGGCAATATACTAATACCAGTATTCCTTGTCAAATTCATTTATGATTATTTTTATAATCCAAGATTTAAATATATAGGTAATGGATTGGAAATAACTGTCTCCTCACATCAGAATATTAATCAATTATCAATTGAAATAATTCATTTTTCAGAGTATTAATAACAGAAACTGTATCACCATTAATATTATTTAAAATGAAAAGAACAAACAAATATTTAAAATTAAATGATTTAATTACATCTACCACTGTTTTATGTTTTTATTATTATTATGTTTTATGTTTTTATTTTATATGATAAACAAAAGAAGTTTTCATATATTTAAATAAACGAACTCTACAGTGCGGAAATGATAACTCATCAACTACACATGGTTTGATTAATATGAATCACGTTTCTTTATATCTGAATCAGAGCCCCTCAATAGTAGCACAGCTTGCAACTGATGACCAATTGTGAAAAACATCCAACTCAATCTCAATCATTACTGGCAATATTTATTAGCATTTACTAGACGCGCACACACAAACACACACAAACACACTTATGTATATATATATAGTTCAATGTAGAAAAAGAAACATAGAGAAATTAAAAGCACACACTTACAGACTCTAATTTTCGGTTTGAATCGTCTTCAGGAGAGATAAGACAGAGAAACCAAGCGCACTGGTTCAGAGAGACGGTTGGAGACACCAACCAGTCTCTGAACCAGTGAGCTTGGTTTCTCTCTCTCATCTCTCCTGAAGACGATTCAAACCGAGAATTAGAGACTGTAAGTGTGTGCTCCGTGTATATGAAGAGGTTCTTACTCCAGTTTGCAACTTTAAGGCCAACTTTTGAAGTGATTTTTATTGCAGTTGCAGTTATTCTGAAAACTGAGTACCTACGATGTTGTGATTTGAGAGGCTGTCTTGCTCGACTTCACAGCAATACTTTGTCAAGTAGCGGTACAGGTTTTGTAACCTATACCGAGCCAGATTATCAATGTGCTCCCTAAAACTTAGTTTACAGTCAACTTTAACTCCTAAGGAGCGGGATATTTCGAATAACTGAATCTACATTATTTCGTGATGGAGAATTTCCTTTGAGACTTCGTCATAAGCTTCCTTAAGGTCTACCAATATGGCAAAAGTAGTAATTATCCATAAAAACCATCAATAACCACCCGTTATTGTACGTTTTTATTAATCGTTACACAGTATTACTTTTTCTCTGAAAAGCAGGTTGTCTTTGTCAAAGGAATTTATCTTTTTGATATTTCTGCAGTATAAATGAATGGTCATTTTCTCTGCAAGGTTATAACATACACGTGTCAGAGATATTAGTCTACTTCTCCTGGCACTAATAGTGTTTCTCTGCCAGCTGCACCAGTAGCTTTTCCTGGGACAATTTCTTGATGAGCCAAGGTCGGCTAGATTGAAATCTCTAATGAAGAGCTCATTCTGAGTCATGTTTAGACTAAAGGAGAGATATTTTTCTGACTATCAATTTGAGCCCTGTGGATCCTTAGTCTTTCTACAATACAATATAATCTTTACCTAGGGCATTGACGATGTCATCTTGGCAGATATTAATCTTGTTACTTCCCTCATTTGATGTAAACTACTTCCCTATTTGATTGAACCATTTATTGTTGTAGGGACGTCTACAGATACATTCAGATCTTAATACTTCCTTTAAATTTATCCTCTTCTGTCAACATTTTTTTTCACAAGTTATGCAGATTTTTGCATGCACTTTTATATACTATTTAATTTTCAAACTATTTAATTCATTTATTAATAATAAAATTGTCAGCAGTTGCAAAAAAGTGTTCTGATTTATCCTACAACATCAATTTATGTTAGAACCAAAACAGTTCCTAAGTGCTTCACTAACATAATTTTCGACCTCTTCAATGCCGTCGTCTTCAATCTCATGTTTTTCGGTTTACTCATTAAAATGTTCAATTCTTTTAAAATCATGAACTGGTGCAAACTCTTTTGACTAAGTCATTCTTGCCATCGTCATGCTTAGCACAGAAAATTTCACGGAACAACTTGAAAACGTAATAAAAACATATGCTAATTTATGCACTTCAAACTGGAATTCATTTGCAGTTTGAATCTACTTGGAACCGAAATTTTTTTGGAACTCGTACCTACTGGCTACCCTCAATGTAACACCTGAATGTGTGAAATCTGGCATAAAAACAAAGTAGTATTTTAGATTGATTCACAAACAGGTGGTTCATGTTAGAGGGAATGTACCAACAAAATTGACCGTATGTTTTAATATGTTTGCAATTTTACATCATTTTAACAAAGGCACTTATCTAGTCCTTTGAATTCGTTAACTTTTTAAGACACTGTTACCGTGCTTATAATGATGAACCAACCCACGCAAACCTTACAAATGTTCTGATTTTCTGAGTTTCTTAATACTTTTACGACAAAGAGATACACGATAGTCATATTAAAATAAAACCAAAATTATATTGATTACTAACAAGTTTTTTAGTAAATGGCTATATACATTTACTTATATAAATCTACTACAGATATTTGGTTTCAAAAACTGGTGATATTACCATCAGATTCATTAAATGTCAAGATATGACAATTCGTTGATTGTATTCTATTTAGTTTCAGTTGATACGAATGCTTATTTTGTGATTTTCTATCCACCTAGTGAAAGGTGCAGCAGAATATGGCTAATATTAAAGGAAATAGCTACTTAAGGAGGCCCAGGCCGATGTCGGTCACTGGCTGGGTTGTGTGCCACGCAAGCTCAAGTGGACAACTCTTATCAACAGAACATAATTACGCAGGCATTAACGTCTTCTGCTGGCGCCGTCTGCACTTGTGTCAATACAACTCCCTCCACATCAATTCCGCTGCTGCAACCTTCGGACTCTCTTCCTCGTAATCTTTAATACACCTCCGAATTCACTTCAAACATGACTATCCATAATCGTTTTAATTCATATAATGAAAAGTTGATATTAATTAGCTATTTGACAATAATTCAACTCAATCAATAAAATGTAATTACATTTTTACTTTGATTGATTGATTTTTAAATTTTGACGGATTTACATATTTTGAGGTCCCCAAAGTTGTTTTATTACGCTTTTTCGATGATCTGTTTCGATGTCTCTGTGTTGTGGTGTGTATGTGGGTGGTGAAACTGTATCCAAAAGTTTGCGTACAATGCTACTGTCCACAAACTTTGATGCATCAAATTAATATTTTGATATTATATCTATAGTGTTTGGGATACAACCCTATTATTTGGGAGGAGTTATGCACGGTGGGAAAGTCACTTTATTTACCAAAATGTGTTTTATACAACACTTTTTTCTCCTAAAATACTAACTCTAGTCTTGTAATGTTGGCCCTCTCATAGAAGCAACAAACTCAAAAAATAAAAAATTGGTCAGATCTTAAAATACCTGTAAATATGTTTGTTTTTTCAATAAAATGTAAAAATTTTGACTTATGATTCAAACTGAAAGCCTGTAAAGAGGTAAAAGCCATACTGTTTGGCGGATCAAAATAAAATTATAACTAAAATTAGAGCTTATATCATTCGGAGCATATGGGGGAAATACGTTGAGGCAATTTGCTTCAAAATTACATAAACCAAAAAAGGTGTTAGGGTCAGTTTTATATTTTCAGAAGTTTTTTTTTTTTTTTGACTCTAAAGGCTCTCTAAAGTAAAATGAAATTCTACCAAAAAATTGAACAATAAATTAGCAATTTACAAAAAGAAATCTTGAAATTTCAAATATAGCAAACAATAATAAAGCTATAAAAACTGAATATTCATCCTGGATTATTGGACCAGCTGCTATACTTGACGGATTCGCTTAGATTTATTTACATTTAGTTCGAAATTTTCAGTGAATCGACTATAATAAAATTGATGTTTAGAGGTTAAATGAAAAAAATTGAAATGATTTAATGACCTAATTTGAGATAATTATGGCGACTGTATAACAGAGTACTGGAAAAATCTAACACTCGCTCAGAGGAAATTCAATGTTTATCACCGTTGACAAAGGTAAAGAAAACTGATTTTATAAAAAAAAAATAGCAAAATTTGTTTAGCATAAGAAGACACTGAAATCGAATTCGTTTTGAAAAAATGTTTATAAATGTTCGAGGATGATCAACTAGTAGCTACATTCCAACAAATAAGGAAATATGGGAAACTCTTCGCGTGTTACGGCTCGGAGTGCAAAATAGATCTGCATTTGAACTATATTATGAGACGTGTCCTTTATAAATGATCCACAGCGAAATAACGTGAAACAGACAAGGCTGGCCGATTTCCTAAATAATAACTCATTGTAATGCTTATCGTTTAAATAGTATAACTATAACTTATAGTTGAAATATTTATTACATATTTCATTTATTTGAGTTTTTTTACTACATCTTCAGCATTAGTTAGAATCATGAACAATAATTTTTTTCAGTTAATGTTATCAATCGGTTATTGTTATCGCATTTGGTGTATATAAAAGTGATTACATTAAACAGCGTCCACTGTAAATAAACGAGTATTCACTTAAAAATCCAAAATACAATCCAAATTGGACACAATACGAGTTCAAAATCGAAGAAGAATAAGAAACAGAGTAAAGAAACGCACTAACAAACTTATTGTTATTGTGTTTCTTTACTCTGTGTGTTACTCTTCTTCGATCTGGGACTCGTATTGTGTCCAGTTTGGATAGGTCTTTTCGTTTATTAAGTGAATATATATATATATCAATGATCAAACTTTTAATTCTTGGCGCTACTCTCTGTGCCAAGGGAACTTTTTGCTCTCCACTTCCAAAACATACGCATGAATTCGAACAGGAGCTCCTGTCATGTGTATGAGAAATGCTGATCTATCGCGCTTATATAATGAAACAAGACTAATAACTGAGGAACTTTAGGATAAAGTCATTGTTTGTAAAGTTATCGCAGCACGGTTTCAAGGAGGAATAGTTTTAATTCCTTGATTGAAATTTCTTTTATCTAAAGAGGGCATAATTACTTTTCAAGGATTCAATTTCCAATTCAATTAACATTTACCATGACTATTCATAAGTCTCAAGAAGAGACTCAACAGAAAGTTTTAGTTCATTTAGGTAGAGCAGTATTTCAACATGGCCAATTTCATGTTGCTCTCAGTATGGTCATTTAGAATTAATCTGCCTTTATTTGAACATGACTGCATTAAAAAGGAAGGTGATGGATGACCCAACGTGTCACGGGTAGTCTAGTTCACGATGAAATTGGAAAGGCTACCGAAACTGCACATAAACAATTTCAAAATCAAAGAAGTGTAACACACAGAAAAATCAATAAACTTACTAACTTAGATTTTCGGAAAATCTATCTTCAGGATGAAAGAGAGAGGGGGACGAAGCTCGCCGTAAACACAACGGCATGTAATTATGTACATAAATAGGAGATTTGTTAAACATAAGGTATCTTAATAAATGTCTTATTTATAAAAAAGTTTACAAACAAGAAAAAATAAATTAATTCATAAATAATAATAATAATACAAGTATAATAAAAAAAACAATTAGAAGAAAAATAATAAAAAAATTTGTTTAAGGTTTAGCCCAAGTACTCTATGCGCCCTGTGTTCCTAAGAGGCTCTATATTATCTTCACTGGGGATCTGTCACACAATGTGTACACTGCAGCGTTCATTAAAAGGTAGATGGTTTGGTAGTTGGTTTGGATGTCAACAGGTAAATTGGAGTGGTCATCGACAGATGCTCTATGACCGTTCACAAGGAGGCTGGGCATCTTAGAGGACAGTCCTACGTGGAACGATTCACAAAGAGTGATGTTAAAGAGTAGTTACACTTTAATGGAATTGTATTAAATTCTATATAAATTGTAATCATTACATTTTTATCATTATATTCAGAATATAAATAGAATTAAATTAAGCATAAAAATTATTTTTAAAAACTGATAATCAATTAAAATAGGATTTAGAGAATATGACGCAATGTTTTCGGACACCACTATATTGCATAAACAGATAGAACTATAAGATAGAGGTTTAACTAAACATTCATGATTGAATCAGAGAAAGAATTAATGAAAGGAATTTTCAAATTTTTAAAACAACAATAAAGTTATTTTTTCAAAAATGTAAAGCTTATGAAAAGACAAAAATCATTATGTTTTAACCAGTTTGACATTTACTTTACTTGTAGTAAAGTTTAGTGTAGGCCACTCCAGATGTTGCACCTTGGTGTGGATATTAAATAAAAGACAGGAAAGTAAATATAAAAATATTAAATTATATTCCAATTGATTTAAATAAGAGAGAATATTTATAATAAGAGCATTTGATTTATAAACAATAATTTTCAAATACATCATGGAGCCTCTTTATGAGAAATCAAGAAAGTTTTAATGGGCTGTATTCTCTGTGTTTCAACACTAATAAACCAAATAGGCAATGTAATTTAGATCTACGTGAGTGATTTTTAGATGGTGTCCACGTCTAAATATGTAAAAGTCATACTGATAAACTGATAGCTAAATATTCATATTAAAATATTTTCCAAGCAGTTTGCTTTAGAGAAAACTAATGGTGCAGTTATTTTCTATAACTTTCGTTTACAACATTTTCTTATTTTGACTTTATCTAAGCCATACCAAGTTTAAAATGGGCATTTGCCATGTGTTTAAACTTTGACATTCACCTGTAGGTGATGTAGGTATTCCTACGGATCATTAAAATCATTAAAAGATCATTAAAATATTATTATGTTTCATTCGTTAAAACTTATTTCCATTAGTGAAATTAAGAACTATAGTTAAGTACAATATCATAAATTACTTTCTTCAAATTAATGCAAATAAGTTTACAGATAACGTTTTATCTATAAGTATAAACTATATATTTTTATTCCTTTGGTTAATTCTAAAATGTTCTAATTCACCTGTAATTTAGTACAGACACTATACAATACAAAAATTACAATCAGTATAATAGTATTCTAAATGAAAAAGACTGTCTATTTAATTATCCTTATTACCATCATCATCAGGGCAAAGATCATCAGATTTTTTTAAATATGATTCAGGTACGAGGTGGTTAGTTTCGGTTTCGGTCATTACCGAAATGGTGGACATTTGGAACACATCTTGAGAAAGCCATAAGTTCACTGATAATTGACAGAAATAGCTGAAACTCTGTTTATGGTCATTCATAAACTGAATAATGTGTGGTTGTAATTTGAAATAAATAGGTAGATTTTTAATCAAAGTCACAATTGAAATTTTTATGGGTACGCATCTTTTTGGGTCACCCTGTATTACAGGCTACCCTGAACCCCTAATGAGGAATTTCATTAAATAAATATTGTAGAAAGTCGAGGCAAGTATGCAAGCCACTGGGCTACCTTGACCCCCTAATATGATTTGTCATTATGTAATAAAACTACAACAAAGTCAATCACTATAAAAGTAAAGATTTTAATAATTTCAGGTCTCTATCTCCAAGGAAAATGGGTGAACAAACAAATAAACAACCAAACTCACGAACTTTATATCTATGGTATATATAGATTTACACAAGGTGTTCGAAACGCCTAGAATAAAATAGCTTCTTTTCTATGTGAGGAGACTTTGATCCATTTACCCCAGTATGAGTAAATGGATCAATACCAATATATGAGTAAATGGAAATACCATATAATTATGGATGGCACAACTAATGAGTATCTAGTATTAATTTTATTAACTAGATAATTATCTTAAAATTTTTTCCATTTCAAGAATCTGTAGTTCATTAAACAGCAACGAATTAAAGATCCTAATTTAAATATCTATACACCAAACTAACAAGTTTCAGAAGCCTTTTGCAAAATGTTACAAATTATATTGATAGAAGTGAATCACTAATTAGTCATTAGTTAAAAAGCGGTATAAAATACGTAAAGGAGATAAACGGGCTTATTGTAATTGCTTAGTAAAACTATATAAACAACTGGACTAAGAAATTCAACTGTATAAATTTAATTAAATTGTTAATTTAATTGTAATCAATTCTAATTATGTATTGCAAGAAATTATTTTAGGTTAGCTTCATAAATTCTAACTTTTGTTAGAATCTAAACTAAATCTAACTAAAAATTTAAATAAACTAAAACTTTGATTGACATTGGTGGCTAAAGAAAGAAGTAAAATAACTTCCATTTAACTTTTAATATAAGTATTGTGAATATAATAATGTGTACAATGCATAATATAGTATATGTAAAGAATATAATGAGAAATAAGATCATAGAACATGATCTGTGAACAAATAGACATACCTTAGCAAGACGAGACGCAATTTTGATCTGTTCGGTCTGGTGAAGCTCGAAGGCGACTGACTGACGTGTCAAGACATGTTTCCAACTGTAGGGTCCAAAGGTTCACTTACATTCATTCCAATGGGAAAAACAACCCCCACTATATCTCAACAATTACATCCTAATTTATTATGAGGGCAACTAAATGTCTCAAATTATTTGAAGCAGCAATTATATAAAAACAAAAACAAAAAATTCTATTATATTCAAAAGGAAATGATATTTATGAGTTTTATGAGTTTATGAAATGTGGCAGGAAAAATAGAAGATCTAATTGTCTTTGTGCAGGGCTTTACATCGAAACAGAAGAACAAATTTAAACTTTGCATCTGAAACTTATAGTTTCTGTGGTGAATCTTCTAATTCTATTTTTACCAAGTTATCAAAAAGAGATTACTACACGACCACCCGTACTAATCGTACGTACATAGAACTTCACCAACACTCTCATCCACAAAATTAGGAAGTAATTTGTGCTTTAAATATAAAAAGAAATTTAAGTACACCCAATGCTACTATAAGTAATCCTATTATCACAAATGATGAACCATCAGTTCACTTAGTTTATTTTTTAATGTGATTATCAAGTACTGAGTAGAACTTAATTCGGCTATTAAGAAGAAAATATATTTGGCCTGTTCCTTTAGGAAAATTGATGAATACTTGTACAGTATGTTTCAGTTGAAGATTGTGATTCAATAATGAAAGGTGACAGGTAACATTAGCAATGATTTGAATCCCGTTATTTCTATTAATTTAAGCTGCCAATCATAAAAAATGACGAGAAACCATACTTATTAAATTAGATTTGCAGTAGTCTGTGAAAGAGATCGTCAATCGTATTACCAAATGTAATGACGGAAATTAGGAACGTCTCCTGATTAGTCAAGTGTTTTACTCGCAGATATAAGAATATGATAATTCTATTATTAAATTAATAACAATAATAAATAAATTATTTATTATTTTGGAGAAGAATTATAAAAACACGACTAAAGAACTGAAAATATGATAACCAATTATTTTATTTCAACTTACATAATTTATAGTATATTTTATTTCACTATACGATTATTGTTGTAATGTTTTTAAAGTAAAGGTTCGGAATAAACCTTTCATACTAAAGCTTTTAAATTATCAATCAGGTTACAGTAAATAGATGATAACAACATTTATCATCTATGCTGTTTAACATAGTTAAACTATATGTTATTATATGCTGTTAAACACATGAAAACTGCAGTCATACTAAAGTATTACAATAATGTAGAACATCAAGAGTTAGACAAGACGGTACTTAACTAAAATTTATCGGTTTCTAAGTATGCCACAAGAAAATCAGAAATCCATTGACAGATGTCCAAACGGGATATGTTATTCCAAAGAAACAAATATATATATATTGGTATCATAAAGAAGAAAACCGTTCCATTGCGTCCCCATAGACCATGTAGTGTTTGGCCATCGTGAAAATATGTAGCCTTAGTTAACCCTTGATTAAGGGGCTAGGTTAGCTCCGAGGTTAACGTACTCGCCTCTGAACTGGTACGCCAGGGTTGGATATCCAATTGACCCTCGATTTATTCACAGGGGAGGTGAATAAATCTGAGTACGTCGTCCCTCGCAGAGAACGTTAGGCTGTCGGTCCCGAGACTGTGCGATGTCATACAGAGTACTGGCTGTAAATTTAAAAATCTCTACTCTAAATACACTTGAGCCAGGCAAAATTTAGGACTCCCAATGCAGAATTACCGATGAAACAAAAAGACCGTAAAGGGCTGACCCGCTAGGGGATCGATTTTAACAATAAAAAAAATAAAATAACCCCTGATTTAAAACTTAAGGGGTAGAGTGAAGTATTCGTATTGTTTTTTTCCCTTATATTATGACTTTCATTGTTATATATGAAAACATGAGTTATTTCATAGTTGAAGTTGATTGTGAGAAAAATCAAGATCAAGTTGTATGAGCTGTAATATTTTTGAATCATAAAGTTTGTAAAGCTGAAAAGTGTTAATTGTGCCTCATTATACGATGGCAACAGTGTGTTTAGCTGGCAGCCAAGTCAAGTGCGTTACCCAGCTGAGGCTCTTTGTCGAAGACTCTAAACACATTGTCTGTTGAGCCTGTTGAAACAACCCTGCCACTTGAACTCACATTTTGAAGATGAGATAATATTAGACGACAGAATTTTAATGCGGCTACATCTATTTTGACAGTTGTGCCAAAAATAGACTCATTTTTCTAGAACAATCTGACAAGGTACATCAGATGAAACTTAATTGTTGCAATTTTTAGCGTAATATTCCCTCTTATATATACTAAGTACATGCAATTTTTATCAGGTAACATTCACTTTACAGTAATACTTAATTTTAACGACAATTAAATTAGTAGACTTTACCAGTGGAGTGAACTCCAATAGCAATACAATGCACCTACTCCACATTTCAACATTTTGAAATACAATAATTTTCTTTCCCACATCAAAAACAACATGACTGTCAAGTATCCTTACGGTTTGTCAAACGTTGCGACTTATGGAGTGTTTAAAATATTTTCATATACACCTAGTCAACCACATTCTGGCAGATATTATGAAAAATGTACCAACGAAACCGACAGAATAAAAAAATAATCACTCTCCTCTTTAGTAAACTATCGAAAGGAATGAGCATGTATATATTATGTAACTAAAGATTATCCTTTAAATGTACTGATCCTGAAAATATAGATACACTGTGATTATATTCTCGCATTTAATATCATACTTCTTTAGAAACTAACAACTAAATGTATTATATATATTTATAATAATTTTACTATTAGTTAACTTATGATAAAGCAATTAGTACGAAAAAAGATTTAAAGTTTTTAAAAGCCCTGCCAAAGAACTGTTACAATTGTTTTAAATTACTGAAATTTATACATCTACATCATACTCCTATAAAGCTTCAAGTATTTTCCCCTTTTTATACATCAAAACACATGAGAAAACTTCATAAGTTTCAGATATTGGACAGGTAGGTCTTATTAGATGTTGAGTTTCACATTTTTAGAACTATAACTGTATTAACTCTTCAATACAAAATAAAATTGAATTTTTTTTTGAATTTACTAATTAATCTTTGAATGACGAGTGTCATTTCTTTGTTTGTATCTTTCTATGTTTATATTCCTATTTTTTTTAGCAGTCTTCTTGATGATATGAACTTAAATTACAGAAGATAAACATTTTTTTCTTGATTAAATTTAAATGTTTATCATAATTAAATGGATTCAAATTTTGGTGATAACTCTGCTGTATTAACAAAAGTTTATTTTCCTAAATAATACTTACTTTTTTCTTATTGTTTAAACCGATCCCCTATCAGGTGATAACGTCAGGCGTTTACCGGCTATTTGATCGGTGATTCTACAGATTCTATATTAGGAGTCCTAAATTTTGTCTAACTCAAGTGAATTTCAAGTAAACGAAATCGTACCTGACATCGTACAGTTTCGGTATCGACGGGTTAACGTCCTCCCCGAGGGACGACGTACTCTGATTTATTCACCTCCTGCGTGAATAAATCGAGTGCCAGGTGGGGATCGAACCTTGGACTACCAGCCCAGAGGCGAGTACGTTAACCACTGAGCACACTCAGTAACACTCACGTTACTTCGTCTACACTATACAATTTCTAGTTTAAATGTTTGTACATTTTAAACTGTTCACCGGTAATTATCAGAACATAAAAAACATTCGATGAGCGTATCTATATATATCAGTTAAGTAAAGTGGGAGGGACATACTTGTTTTGCTAATTCTGTGCATTAGAGTAGTCTACCAATTAAGAGACTGCCTATCTACTTTGTCATGGTTAAAAAAAGCTAAACAATTTAGTGCTAGTTTCAATTTGAATATTTATACATGGTTTCTGATTTTGTATTATAAGTACTTCCCAGATTATCAGTTGCAGTGATAATCTTCTTAGTGTATTTGTCACGATTACTTCGCTAACCTACTTGGTATTGCTTACCTGCCTAAAGTTTTTGTTGTTTTACCCATACACTAAATGTATCCTTAACAAGCAGTGTTAGTCATGAAATGTACAGTGTTTTTGGAATTCACGATCCGATTACAAGTACACTCGTCAAGAGGATTTCTTTCCTCAGCAAACAGACCTTGACCTCTTGTTCTTGTTCTTCATAAATAAGCTATTAATATTAATATTATTATGAGTTTCTACAATAGATAGCATTAGTTACTCTGTTATCTAAATTTTTAGATTTTACGTTGATGTTGATGAAGTTTTCATTTATTTCATCAGTTGATGAAATACTGATTTATGGATTGCTCAATAACTTTAGGAACTGATGGTGGTACATTTTATCTTATTACTTGCAATTATTAAATTGATTTTGTCTTAAAGGAAGATATTATTCCTAATTTTATAACATATTCATCAGAATAGCGTTTCCAATTTACTTTATGTGATTATAAGAGCATGTGTAATACTGGTAATATATATTATTATAATGTATATATTATTTTATAAGATATTGTTTTCTTGACCACAATTACTAATAAACACTTTTTCTTCTTCTCAGAATTTGGTCAGGGTTAATATCTGAAATCACCTTTTCGCCAACGTTTCGTCTTTATTTATTAAAAGCTAGCCTTGAGTTGTAAGCTTTTTGAATTTTTTATGATGAATGTAAAGTAGATATGACAAATATCCATTGTTTTTTTTTAGTTTATAGCCCAGAGGATGTCTTAAAATAAAGACAAAACGTTGGAAAAAAGGTGATTCCAAATATTAACTGACCAAATTCCGAGAAGAAGAAAAAATGTTTTATATTATAAAAAATGAGTTATATTATTTTATAATATAACATAGTATTCAATATTATACACAAGTAATATAAAAAAATTGGAGCATGTGAAAATATTGCAATAGACCCCCTCCAAGTAGGGGTACTACTTTGGAGGAAAAAAAAACAAAAAACTGGTAACTTATTATATAGTCTAATAATGTATACGATTAGACCAAAGTAAAATGAAAACCTGGTGACAAACGAGATAACCTTTAGTTTATGATATTGACTTTTCATGTAGAAGCCTATTGAACCATGAATTATTTGTCGAGATGAAAATGCAGTTTATTACAGAACCGTGTTTCAGTATGTAAAGCACTTGGTGCACTGCAGGTCAGCTACTGTCATATCCTGTTTCATTCTAGGCAAATAAATTAACTACTTAAACCTAATTAGAAGAGTAAAGTAATCCGTACTTTATTTATAATTGCCATAAAAAATATTCATTTTTTAAAATTTTATTGCTATTTAAAAAAAATACATATAACTTGAAGATTATGAAATAAAATTAGTTATTTTTGTATTTTATTATACCGAAATATCTATTAAAGATACATATTTTTCATTGAAACAAACAAAAATATTCTGATAAATCAGACTACTATTCAAAATTACAATTTATATTATGGTTACCATGTAAGATTATCAATGATTTTAGTGGACAATAGCAATAAATTAGCCTGTATAAACACTGGTGCCAAAAATAATACTCGTATATTCAACTGCAAGCTAAAGAACAGGCAAGGAAGAAAAGGTTGATCACCGATGTGTCAAACTGATTTCTGTTTAAGGTAGTGCAATCAGTTATTATGTGGTATTTACTCATTGTAGGGTAAAAAGCTAATAAAACAGTCTCCAGATGTAGAAATTTAATAGTATAAACGACGCTTTTCGAACTTTACTATAAGTAAAGTATAGTATACATGCAAAAAATAGATTTCGAAATTTTGATAGACTGACAGGTTGTGTACCAAGAGATTGTGGAGTTGCTACAGAAACACTGTTTCATGGATGGAATTCATACTTTACTCAACAATGGGCCATGCCATGTATATGTGCTCTATTGTTATGGGCAATATTGAACCATGGGAAAGTCTCTGTTTTAGCTAAAATGTGATACATATTACATAACATTTTTTACTCCTACACTACATTCACTAGTGTTCACACTTATGGAGTATTACAATCAACGACAGCAGTAACTGAAAAGAAGTTCATATCTGTTCAGTAACTGAAAATTTTACAATAAAATGACTAAATGTTAAGTAATGATTAATTCTTAAAACCTGTGGAGACAATAAAAGTTACAATAGTTGGGAGATTGTCATGAAATATACCTAAAAATAATACCTTCCAAAAGGACAAACTAAGAGGATAATAACATTTTTTTGAAAATAAATGGTCGAAAAGGAACCTTCAGGTACGTATTATGATTTCAAAAAAGTATTTTTTACACTAAAAAGATACATAAGAACCAATGAAATTTTTTGAAAAAATACGAACTAAAATTAGTATGTTACAAAAGGAATGTCAATAAATAGCTAATGTACCATAGCAACAGGCACCATAGCTCTAAGTAGTAAACACCCAAATAGAATAACGAATAACATGCTTTACTTGTTGGATTTGTTTTCATTGACTTCGGCATTTTTATCATCAGAATAGAGTCAAACAAAATTGTTATTTAAAGGTTTCAATAAAAAAAATTGAAAATATATTAATAAATTAATATCATATATAAACAAATTTACTTTTTTTTAAATTATAACGCAAATTTAAACGGAAATAAACCATATAATTCATGATGTTCTCGAACGTGTGATGAATTTTCGTCTAACAAAAGTGATGTAATCAATCTAAATGTTGCACCCTTTGAAATGCTGATGGAGATATATAGTTGGTGTGTATACCCAACAACCTCACTGTTTTTGGACCAAGTCACAGTAACAAATTAAGATGTAGTGCTTAGATTTTTAAACCACAAGGTGAAAAAAAAAATGTTAATATTCTGTGTTCAGTAAGAAAAACCTTGATATAGTTATGGAACAGAACTACACAACGGCATATTAAAAAAAAAAAAAAAACAGAAGATAAACGACAGGTGATTGTTACATGAACATACCTCTCTTTATATAAAAGAACTATTTCCCTTGTTATTAACAATAGGAACATACATTAAAGGCTTTGAGTAATAAAGCTTGCACATTCCCCCAATCGCATATAAAAATCTACAACTTGCAATAGCAAACAGTACACTAAAGTATCAAAGAAAACAATTAAAAGTGGACGTTAAAATGGTCTTTAAATATTCTCCAAGGTTTGAAGCCTTGTGTTTGCACACGGATAATAAAAAAAAAACTTATTTATTGTTTACTATTCTACTCTTACTTTAGAATTTACATAGAGTCTCTACTTTCTGTATCCACATGTAACTATTGAAAATATTGTTAAATTGAAACCAATATTCACAGAGAAATTGTTACAGTTTTTTCCAATAATCTAGGTTATATATCAATAAATACTTATAATAGAATGTTGCAAAAACCGAGTATTTGTGTCTAGGGCAGTGTCCCTCACCAGCGATTGCCGCGAAAGATTGAGGAATCCAGACTATTATCATACCATTATTGCACAAAATCACCCTGTCACTTCAAATTACAAGCCATTTTTAATATGTTATAAAAGCAGGTAAAGCTATTTACTCCCCCGCTTAATGAACTGATAATATTAATTTCTAAATTGTTGGTTTAGTGGCGAGTCGTTGTAAATTTTATTTCCCGAAATTTCTTTTTGCGAGTTGATCTTCAAATCTTGTTAATGTTCATGACGCTTCGATACTTACCTCTTAAAAATATTGTTCAATACCTTAGTGAATATACTATTTTATAAATATGTTCTATAACTTCATTGATAAACTGACTAGAAAAATGTTAAATAGTTATAGCGGTTATACTTTTCAAAATAGTAATTATAACATACCTGTATGTATATTATAACTTTTCGTAAACTACAGTAATAAATTCTGAATATGGGGCAAAGGTCTTTGACCAAGTACTGTTCTTATCAGTTATAATTTGAATGATTTTACCCTCATTTTCAAAGTTACTTGTATTGTTTATTTGTATACAGTCGAATATAAAAATACAATTAAACATAGTGAAAACAAGGAATAAACATGACATAAACTAAAGATATTAATTAGAAAAGTCAATATTTTGAATGGTAGTTATCCTTCACAGAAAGACTAGAAGAAACAAAAGAAAGAGAACGATAGAAATAAATAAAAGGGAGAGAAAGAGAGAGATAGAAAGAGTTATATCTCTTATATAGCCCTACAGAGGCAAGTAGGGCTATATACTCGTAAGTAGGGCTATTAAGTAGTAATAGTTCAAGAAAACACCAAACGTACCCTGGAACTACGTTCATTGCAAAAAATTTTGAACCGAGAAGGTAGTAAAGGCAAATCAAAATTGGAAAAAATCGTAAGGGGTAAAAAGTTGAAGAAATGATAAAATAAAAACTAAGTCTTTCACATAATAGTAAGTAGTAAACTTAATATCAATCAGAGCAAAGGGTCTACAACGTGCTTGGTCTCCCTTTCTCTAAAATTTGAGTTTGTAAGTTTGTTTCTTCAGTTCATTACACTTGTAAGTGTAAGTAAGTTCACAATTTGTGGTAAAGTATGAATTTGATCCATCAAACAGTGTTGCCTGTAGCACGCCTACAACTTTTGAGACACAATCCTACCCACCCACAAATACAGGGTTATGGGGAAAAAACGTCAAAAATAGTTTACGGGGACCTCTCAAAACATATAAATAAGGCAAATTTTCAAAATTGAATTTTTTTCAATATAGCGATACATTACTTACAGTAAAATTAAAACGAGTATTCCAAAAATAAATTGAAAAAAAAAACAAACAAATATTTTTATGAATTGTGAATAGGAGGTAAAATAAGATTAGCAGGGAAGGAAAGAGACACAGTGGCCTTGCGGTGGTTTGATATGCAGCCATTAATAATGGTACGCGATAAGAGGAACCATTTCCTCGTAGCAGCAGTGTTTACAATACCCCCGATTACCTCCTCCAGTTACTCCACTCCACATGGCAGACTGTTTGTTTACTGGCCTTCATCAAACATAAGGCTTAATTAAATAATGAATGCTCTTAATGTTGAAACGTGATTTCTATTCATACAATATTTCATATAAATATTTGCACAGTTAGAAAAAAGTAAAACTCATATTTTTTCATGTACTGATGTGCAAAGTGGGCTGCTTAAGTCAATATAGCCAGTTAAAAAGGAATACATAAATATTAACAAAAAATATTGTTACAGAGATTGTTAATGGTATTAAAGTAAATAAACAACCAATACATACAACTCCGATACGAACTTCCAAATGTATATATCAGATTCAATATACGAATTTTCAAAAACAAAAATGATTCTGTTGAACCTAAAATATTTCTAAATTTTTATGTGTATGCAGGTTCAAAGTACAGTTATTTCAAAATAATGGTAGAACTCTATTAGAATAACAGCCTCTACTAAGCATCGCTGTCTTTTACTAGCAGAAATACACTTTGTCGACCGAGTTCTGAAACAACCTTCAAAAACTGTAACTTGATTTGTGAAAGTAACAGCTAAACTATTAATCGAAGTGAAGGAGCAGAATATCCTCTAATTGATACTGCAATGTTTTGGGCAATGCTAGATAATACTATCTAGTATTCATTGATATTGCAATGCTTTGGGCAAAGATGATAATAATATCTAGTAATCAGTCATTTATCTATTAAAACATTATTTCATATTTTCTATAGAAATGAGTGGTGTTGTGTTTTTTATATCCATAATTATTTAATGAGAATGGTACAGCCCTCCTCACAACTATTCTAATAAAATATCCTGAACCACATAATTGACTTCACTGCAAAGTGTTTTTAAAATAATTTAGTGCTGACTAAATATGCTAAATGTAATCGAAATCGTTCATATAAATGTAGTTCCAAAAAAGGCACACTCTCTTCCCTCCTTTCACTGTCAGAAGGCCATTTGGATATTCTAGATGACAATTAATGAATACTTTAGATAAAGTGTCCAAAATAATACACTGGTATTCACATATGATTATACTGATATACAAAGGGGCGCTTCTACACTCCCCACATAAGATGTCATAGCTCTCATAGTGAGGTATTTAGATATTCATGGCCACTTCTACCATCTTCCTCAGAGAATGTTGCATAATTGAGTGTAATATACATATGGATGAAATTAATCAAACTTGGATACATGTATATAAAGTATAAACACAATTAAAATACAGTAGAGGGTTCTTGTCATATCTTTTCTCAAGATATATATATATATATATATATATATATATATATATATATATATAGAATAAAATAAAAAACGAAGGAAACACACAGAAAGACACAGACATAACTCACATCGATATTTCGGTACCGCCCTGTCTTCCTGCGGGACTCTTCGCTCTTCGCACCTCCTGATGACGACGATTGTCGAAATATCGATGTGAGTTATGTCTGTGTCTTTCTGTGTGTTTCCTTCGTTTTTTATTTTATTGTAAAAAAGTCCGCTGGACCGTTTCTTTTAATTGTATATATATATATTATATATATATATATATAATATATAAACTTTAACAAATAGGAAAGAACACAGAAAGTCACTACAGAACTCACTTCGATATTTCGATATCCGTTGTCACCAGGAAGAAGTGCGAAGTACTCCCGCTGAGAAGCAAACTGCAACCCAATATATATATTACGAAGACCACTTGTTACGGTTGAAGTACGAGTATCTTAGTCTTTTTTTCCCAATTTCATATTGTTGTTTGATCATTGATTGTTATTCCACGTGTTTATGTGAAATCTTTTTATATATATATATATAAAATTATAGTTCAATCATAATTTATTTATGATAATTCATTTATATATATATATATATATATATGTTTTATTAAAAATTATGCCAATTTTAACTTTTGTTCTTTTCCGGGTTAATTTTTCAAGTTAATTTTTAATAAAACATGTTTGATTGAAGGTCTGCTCCCAAAATACACAAATATATATATATATATATATATATATATAAGTAATCTATTGTATCTATAAGTATAATCTATAAGTGTATATCTATAAGTATCTATAAGTAAATATCCATCTATCTATAATTAATATATATTTATCAGGAACGGTCACATCCTGACTAAAGTTTATCAGGACTCTGTCACATCTTCAGATTGTTAATTTAATTAATTAAATAAATAAAATTATAAATTAATATATGCCATTAATAAATCACAATTAATTATATATATTTGTATATCTTCGTCATTTAATAGAGGTAAAATGCTTCCTCACTGTTAATATTTAGATATATCACTATGTGTAAATATCCTTTACGAAATACAACAACTTCCCCGCCACTGCAGTGATCAATTGAAGTATAGCAATTGACATTTTCTAAAAGTGTGCAATGATTGAAAGTTGAGCACACGTTATGATTTCAAATTGTTATGAGTTCAAAGGGTTAAAAGTGGTTTATGCTAATTAAGAAGAGTACGGTCGCTTAATAGCTGCATTTAAGTTTCAGATAGATTAGAATTTCTGTATTTTAACTTCAGATGAGCTGATGCTTTGACCATTTGCAAAATCAATATCTCTACTTTATTCATAAAACCTGGAAAAACTTAATCTTTAAAACACTATTATTAGTGAAAATTGTTATTTTTAATGAGTGTAGCAAAAAAAAAATGTATTTGTTTGACAAATCAATAACTAAAATGTAGGTTACTAAACTTAAGCATTTTTACCCATTTTGCATGGTATTTTGAATTAATAAATTTTGTTTAAATAAACAAATTCAGATGTATATTTTCATTTGATGTGATTATTAAAGTTTAATACAAATAACTCTATACCCGCGTATTGAACGTCGGGCCACTTTAGTTATTTATTGAATAAAGCCACATTGGTCGTAGAAAAATTCAACTAGAAATAGAGACATGTATTCTACACAAAATATATCTATGCTGTTTATCATGAAATAAGATGTAATATTAATTATTTCCGTTATATAAAAGTTTATTTCATATTGCATGACGATCAACGATATCTGCTCGTTAAAAGAACGCCTTATCGGAGCGTTATCAAAAAATCAGGGGAAGAATGGAATTCCTCAACTACAACCATTCAGCTCAGATTTCAGTAATTCATGTAAACAGAAACACATTAAAACACAAGTTTCAATTATCTAAACTTATAAAGATTTTTATATACAAATAGTTCTAATAAAAAAAAAATAATGTGTCTGATAATCTAATAATCCAGCTTAAACAATTTTCGATTCAGATATTTACTAAATATAAGTAATTAAACAAAATGATTTCACGAACTAAATACACGAAATTCGCAGAAAGGAGAATGAATTTAACACAAACAAAAATGATTAGTGAAATTAGTTTACTATATATATTATCAAGACCATCCACAGAGTATAACAAACTTTTCAGAGGCGGTCTCCAACCGTCCCCTCGTAAGTAAGCTTAGCGTCCGTGACGGTTAAACCGAAAATTGGAGACTGTAAATGTGTTTTTCTAATTAATGCGTACTTACTCTGAAAAGTAAATATATATACACATATATATATATATATTATATATATGTATGTAATCTATTTTCCCCATTTCTTATTGTGGATTGAACATAGATTGTTTTTCACGTGTTTATTGTGAAATCTTGTTATATGAAATGTGTTGAAATTAATGATAGATTCTCCATTCACAACTTTTTTATTTATCGCTTCTATTTTCCTCACGATCTTCCTTTGCGAAGGTGGTAATTGCCAAAGCAAGTTAGCAATAAGAAAAAAAAATCATCAATAGAGAATCTGCTATTAATTTTAACAAAATATGCCTTAAAGAGGACTTGCTGCCAAACTAAACTAATATTTATATCAAGTTCAATGTAAACAAAGAAACATAGAGAAATGAAAAACACACACATGCAGTCTCTAATTTTCGGTTTAAACCGTCTTCAGGAGAGATAAGGGAGGGAAACCAAGCGCACTGGTTGTTCAGAGACGGTTGGAGACCAACAATGTTCCCCCCCCCCCCCTCCATGCGCCCGGTCACAGAAATAAGGTAGACAAGAATAAATTTATAATTATAAATATGAAAAAAAAAAAATAAATAAATAAATAAAATATTAACTGAGGGATGAACAGAGGAAATGGTATATATATACAAGTTAAGGACTAAGCTTAATAAAAAATAGAATAAAATAAAACATAAAATAATATTGAGAATACAAATAATAATATTAAACAAATAAAATGATTCAATAATAATTTTCAGATTAAGGACAGGTGCACTATGCGCAATAGTAAGTAAGTAAGTTATGGCAATAGTAAGTACAACATTTGAAGTCTCGAGGATGACAATGAAAATGAAAAAAATTAGTTCCTATTTGGATGTAACATGCTACTAACTGACTATTCTTCAATAATGCCTAATGACTAAGGAGTTATTTTCCACACCAATGACTGCGTATCTGTAAAATTTCTTAAATATTTGGCAATGGTTGCAATTAGTAGTGTGTTTGCAAAAATTAAATACACGCCCACCCACACTTAGACTGATCTACAACAAATGTATGGAGGGATCAAAACCGCAGACATAATATCAAAATCAATGAAAAATCAATCACCACTGTAGTCTATCAATAGTAAAATAATTATAAATTTAGTAGTCTGTGACAATCATTGGGTTAAGAAATACTAAATAAGATATTATCCAAGGTTATATTTTGGCCAATTTACCTATCAAAGTATATTGCCTACTAAAATACAGATGATTTTTTTATTTTTCCCCAAATAAAGGAATAAATATTTATAGAATGTGCCTCGTTGGATAGTCAGTTATAAGTTCGAAATGGAGAAAGTTCAGATATTCAGTAAAATGCTTAATCTAGTCATAATTTGTCTTAACTTAGTAGCTTGAAATGTATCGGCTACTAAGAAATTCCATCAATCCTACAGAGGTTGAACCCAATCATATACTTGCCTAAATCACATTTCAAAATGTATATTATTGTCAATGTTTTATGTTCATATTTCTTAATAACTTCCCATACTAACATATGAATCAGTACCATTTAAACAATAATAAGTATTGTAAGACGATATTAACAATTCAAATGGGTAAGGGATATCCAGAATAATATTGTGGTAAAATGAACTTTTCTCAAATGTCGAAACATAATTTAAGGTATCTTTAGTGTTTCTCAAAACTCTCCTATTAAGATTCAGTAAGATATTGACAGATTAAATGACATCGAAATTATATTCCCTAATATTTAATTTTGGTTTACTTAATTAATTCAGTTTTTTTTTTTAAATGACAGTGACCTAAATAAGTAAAGAATGTTTGAAATTCATATATAAAAACCGCAATGAGGAGAAATCAGCGTTCTAGTGAAACCCAATCGGATGACATGAGCACGTCAACACCCACTTCATGGTATCATAACGACCACGTTAACTCAACTTATGTTTGCCACAAGTCTTTTTACCCAACACTCCACCACTCTTCTACAACTAAGCACTAGCTTTCTGCTTTCTTTCTGTCTAAAATTCCCCTTTTCTGTTCATTACCTCCACTCAAAGTTGCTTAAAGTTCTAAACCACCAGCACATACATTCTCATTGTATTTTCTTTACTTTAACCTGTGATTCTTCTAAATTTATAGATAAACAAACAAAACATTGGTGACTGAGAGTTGGAGCAACAAAAGCCATTATCAAACATCTTTTTTTTTTTTGAAAATCATAAAAAATCAAATAACTACATTTTCTAAGAGAACATATGATAAAATAATCAAATTCAGTTCCACAAAAATGTTAATACCGTTAAAATACTGCAAATTAAAACAATTATAAATGCAATCACAGCTGGAAATTGTTATTTTTACTATACGGAATCTAATGGTGCAATCGTGGAATAAATATTAAAGATTCGAATATTGGTCATTACTGTCGCTTTTGCTCGTGTGCATTAAAAATATTGAGCACACCGTCACTATAACAAAAAAAAACTTGAAACAATAACCAAGCTACTAGCCACATTAAAAACGTTGGATAGATCAAGAAAAACTTACTGTTAGGGCAATAGTTCGAATTTATACTGTTTTTATTATAGGAGCAATCGTGTAATGTTGTAGATTTCAATCCTTATCTGTTTAGTCATGAAGGGACACTATAGAAGGTAATCTTTAAAGGCTCTGCGTTTTCTACAAATTTTAGGTAATAATTCAATTGAATTGTGCTAGACAGAAATATTTAAATTCAAGAACTCTTTTTGATAGTTGAATATTCCAAAAAAACTACTTCAGTTGATAATTTATTCTATTATTTGCGCTTGGTGACAAAGAATCTATCCAATGACAGGTTTTAAGGATGTTTTGCTAAATATTGTTTAAATAAAGGAAAAGTAAAGAGAGGAGAGGTAAAATGAATGAAGAGATCATAAGGTAGTTGATTGGAATAAAGCCATCAAGTGTGACAATGTGTGTCTAAACCATTCAACCAACCCTTGTTTCTATAAATATTTGGATAATTGCCTGAGAAGTTTTAAAAGCTCTGTCAACGATAACCCTCACTTCATCAACAAATTGTTTTCAAAACGATAACTACAAATACAATCACCGGACTAATCGATGACTCGTAATTACTTCAGATAACCCTCCCAATTCGATTTTTTACTGTCATTCTGAAAACTTGTTCCATTTTGTAATACACTTCAAATTAAATATGACCTATATACATTCTTAATTGCTGAAATTTGGGAAACATACGTGCAATATTCCTAATAACAACATAATAAGTTTCAATTTTATAATATTTTCTACTTTGACCATTAATGGATTCCAGTCATTAAAGATATTGATTTTTGAACATAATATTCAAAGAATCTAACATAGAAAACATTATAATACTTCAGGCCAATTTAGCTGAATTCAAGCATAACTGAAGGAAGTAAACAATATAGTTGTAGTAAATAACATCCATAAGGAAAGCTCGCCAATTACATTTATCGCCAATTACCTCTACCTTAATGAACTAAAGTTAATTTTATACAAAATAGCTCCTATCAATAGATTAGGTTAGATTATAGCAGCCGAGTGATGAGAACATAGATAGGCCAAAGATTGCCAGTTGTGTGATATCATACAACGAACATTCTACATTGGAAATCCTACATATTTCTTAACTCATATATATTTAGAGTAGGGATCTTAAGCAAGTAGCTCACATTGTACAGGCTCGGGACTGACAGCTTAACGCCCTATCTCAGGGACTGCGATGTGAGTGTAGCTCCAGCATTAATTGCACCAAAGCTAGTTAAGGGCAAGTCACATTATAGAGTTAAATTTACGTGATTATTTCTAAATTTAAACTTACCCAAGATCATAAAACATGCATCCTTAACGAGCATCTAACATGGTGCAGGTAAGAACCAACGGCTAATATTGTCTATCATAAAAACCACCCCATCGCCCTGTTGTGGTGAGGACTTATTCAGCCCGGGTGGTTTTCCCTCATGGAAAGAACTAAGGAAGGAACAAGGGGATGGTGTGTTTCTTTGGGTCGGCGCTCGCGGCTGGCAATCAATCGTGCTTTGTCTAGGAGGGGCTATTCATCCCTATCAGTATAATGTTTTTCTAGCTATCCCTTTATAAAGACATTTTTTTATTTCTTCAATAAAACAAACAATTTTGGAGATATGCAGGACGTACTCTTCGAATTGGTGCCCGCGGGCGGAAAATCCTCTCCAAAGAACATTGGCTTCGGCAGCTATCCCCTGCTATCATTCTTGTGTAACTTAATACCACTCTACTTCTTCAGAGTAGCACCTAAAATTACAATAACATTATTTCTCCATCTTATTAAAAGTAATATTAAATATCCATCCAACGAAATCCAGTGGAACCTATTTCAAACAAACCTAAGTACATCACAACCTTCACTTACCTACAATCTTCTCATACAGTGTTTACAACTCAATGTTTTAGGTAAATGACGCTAAAAAATGTAAATTTAGGATTTGAATTGCAAATGTAAAAAACAAGAGTAGCTAAATTCAACAATTCCGAGTTCTCAAATTGACTAAACTTTAGATCTATCAGTACGTTGTCAACATATTAAATATAAACACATATTAGCATTTTTACATATTACATTGTCAAACATCTGCATGTATATGTACAATCTGTTTCAAAAGAGCCAAGAACATAGTTCCTGTTTACTTGACAATGTTTAAGTAGCAGTAATCTTATCTGTAATTAAACAAATATTTTAATTGGCAATACTTAAAATGTTTTTATGAAGTAATGAAGATATGAACTTCAAAACGCCTCAATAAGAAATCAGATTTAAAGACTTATCCCTCAAAAATCTAGATAATATAAATATCACAAGATTTCTTATAAATGGAGCTAGGACCCTTAACGGAATCAACTTGTCTTCTCCTCAGTTAGAGTGAGACTGACGAAGACCAGTTTGTTTTAGCTAAAAGATCTTAGTTCCAATTCTGAATTTCTTACTGTGGATCAGACTGTTATATATATATATATATATATATATATATATATATATATATATATATATAGGTATAAATAGATAGCAAATCTTCTTTCAAACATGTATCATTAAAGTGAACTGCATCACGATCTTCACGCTGAGGGCTTCAATTTTACGAACTAACTTCCTTCTAACAGGGTTCAAATGGAAAAGGAGCTGGCCAAGTGGCATATTATACAAAATCAATGAAATAGTCAATACCACAAATAGATCAAATGGATTAATAAAGATTAAAACAAATAGAAGATACAAGTTAATAAAGAGCAAGAAACAAAACAGTTAAAATAAAAGAGTTGAAAGGTCAATAGTATAAAGAGATTAATAGATTAAATACAGTAATAAAGATTAAAATAAATAAAAGATATATACATATATATATATATATATATATAAAGATTTCACATAAACACGTGAAATAACAATCAATGATCAAACCACAATAAGAAATGGGAAAACAAGACTAAGATCTTTCAACCGTAACAAGCGGTCTTCGTAAGAGTCAAAAACCCAACCCAATTAAAGATCTTAGTCTTGTTTTCCCATTTCTTATTGTGGTTTGATCATTGATATATATATATATATATATATATATGCCAAACGATTACACGAAGAGAACACGTAGAAACCAGAACGTTTTTCTTCTTCTCTACATGACAACAAGGTCAGTTTTGTCGTCATTCCATATTATTTTCTTTTAATCGTCCGATAAGTTGTCTTAATGGACTGTTTTATGCTTTTATATATATATATATATATATATATTTGATATATATAATTATATATATAACCAATTAAAGATACAATTCGATGAAATAAACTGGATTCGCCAAAAAAACACACAAAAGAAATCAATGATTTCTTTTCACTACTACATTTTGATTCCCTGGATATCAAGAAGATAGATGTGAGTCACTCCGAAGACAGGTAACGACTCATATATTAAACATATTTATATTAAAGTAATTTATCTTTTGATCTTCAGTACTGATGGCAAGGCTGCTACCATGAGTCCAACTGTTTCCAAACAATCAGGCAGTAATAATAGAATAAAATATATACAACAGTATTTCCTAAGCGATATAGATAAGATATACATAACACGCAGAAATAATATATTTAGAAATTAATTACTGATAACAAGATATAATTTGAACATCGTCACCTCTACGTGATTGGTTACATTGAGAATTAAATAACTATTGATGTTTTTCATTTGGATTCTTGACTAACAGATAAGGCTTATCTCAAGTAGAAATAATTTCTCTATTAAAAGAATGGAAATAAATAAAATGCACATCCAAACAAAACAGTTTCCTCATTGCATCACTGAGAGCAATGTTACAAATATAGTTTTAAGATTACTGCGTATTGCATTTAAAGAAAACCTAAAAGAAACATCTGCTTTTAACATGTTTCATAAATCCAAGACTAAAAATTATATATATACAGAAATACAAAACACCGATTCAACGTGTCTCGTTACAAGGTCCAAAGAAATGAGTTATTTAAAGAACACTTTTAAAACTATATCTGAACATACGATTCAGATAAAATTTTAACCATATTTATAAAACACTTGTCATAAACAATTCTCAAAAGACGTCGTGTCGTCTTGTAATATAAGTGGTCTCCTTATATAAATATTCCCCATTTAAAATTTTGTAACATGCAACTTTTGCATATAAAAATTTTCCAAGGAAGAAATTGCAGTAGCTTCAATCTCTAAATGATAAGAAATTCATCCTGCATATCTGTGGGGGAAGAGCGACTCAGGAAGGCTCATACATTGATAATCATATAAGAATATATATATTAAATCAATATCCAAATTTGATTAAACTTGAACCATATGTATACGACACTGAATTATATAAAAAGCATTTTCCAATGAACATAATGGAAGCTATCTTTAATATCCTAATGCCTCCATAAGAGAGCTATAGCAGGGAGTCAGAAGTCCCTTTTAAAACTTCATGCATACCCTACTTGAATAAATTTAAACGATACATATAAAACACCGAATGTGTAAAAGAAAATTACATTCTGAATTGGTTCCGTAAACCTAGTGCCTTCCTAAGTGAATTAAGAAGTGAGAAGCTCCCTTTAAACTAATTATTTATCCAATTTTGAGAAATTTAAATTATATGCCAAAGAAACTAAATGTAAAAACATTTTCTCCATAGAATTCTTCGGAAATAATGTTTAATGAAGAATAAATTTAATGATTGAATATCAATAGTTCATTGTATAAAATTATAATTTTTTTAACAAAGCTTAACAATAGTATAGAAACATGCAGATATACCCCTCGAAAACTTTCAGTAGTAACAATAACTTTTACAAATATTCGAATTTGAACATTACTTCTGATTCTATTCGACCACGAGTATTTCTTCTAGTAACAATGAAGTAGGCAGAGCTGAAGAAAGAAAACCTCTTTCTCATATACATGAAAAAGAATTCCTGATTTTATAAACATACCAGAAATTCTAGTAAAAAACTAAGTCTTTTCATCCAATCTGTGTTTCAAAATAACAAAAGAGTACAAAGTGAATCCGATACATACGCGTATTTTAGTATTTTAACAATGTCTCCCTGGTTGAGAGAGCTTACTTTCTATTAGAATTTAGCATTAAGTTTATCTTAGGGTGTTACCAGTAAATATCTGGTTTTCTGTAATGACCGTACACTAATCGTTCTGTGCAGATTTTTTAAGCCAGCTAGACAAAACGACTGACACAAGACAGACTGGCCAACAGTTTGAAAGGAGTTTTATTCAATTCTTTTTAAACCCTTTGCAAAGCATTTAACAATGTATAAGTTTATCCTTATGATTTAACTTGACTTTATTTAGTGTCTAAGTTCAGCCATGAGAGAAGTCGTACTAATGCATTTTTGCTCGGCACACCAATACTTTTTGTTTATTTTGCGTTAAGATGAATATGTCGGATAGATCATTCATACTTTAGTAGTATATTGGACTCATAGATCATCTAAAGTTCACCTGACACAAAAAACAAAACTGTAGAAGCACCTTCAATAATTTTAATAACTTGATTATATTTAATTAGTTTAATATCACAAAATATATTAAATTGTGTACAACTTTTAGTTTAACAAAATATTCATAACCCTTTTATTCTCATTTCGTTAGTAATATTTAAAATAATTTATCATAGAAGCTCTCACGGAACAGGGCAATAGCGTGGGGTTAAATGAACTTAAAAGCTTTCTTCACAGAATATCTGAAGCCATCGAATATTAAAATGTAAACACAGGTCACCTTATATATAGAAAAATTAAAAAATCAAGGGTAAAAAATTTTTCAATCATAATTAAACTCTGCCATAATCTTTTGCTGATCTGTAGCAAACTAATTACAAAATTGCGTGCATATCGGTTGAGTGACCCCGATTTCTATAAAGGACACTCATAGATACAGGCAGACAGTTGGGTTTTATTAACACAGATATATGAAATGTCAAAGTATTTTCCTTCCATTTAATCTTATACCATGTAAAAAGGTGGTTCATTTTATGCCTCAACAGCTATAACGTAAAAATCGATGTTTTATTATTGATTCTTGAGTTTAAGATCAATGGCTCCAATATATAGTTCATGATTCAATATGAAAACTCCCAAGTCAACACATCACAAGTCAACAAAAGTACTTAAGCCACACAAAGTAACGTTATTTCCTAAACTAGCATGTATGACAAGAAACTTGTTCAATTATGTGGAGATTTAAAAACATTTCTAACGCTTCTATTCACAACCACAAACATTAGAAATTGATATAATCTTGTTATATTAAGGTGAAGGGGAGTTATATATTAAGCAAGGAAAAATTTAATCTCTCAACTTGACGCAGAAAAGACTAGCATATACTATTTAAGCAGTGGAAACTAACAATCCATACAAATCCTAATTAACCAAAAACTGAGTTCTAAAATTACCAGTGGTCTACACTCAACTTTACTATCAATATTACCATGTTCACTGACTATCAAATTAATTGGATGAATTAATTAAATGTAGCTATCGTGATCACAAATGAAAAATGCTGTGGTAAAAGATCTATAAATATAATGGAAGTTAATGAAAATATTATATTAAATATAATTATTACATAATTAGCTGTTATACCCATTTTATATTTTATGTCAATTATAATGAAAATGTAATCATTATTATGGAATTACCTGACCAGTTGTTACATATGGGCATCAATTGTATTTTTACTGTAAGATTGTAGGCATTTTAATGTAGTTGTATTTAATGTAGGCATTTTTAAGAAACTAGGAGACGCTGGGCTGGCTACCTGTGTGATTCCAAAGAATCGTTCACTCCTATCTCACCGGAAGGTCCTCTAGAGTCAACGCCCGTAACACTCTATCCTCTGAGTATCAGATTGAAAGGAGTGTACCTAAAGGTTCTTGCCTTGGTCCTATCCTTTTCAACTTTTATTTACAGGACTTTCCAAAATGGAATAAAAACAACAGAAACAAACAAACACTAGAGGGGATCTATGCAGATGACGTATTGGTTTCGTGCAGGTCCTTCTTCATAGAAACCCCTCTAAGACAATTCCAACAACGCGTTGACAGGATAGTGGAATGGACTACGGTATGGAGGATGGACATTAATCCTTCCAAATGCACTTTCACTGTCAACCTGCGCAAGAGGCTCGGATATACACCTACACTGCGCATACACGAACAGAACATACCTGTAACAACAACCTTTAGGTACCTTGGGGTAAACATTGATTCAAAAATATCACTGAAGAGTCATATTTCTCACACTCTTTGCAAGGCTTACGGTGCCAGGAGTAGCATTTACCACCACTCAAAACGCACTTCTGGTTTCTCTCTTCGGACCAGGGTAAACTTATACAAGGCACTGTTGAGGCCGATCATCACGTACGGGGTGACTGCCTGGGCTAAGCCGGCTGGCAAGTTGATGAGACGTATCTATGCGTTTCAACACAAAACCTTCCGGATTATCCTGGGCGCACCCCGTTACGCCCCAAACGAGTTTCTCCACGGAGAGGTCAAACTGGAGCGCCTCTCCAGGTTTGTTCGCCGGTTGGGAAGGAAGGAAGATAGAGGCAACGTAAATTCCTCTAACCCACTAGTTACAGAAATTAGTGAACTCCGGACTCAGGACATACCAGAAGAAAACGATATCTTGACCAGGTGAGCAAAGGCTCTGGTTGCGGCAGAGGAGGCACAAGGCCCAGTCTAGAGTCTCCATCCCAGATGCGACGGACATAGCAGACGACCTTAACCACTCCTCACTCGGTGACCAGCCTTCGCTACAACTTACAACTATTAATAAACTATAGTTATTATTATTTAATAATACAAGTATTATTATTATTTATTGTTATTGTTATTATTATCATTATATTTATTTTATTATTATTATTATTATTATTCTACTATTATTGTGAACCTTAATATTATTATAATTTCATTATAATCCCTAATATTATATTCAATATAATTAGTTGTAACTTTATTAGTCGATAGTATCAATTATAATTTATAGAATATCCACCATTATTAATAATTTTTATTATTATTATAACTATTATTATTAGCAAATTGCCTTTAGTTAGCTGTAAGGTTTCAAATATTGTCTAAGGGGGAAAAAGCCCGGTAGAAGAGACTCAGTCTGAACTGTACGGCTACCCCCGTCATGTAAAGTATGGGCTGTAGCCCTCAATAAAAGAATTTTTCATTCATTCATTTTCGACAACATGTAAAATACTTTTCTCCTTATGGGCACGATACTTTATAATAACCTGTTAAGAAAATTCATGGACGTTTATGTTAAGAAGCAACAAATTATACTTTAAATGCTACGGTTCAAAAAAACAAAAACAACGATTTTATATCATACCATACTTATAAAATTACTCTAGAATTATGTAAAATAAATAGGTAATACAGTAACAGTGATATAATGTCAATTTCAAAAAATATATACATTACGTGTAGTACTCTCATATTTGCATAGTCCCTTTATTACTTTCAAAAACCAATTATAATATCAAATTAACTCATTGGAAGCAAATCACAATTTTTCTTTAAAAAAAAAACCTTTGAAAGTTTAATAAACGAGTCGTTCGAATATGCTGGAAAATTGTCTACCATAATGTAAGCAAATCCAACAGGTTGGACAACTGGGAATTATTCTACTCTGAGTAATCCACAAGTGGTTTTGCAATAATTTTTTTTTTACAATATTGCAATATTTTGATAGTCTAATTCTGTGAATTATAATCAAGATCTACTGCACTCCACCGCTCGCACCATGAACTCATTAAACTTTCACTTACCACAGCTCATACCCCTTTAAATTTTCACTGAAAGCAGGTATGTCTCCTTGACCTTCCATATCGCAATTGAGAATTCTGTTATTTCAAAAGTTGTTATCATCCTATAATTCTTACTGTAGATAACTATAAAAAAGAGCACTAAACGTTCGAATAGCGTTTCTTTTTTACAAATACAACTTGCTTATGTCGAAGCTTTTTCTATAATTTCCAATTAAGAGAGAATACTAGATATTAACTGATTGCATACCTAAGAAGATGAAAGTATAGGTAAAATTTCGCTAATACAGTGCAAAGGCTATGAACATCAGTAAAAAAATCAACATGAGCAGATTAGTAATAATAGTATAGGAAAATGTTATATACAGACGACCTACTCCTATAGCTAACCAATGGAAACATCAAGGACTTAAACATAACATTACGTGTTACAGCTGAATTGACAATCTACTAAAAAAAAAAGTGTAAGTAAGTTTTAAAGATTCCATCCTTTAGGTCTTCACAGTTTTGTAAATGTCACTTTATCAACCAAACAAACAGCCAGCGTTTTTACAAGCAGTTTCATTGGTCCAGTTCCAAACAACAATGTGAAATGAAAATGTACAGTTTCATAAAAATGTATAAACTACAGAATACAATTCTATGATAGGAATAATATATAAGCCTTAGAAAACCAGCGCTAAAACTCATAAAGTTGGAAATACAATAACGTAACACTCACATTGAAGCGTGCAGTTCTGTTGTTTATTCCTTAAACTATGGTATTTTATTAATCAATTTTAAGAAAATTAATTAGATACATACTTAAACATTTAAAAAGCCATATTAATTTCAATAATTGAGATAAGTTTAGTGAATACACTGACAAAACTCAACGGTTTCATCAGCACCAACAGGGTTAAGAACTACTTTTCTCTGACATAAATAGAAACACGTACATATATAATCCATTTTTATGTACAAAATTATTAGTGCTTTTGTTTTGTTATAAACATAAATTCAGTTCTATGAAAAATATAAAACAAGAAATTTATATAGCTGAATATAAATACAGGTAAAACGAATGATTTCGTGTCTTAACTATGATTATTTTTTTTTTTTGTCCAAAGATGAAAGATAAGAGTTAGTAAAGGAATGTGTTGAAACGGAAGAAAGGAGTTGATAGAAGGTTGGTGGGAAAGAAGTAGATGTATATTAGGGTAATAGATGTAAATCCAGGGTGTCTAGGCCGTGGCATGTTGGCACTAGGCGATCAATCAAAGGGAGCCTCAGCGAGACTTAGCTTGCTGCCACCTCCGCCACCTCCTCCTCCTTCAATATTAACTCCCAACACACTCTCACCATAACACCCTCATCAATATACAATCCAACTCCTTATCCTTCATTCCTTTTAGGAAAAACTTCAACTTTTTTACCGTAATCTTGTCATAAAATCCTCTTTGACATTACGATTTTTTTTTTAAGTTATTTCTTTATTTCTGTCATCTTCTCATCGCAATAAATTCCTCAAACGTGAAATACAATACAATAAAACATTTTTATTGTTTTCATGATCATATATTCAAAAGTTTACGTAACATCATTCCAATAACTTAATCATTATTATAAAATTAAAAAAATAAGTTTGTTTTTATTTTCATCTAATACAACATAAAAATAATTGTATTACACACACACACACACACACACACACACACACACACACACACACACACACACACACACACACACACACACACAATATATATATATATATATACCTGATAAACGAAAAACGGTCTGACAGGACAGCTTACACTTAAAATAAACTGTGACATATAGAAAGAAACATAACAAAGGACTCACCTTTCAATATTTAAAAAATATTAAAAAAAATATATATATTTAAAAAAAAAGCGTAGAGCTTCCAAACCCTCATCATGCCCGATAACAATATATAAAGACTTCATATCTATCGTGACCATGACAAGGAGGAACTCAAGGGTTTCAGGAATGGAGAGGTTCTTAAGCAAATCATGGAAACGAAAAGAGTCCCTGCAGTAAGAAGGCTGCATTCTTACAATAGGCTGCAAGAAGGTATCAACGAATACAGAAACCCTTTCAGTGAGAGAACCGTAGCAAGAAACTATTGATTTATATATATATATATATATATATATATATATATATATATATAGCAGCGCAGCGCCTCGAGATACTACAACTTGTGACCGCCGCCTGGAGCCCCCAGTAGCCCTCTGCTTGTACGAGTGGACGCACGTGCCTCTTCCTCTTCCCTTCTTCTCCCTGACGACGAACTTCAGTTCGAAATATCGACCCAGTAAGTTTTCTCGCTTCTTCTATTTGTTGTCTTTTTTTCATTTATATATATATATACTTTAACACAGAGAAAAGAACACAGAAAGACACTACAGGACTCACTTCATATATATATATATATATATATATATATATATATATGTCAAACCACAATATGAAATGGGAAAAAAGACTCTTCACGTGAAATCTTATATATATATTTTCTATAAAATCGGAAAGATGATCCGAACTAGACAGAATTTTTTTCACTCTCTTAGTTTATTTTTCTTACTTCTCTTGTTCCGTATGCATGTGGCAACACTGTAGCTCTCCAGCCGTCGCTTCGCAAGTGTGCTCTCTTGTGATGACGGTTAAAACGAAAATTAGAGGCTGTAGGTGTGTTTTTCTATTTACTGTGTACTTATATTTTACTCTTAAAAGTATGTTGTCCTTCGTAGATCGTTTTCTTGATGATAATATATATATATATATATCTAATGATCAAACCACAATATGAAATGGAAAAAAAAGACTAAGATCTTTCTCATTTCATATTGTGGTATGATCATTGATTGTTATTTCACGTGTTTATTGTAAAATAATGTTTTATATATATATATAACAAGTCTAAAGTTAAAATTGTTAGGATATCAAAATTAACACTTAAAATATAAATAACTTATAGAATACAGCAATAATTCTGAAATAATTTCACCGAATAGAAGTTCTACTCAGAGCTAGTACTTAGCAGTTACAGTTTAATTCACAGCTAAGTTAATAACATATTTAAGTTATGGCTCAATATTTCTCATTCGATATTTCATGAGTGATCGGTTTAGCTTTTGTGCAATTTATACCATTTTTATCATTAATTTATCTGTAAAAATAATATATTAGATTTATTCTGATTTAGTGGCAGATTATTTATCTGATCAACGGCCAATTATAATGAATTGACTTCTGTATACTATATCATAACATTCACAATACTATTAATTTTCTAGAAAAACGTTGAACAAACTTGTTAACTGCGTTATCAACATTTGATAGTGCTATATTAACAACGAGATTGCATGTAAGTATAGGTTGTTGCCCAACTGATATAATAAAAAAAACATATCGCTTTGAAAAGGTGTCCGGTAACAAATTGCAAGAATTACTTCTCAGCAATTTTTCAAGCTTCGCTCAGCTTAAACAATATACAAAAAGCGTATTTTATAAAGAGAATAGCACAAATATTGTGTCAGTGTCATCATTCAAAAATTCAGATTTGCATTTCCTAAAGCTCTTAAATACTTATATCTAAAATCTAATATTAAAAGAAATTTCGGATGGTAAGTATAAAAGTGGACATATGTATATATAACTGAGCTGCCTGACATATTTAAGTCAAACTAAACTTAACTCCCACGTTTCAAAGAAATTTGAAGTTAAACTACCCAATTAGAATGATACGTAAGACAATATTAATTTATCCAAATATAATTTCAAGTCCAAAATTGCAATGAATGACACACATTTAAATCATTTAGACTGGCCACAATTGTGGCAAGTAGGGAGTGATGAAGGCACAGGTTCCTCCTGATGAAAAATAAACAGATAATAGAATGGTGTATTATAAAAAAAAAAGAAAAAGGACTTTACACCAAAACTAATCTATCTATATTCACCAGTGAGATAGTAGCTCTTTAAGTTGTTTATAAAATGAATACAACTTCAAAATGGTAACTTGTATTTAAATTCTACCTCACCCAGTAAACCAAATATATCAAAGTAAAAACATTAAAATCAAAGCATAATGCGCAGTAAGAAAGTAATAAATTATTCATTAAGAATACAAGTTCAATAGACCATTCAGTTTGTAACTTTTGATAAAAACTGTATGACAATGACCACTGCCTGATCGAAATATCTTAGTCAGATTTCTGATTGGTTTACTCTGGCTTATACGTTGATAGGTATAGTGTACAAAAAATAAATAAACCTTTGTTAGAACCAAAACTGTTTTAAAATTAGTTTTCTGCTAAAATAAGAGGATATAATTTTTCTAGTGAAGAAACTATTTGATTTCTGCGCACCCTCATATTGACTACAGTTGTTTTTAAAAAAATCTCAATAATAATTAAGATATGAAAAAATTTCCTAATGATTCTCAATTTACATTATGATATATATTTACTTATATGATCAGACAGGTACATAGAAGCATACACAATTACACAACACAGCCAAATGCCATATGCATACATATACAGTTATAAGATTTTTGCGAGTTTAGGTTTTATGATTTAAACTACTTTCGCCAGCGTTTCGATATATATTTATGTCTCCTTCAGGGATGGGAAAACATAAATATATGTCGAAACGTTGGCGAAAGAAGTAATTTAAATCCTAAGACCCAAACCCTCAAAAATCTTATAACTTGTGAATAATGGGTCAAGAAAAGAAAATCATGATATATATAAATGTATATATATTGCCTGGAACTCTCAGTCACCTTCCACCCACAGTCTTGAACGTACGAACTTCTTCTTCCATTCTACGAATGATGACGAACTTATTCCTCTCTTCCTGATGACGAACTTCGAAATATTGACCCAGTAAGTGTTCTCGTTTTCAATGTGTTTTTTTTCCAGTGATATATAGTGACATATCACTATATATATACACTGTATATATACAGTGATATATAGTGATAATAATAAGAGAGTAGAGTTTGTAGGTCCATGAGTGCGGTCCCAGTTACCCGCTGCCCGGCAGCCCAGCGGGCATATATATTTTATATATATATATATATATATATCTCACTTAATAAAACGAAACACGATCAAAACTGGACACAGTACGAGTTCATAATTCAAGAAGAGTAACACACAGAGTAAGGAAACACACTTACAGAGCCAAATTTTCGGGTAATCCGTCTTCAGGAAAAAAGAGAAAGGGAGAACAAGCACGTTGTAGACGCAACGGCAAGTATCCCTTTTTCTTTTCTCCTAAAGACGGATTACCCAAAAATTTAAGCCTGCAAGTGTGTTTCCTTACTCTGTGAAGCAGTCTTCGTCAGAAGACCATTGAAAGATCTTAGTCTTTTTTTCTCTTTCCGCTTTGAGGTTTGATCAATGATTGTTATTTCACGTATTTATGTGAAATCTTGTATATATATATATATATATATATATAAATATTTCATATAAACACGTGAAATAACAATCAATGATCAAACCACAATAAGAAATGGGAAAACAAGACTAAGATCTTTCAACCGTAACAAGATATATATATATATATATATATATATATTAAGTAAACATAATATTTTACTAGTACTTACATTTATGCAGAAGAGAAAAACCTTCTAGGAAGGTTATTCTAACAACAGTTCATCATCATTAGGAGAAGATATGAAGAAAATATGGAGAGATGTTTGCGACATCTTCCCATAACTAGTTGAAGGAAATAATACCCCTGAATATCTGCTTCCATTCTGAATTAATCTACCTTTTTAAAGCAAATATTATACTTTTATTGCATTATTAGTATTTTACTTGATTTGACAATTGGTTAAGCTTTATTATTTGATTATAAGAAATTTTAAATAGAATATCGATTTAGTCAGGAGGATTAAATGATAGATTGATGGTTTGAGAGTAAAATAAATAGGAGGGGGTGGGGAGGAAGCGATTTGACAAGGAAGAGAAAGCGTGTAATGGCTTTGTATTAAGGGAATATTTTCTATTTGTGAGAAGGGCGCCCTGTGAGGGCGATAGGAAGTAGTCCATTGTCCACCGCCCAAAACTACTCCTTCAACTCTACTTCCTTATCACTCACTTTGGGTGTCAGTAAAACAAATTACTCAAAGTGGTAGGATTTAAAATCGTAGCTTTAATCATTAAACAGTCTACACCCTAATGGTACAGCTGGATATAAATTTTAGTACACGAAAAAGAGACATATTAACATGATTCTTTCATAGCACTGAATGATTTATGACACCAACTATCGAGAAAATGTTGACTTAGAAGGATACGTGGTATTATAATCAACAGTATTATACACAATTAAGCATAATATATATATATATACATATCAGTGATCAAACCACAATATGAAATGGAAAAAAACTAAGTTCTTTCAGCCGTAACAAGCGGTCTTCGTCAGAGTCAAAACCTAACTGACCATAATATATATATATATATATATACCTTGCTTGGTTATTTCAGTTCAGTGTCACGTGTTCATTCAGACTACAGTTGTTGTTAAAATCCACATACTATTTTTCTTTGTAAAATAATTTGTAATGTAATACTTAGTTTTTCTGTTTCAAAATTTATACTTCTGCCTATGAAAATGTTTTAAATAAAGACCGAAACGTTGGTAATGAGAGTATAATTTGAACCTGAAGAACTGACCGAGTATCAATAAACTTTAGTTTTGTTCTATTTCACGGTCGATACGTTTATCAGTATTTATATATATAACAAGATTTCACAAAAACACGTGAAATAACAATGTATTATCAAACCACAATATGAAATGGGAAAAAAGACTAAGATCTTTCAACCGTAACAAGCGGTTTCCGTCAGAGTCAAAAACCCAACTCATGGTTTTTGACTCTGACGAAACGGCTTGTTACTGCTGTTAAATATTAAGTACACAAAAATAAAAAAAAAAGTAGAACTAGCAGCACTAAAACCAATACTGGAAACATGTGAAGATTATGTGGGACAATTCTTCATAATGAGAAAATTTACTTTGTTCATGTATTTGCTAAATCCTTGGACATTTAATTTAATCCTTCCATTTTTAATCGTAGTTATTATTACCGACGTTTCCTTCTTCTTTGACCATCTACAGGGTGATTTTTGAACATATATCCATAGTATCTTAAAAACTATTTAACTATTTGATCTAAAACTTAATTTTAACACCCAACTAACACGATAGAAATATAAAGTAAACATTAGAACTGGCAGGTTGAAATTATATGTCCATAGGAGAGTCTTCAGTTTCTTCTATCCTTGTTACATTCCCTATTTGTTGAGGTTGGAACTGTCCCATTTGCAACTTCAATACGTTTGCAAAACTTGCAGTTTGATTATTTATACTGGACCTCATTCCGATATATTCAGGGCCTCTATAATACCTAATCTGCCATGATCTCTTTCTTGATATAATATTTCAGTGTTGTTTGTAAGCATGTCCCTGGTCAGCTTCACTTTATGTAACCTTTCTGTATGGTCATTAGGTCCTCCTGCAGCTAGTTTTGCAAACGAACTGAAGTTGCACATGGGACAGTTCCAACCTCAACAAATAGGGAATTTAACAATGACAGAAGAAACTGAAAACTCACCTATGGACATATAATTGCAACCAGCCAGTTTTAATGTTTACTTTACATTTCTATCGTGTTATTTGAGTGTTATAATTAAGTTTTAGATAAAATTGTTAAATAGTTTTTAAGATACTATGGATATGTGTTCAAAAATCACCCTACAGATGGTCAAAGAAGATCGAAACGTCGGTAACAATAAATACGATTAAAAATGGACAGAAAATCATATGGTGAGTTAATATACCTGGTTCCTGGAGAATTTAAAGGACTAATACGAGATTTGGAAAATAAATCCAAAAAACTGATCAAGACAAAAGTAGACAGAAAATTTAATCTTACATGTATAAATGAAGGACTGTTCCCCAAATATATGAATTTCAATATACTCGTATATATATATATATATATATATATATTATATATATATATATATATATATATATATATATATATATATAGTATGGTATAGTTTTCAGCATCACAAAATAATTTTCTTTTGTTTTTAAAAATAAATTTCCAAAATTTATCAGTGAATATTACATTTCCTCATTCTGTTTTTACTATTAAAAGATTAGAACAACGTGATCACCCCAGGTGCCAAACTTGAATCCTTCACCTTATTAAATCGTTTGTTAATGAATTGTTAATGTTTCATTACAATAAAATTAATGTAAACTCTGTCATTCTTTATTTGTAAATTCTTGGCATTGCTATTTTAATCCATTTAATGACGTCATCAATTGCACAGCTTTGGTGGTGTTACTAATATTTAATAGTTATTTTTAATAGCATGATTTTATTATTGGAAATTTAAAATATTGAACCATAGGATTTGAATCGTGACTAATATCTTTTCATTACTGAATTACAGTAATTAATATATCAATTAAGTACATTGACTGTTCATCTTTTCTAATAATGGATTTACTTAAAGTAAATCTGAGTGTCAGCCGCTCCAGATTATTTCTTTCAAATCGAGCAGACATCTAATTGAAGAAGAAGACACAGCTGTGTTCGACGCACCTGTGCATCGTTTAGACGGAAGGTTGTGGGTGCTGCGGAGTCGGAGGTTTGAGTGAGAGACAGGCGAGTGAAAGTGGTGCAGTGGGCACGGTCGCCGGGACAAGTTTGCATCGTTAGCTTTGCTAACTGACATTTGTAACCTGTGTCAAGGCTCCCTTGCTCTACTCTTTTCACTCTTCCTAAACATTTACTCTCAATTATGTAAACTTGATTTAGGTAAAGGACACTGCTTTAATTTACATTACTTGATCAATAATGAAGACTGTTAATCACAGCTAATGGAAAAATCACCTAATTACATTTTAAACCAGGATTAAATTCTCCCTTATTGCTCCTTTTCATTTATAAATAAATAATACTATAATAGCCGTGCCCCAAGGATAAGTGTCGGAGGAAAGATTAATACAGAACTCCAGTTTTACAAAAGAGCAAATTTAAATAATTAGGACTTCATAAGAGCAATTAACTTTTTTCAATTAATATCACCCTTTTTAGAATTAGATTCACTTTTTGTCAATTCAAGTACTTCTGCTTGATAATTCCTGTAAAAAAGTAAACTGTTAATTTCTTACAAGGTGAAAATTATTTCATTTTTAAAGATCAATCTATATATATATATAAATTTAAATTACACAAAGCACGACACAGAAAAGAGAATACAAAGAAAACTTACAGAATTCAATATTTCGAACTGTTGTTCGTCATCAGGAGAGTAGACTAGTAGAGAGGACGAAGTGAGAGAGATCTCCCCACGTCGAAGAACGGAGCGCGAAACTCGATATATATATATATATAGTTCAATATAGACAAAGAAACATAGAGAAATCAAAAGAACACACTTACAGTCTCTAATTTTCGGTTTGAACCGTCTTCAGGAGAGATAAGAGAGGGAAACCAAGCGCACTGGTTCAGAGACAGTTGGAGACCCCAACTGGTCTCTAAACCGGTGCGCTTGGTTTCTCTCTCTTATCTCTCCTGAAGACGGTTCAAACCAAAAATTAGAGTGTGTAAGTGTGTTCTTTTGATTTCTCTATTTTTCTTTGTCTATATTGAACTATATTTGTCCGTTTTGGATCGTATTTCCAACGAAAAGTGTATATATATATATATATATATATATATATATATATACACTCAACTAGTTATATTACATCTTAAAAGGCCATTATTAACTAAATCAGTAACCCTTTTTTTCCTCTGGAGAAGAAGGAGCACATTGCTCTTTCCTCATCAGGATAATATTCGCCTTATGAGAACAAATGTCAGCAGTATGTTTCTCGAATTTAATACGTAAATGTACATACATATATATAAATTCAAACATGAAACGGTCCATGATAATCATAAAGTTAACAAATTCAAGAAAACATGGAAAGAAACTCAGTTCTGCTTCTATTGACGAGTGGTGACGAAAGAGAATGTAGTGTTTGCCAGTGTTATTCTGGATGTCTTCTTTGAAGAGATATATAACTTATATATAACGCAACAAACCTGGTATTTATTCGTGATCATTTGGTGTCATTACTCTTTCAATTACATTTCATAACATTATAATCAGATGTATCAATGCAAATGTTAATCAATCTAAAACTTGATTGACACAAGTAAGACGCTAAAAACCTTCCATCCTTCTGTATTAGTCATGTAAGAAAGAATATAAATAAGGTCTTTCACCTAACTAACAGTTGGCAAAATGTATTTAGTTTCATAAAAGTAATTACGACATGCAAAAAACGATGGCTAGCTTCCAAGCATATTTACTTGATACAACAAAGTGAACTTATTTATAGAAAACGGGTCATGACTTGTTGATCTTATGGTTTGCAGTTGATTGTTGATTAAGAAGTAGGCGGAGGTGGCGTCGTGGGAGAGTAACAGGTCTGAGGAGGGTCCAAGATGTCGCCAGTCGGTGACCTGCACACGCTCGACCAAGCGTAAAGAATCCACAGATGTAACAAAGGCAGTCGATATCCAACACACACAGAGTCTCCCTCAAGGCCATTGTCCTTAACAAATTCAACCATGCCAATATTGCCGCATTTGTTTTTGTTCTTTGCTTTATTTTTTCTCTCAGGCTTGGTAACTTTTTCTTACTGAATTATCGAATTAAATATGGTCTACCATGTGGCGGTTAACTCGTCATGCTTGACAGACTATTGAAACAATCGACAGAGTGCCTCCTTGAGCTAACTCGCCGTTCAGAGGCGAGCTCCCTCTTCAACAAACCTAACAATAATAGCCATATATTTGAAATCTCTGATTTACATCTATGACAAACTTACCAGCCACTGAAGGCTATATCAGGATTCATGGACACTCAAAGCAACAAATATCTAATTTATATACATATATCCAAGACTTATAGATCACAATTACATTCTATTCCTCTTTTTTTATAGGGTCATCAGAGCATAATAGAGCCATAGAAAAAGTGCCGTTGCACTCAGGGTGCCTGAGGAAAAAACCCGCTCTAAACTGCAGGACCAAAACATGGAGATTTAATTCAAACAGGTAAGTTCAACTTCTTACTTTCTTACTTTTATTTTTTCCTCTCAGCCTGATAATTTTCCTTAGTAAATTACTAAATCTCTATATATAAAGTTCGTGAGTTTGTTTGTTTGTTTGTTCACCCATTTCCCGTCCAGATAGAGACCTGAAATTAAAGATATATTATCTATTACCTGAATATTGTTAAATAAAAGAAAATTATCACTACATTCTCAAAATTGCCACTTGCCAGGGTAGCAAGTGTCTTGCGTGCTCGCCGATGACAGTAGTGCAAACGTATTATATAAAAATGTAACAACATTTTTTTTTCATTTAATATTTGCGAAATATAAACACTGGTAATAAAATAAAGGCATGGAACCAGAGTAGCCCAGAGGCTTGCGTGCTCGCTGATGACAGTAGTGCAAATGTTTTATAAATAAATGTAACAAATATGTAATAACTACTACATTAGAGGTTAAAAATGAATAATTTTAGAAACAAACTTGAACACAGCTGTCAGATAAAATACGAATGTGCTAAGGTAATATTATAAAGACGCATTCCGTTCATTAATGTCATTTTATGTTAGCTAAATAAATTGAATATTTCAATTTACATATTTTGTTTGTTTTAAATATATTTCATTGTGTATATAACTTGAATTGATGTTTTATTTATTTATACGATAAAATAAATGATTTTTTTTTTACTTTTAAATGGTTTTTATTTCGATAAATATCTTTACTGTATATATATCTTGAATCATGTTAAGAATACTATATCAAAAGCTTGGGCCATATAAGAATCTGTTTCCGTGCCTTATAACAAGAAACAACAATTAAAACTATCCGTGTCAATCATCTTCAGTGAATAATTTCAATAGTTATTGCTATAATTTCTGAGTGACACAAAGGGTCACAGGTAGTCTAGTTTTATATAATCTTACAAATTTGTCCTGGCTCGAAGGACTTTACAACTACGAGTGTAATTTTATTTTGCAGTTATATACCTTATATACGTAAGTCATTTATTCTTATAAACATAAGCATTTATGCGTTTTACTCAATTAAACCTTCAAAAAGGGTTTCCAGAGTAAAGAGAATATTTATCTTTGAACTGTCAGGAATGACAGGAGAGAGTTCGCAAAAGATAAGATCAGCAATGAAAACAAGCAGTGTCTTTAATTGTTCTGAAGTCATGACTTGGCGTTAAGCTGTTGACGTATATTCTGTCCTGTTTATAGCTTTGGAAGTAGGACACTGACAGATACAATATCTAGACGGTGCCCAAACTATTTCACTGAGTGATAAAAGAAGAAAATATAACTTATAACATTTATTGTTTGTTCTGCGCAGACTCATATGAAAAATTCAGCATAATATAACAAATTATGACTACATATTTTATACACATTTTTTCGGCTAAATAGATGCCTCAAAATTATGGCGTACACAGTAATCAGGAAGCTGATAGATAGCTAAAAAAAAAAAGGAATAATAATAATAACCGACCACTATATCACATCACCTACTCCAGTATGACCTACATGGTGTCAACATACATAAGAAAACAGTAGCAGATTTCTGGTGAGCATGTGCAATCCACAAGCTATGAAATGAGGTAATTTATCAAAGCGTACTCAAAAACTGGTCTTATGCTATCCGAAAGGTGTACTGGGTGAAAGAGTGGCAAATGTTTAAACAGACAGATGCCAGCAGCCGTGGACTGAAGAAGAAGACCACAATAATTCTATACCATTCAATTTCTAACAGAAACGGCTCGTTTTCAAAACGACAGCCACTAGAAATGACCTGACCTTATAGCTTTGCCCATAAAGTACTATATATTTACATACTACATAATACAGTAAATCATTTTTTCATAATAAGAACACAGATTTACCAAGTGGAAGCACTGGATAACATAATATAGCAGGGTTCCTTTATCATTAATACACAGCTACGGTTAAATGAATTGATATCTATATTAATACCTGTATATAGAAAGTTAATGTCTAATAGAAAGAAAGTTAATGTCTGTATATTGCTTACAACTGGCTCATTTTAACTTATCTTTACTTTTTATTTTTAATCGAATACACTCTTAGAAAAAATTCTGTCTGTTTGTTTGTCCGCAAAATTTTGTCACAAGTAAATTCAGTCAGCATAAGCCACATCAAGCTGAAATTTTATCAGTAGATTTCTGTAGGTCGAACTAAAACATAAGATTTGAATGGGTTGGAAATTCAACGTAGTTATCCCTAGCTGTTTAAGCTGTGTTAACAAACACTTTTATTTTGAAAATCTACAGGGGTTTTTAGGTGCCCGATACTGTAACAAGTATTGTTAGGTATTTGGATTAAGTATTGTTAGCTGTTATTAATTTTTCGTTTTCGCTTATCATTATTTGTCGCTTTAAAATAGTGAGTCCTACCCGCGTACTAAATAAGAAGTATGTCTATCTATAATGAAAACAAAATTTGAGATCAGTGTCTAAAGCTACAAACCGTAAAAGAAACTCCAGACTTAATGACAGTTATTGACTGTACTAATAATGATATTTTCTACTATTCTATAATTATTTATAGTATTTTGGAAAATCATCTCAGATTTTTTCTAAAATACCCGTCAAATATGGACACATGTTCTAGTTATAACTAACTATAAATATAGACAGGTACTGTTTCGTACTTTAAACTTGGACAAACAATACCCGATTCAAAATTAAAGTGTCACATTTTCTTGAAAATTTTCCTCAAGTTCCGAGGATCAGTGTGAAAACAACTATTACATCAACGTGGTATCGTCAATTATGGCATGATGAACTCTAAGGGGATGATTTCTTAAATTGTGTCCACGTCTAAATCTGTAAATGTCAAAAGCGATAAAAGTTATAAAAAATGGACAGAAACATTTTATTCAGATTCAAATATTTGGTAAACTAACGACTTTACATAATCGATGAAATTTTATTGTTCCAAATAACATTCATTCCCAACATTTACAATTACGACGTCATTAGGACCTCAGAATCTCCTCCGGACTAGTTGATCCGGGATTCAATACCCACTCTGGCCCTCGATTTATTCAGATGGAAGGTGAATAAATCTCAGAACGTCGTCTTTCAGAGAGGGTGTTACGCCGTCGGTCCCAAGCCTGTGCGATGTCAGGTTCTTGTTAAGATCCCTACTCTAAATTCACTTGAGTTAAGCAAAATTTAGGACTCCCATCGTAGAACGTTCATTGTGTGGAATCCAAAGGACCTATGTATGTTTTATTGTGGTACTGCCACTGCAACCTAAATTAACCTAGCACTCACAGTCCAGTGATGGTAATTATTTTTACCAAAACATTTCTATAATAATTTTATTACTTAAAATTTAATAAAGTTTCATTCATTTATGCTTCATCAGATTGATATTACTTGTAATTATATTAATATTAATATTAGTAATTAGTAATTAATATTACTTGTTAGAAGTTAGGTCATTTTTTAAATTCATGCATGAGAACAACGAAGTGAAAAGTTGAACCAGTGGGTTTCACTCTTCACTCATGTACGAGTATATCATGTACGTATATCAAAGCTATTTGAGTTACTCTTACTATATATGCTTGTTACGCAAGACATGCGTAGTTGTATATTTCTAAATAAACATGTTAAAAAAATATATCAAACTTTATAATCAATCGTTTCATCATCAAACTGTCATTTGATGAAAAATTATTAATGTGGGAGGCGAATACATCTGTGCATATAGTTCCTCGGGAAGGATGTTACGCCGTCGGTCCCGATCCTGTACGAAGTAAGGTACTCGTTAAAGATCCATACTGAAACAATCGTTTCAGTTTCATAATCAAAACTGTCATCAATCAGTTTCATTTACAATCGTTTTTATTTAAGAGTTTGATTGAACTTATTATGATTTACTTGAATTATATTAAGATAATTGATTACATAGGAATCACACAACATATATATTGGTATTATAAACTAGAAAAAAACCCGTGGATGTATTTATTGTATTTGTTATTATTTGTTCAGCGTATTGAAACTGGAGTGATCGGCTAGTCTAACACAAACAGTCTGTCTGTGTTTGCTATCACACTCGTCCTACAATATACCAGTAACTATGCATACACTTCACTACATGAACCAGGCTATTTGGGAATGTATTTCATTTATGTACTATTCCTAAGTGTTGTTTCATGTTAGAGTACGCAAGACTTTTTACAATCATTCATATTTTTTGGTATTGTTTAATAACTTTAACTAATTCACTTTAATATACTATTAAACAGGTAACATTCATGACCTTATATTAAAGACGTGTCTTTTGTGAGGCTTTTGTAAAATATATAAAATTGAAAATTTTTGATAGGTATTTATTCATTAAAAGCAAATATTTTGATTTGATTTTGAAAGGAAATATTAGGTTACACTGCAGTACCAGTCTCAAAAAAAAAAAAAAAAAAGAAAAAAAAGAGAACTAGCACATAGGCCGAGCATTAGCCCTTTGTAATACCACACAATGAATATGCTACATTGGAAGTCCTAAATTTTGCCTAACTCATCTTTATAGTATGGATCTTTAACGAGTACCTGACTTCGTACAGGATCGGGACAGACGGCATAACGTCCTTCCCGAGAGACAATATGCACAGATTTATTCGCCTCCCACGGTAAAAAATCGAGACCAGAATTGAACCCCAGATCTACCAGTTCGGAGACAAACACGTTGCCACTGGGCTAACACGGATCCTAAAATTTTCATATGAATTTGTACATAAAATTTACAATTTCACATAATGGGTAATATAGTGAATTTCAAATGAGACAATGCTACTCAAAAACTATTAAACTCATATACACTAAAAACATATTTTAGATGTGATATCAATTGATTCACTGTAAGGTGTTAAGGTCTGCTTGTAGAGGAGTACTCATAAACGTTTAGATACATATCCATTTAAATAGTCACCCGTACCATCCTACCCACACGCAAATAAGAGGTGTCCACAAATAATTATAGTTCATTGTAGGAATAAATGTAGGTATTCTTTTTACGCTAAATTTAAATGAATTGGTAATTATTTACAGGAAAGTATGTGATATTGAATCGTATTTGAATGAATTATTGACCTGGAAAATAATTAATTTGCATTCATGTTTTTCTAAAATAAAATATGATAAACTTCACTGGCATAATTTCTGAACAGGTGAACGTGATTTGCAAAATGCTGAATCGGTTTGCAAAAGAATGAATTTGATTTACAAAAAGGCGAGCTTTATTGGTAATAGTTTGAATTTGACTTGCAAAACCTAAATTTAGACATTACAGTGCGTTCAACAGTTTCTGAACACACTACAATGGATATAAAGAGGATTTTAACATATACGTATAATACGCATAGTTGATTTAACCTGAAGGAAAACAATACTTGCCCGAAAAGAGTTGTATTTATAGGCCATTTAACGGTAAAGTGATGTATGTTACCAATCCGAATGCTAATCTCGCCCAATGATCTTAACTTCTGTGATATAACATGAATCGATTATTCAACATAGATATGACAAGTCAGCACAAACAATGTAAATTTTTGATCCAAAGCATATATTTATTGATACTGATTTACATGAATATCAGAAATAACTATAAAAAAATTTAAATATTTAATAAAAAGCAAATTTTCAATAAAACTTAAAAAAATGAACTAATTCTTGATTTGGGGTATACATTTTGTTTGTCAATACTTTTATTTCATTCAATATACTCAAATAGTAAATAACATAGAGTAACTGATTGCACAATCTATGAATAATATATCGTGTTTCAAAAATAAATATCTTTCAACTCTGAAATAGATATTAAAACAAATGAATTTCGAACCTAACTTTAAAGATTCTAATATAAAATAAAATGGGGCTGAAGCAAACGTTTGAGCCCAAAACAGAACGTCAACAATAGAGGGTTTTGGAGGTGAAATATTTAAATCGAAGGTATTGAGAATTTTTTAATAAAATTACCATTCAACCTTGATTGTAAAAAAAACGCGAGACACAGATCAAATTTGAATAGGCGTTTTGGTTTTATATTGATGCTAATAAGCGCAGGCTTTAAAGCAGACGTGGAGAGCAAGGCGCTTTGTAAATCGCTCTCTAACACCCTCTCGCATCGCTGATCATAGTATTTTCAATATCATCTACACATGACTGCTTCTGTTTCCAAACCTACTCAGTCTAAATTTCTTTCAGGGTTACACTCCTTCAAAACACATTCGCTTATCCAAATATTTGTTCGTTACCATTACACTAAAATATAGTATAAGTGAAACACTACTCCCTCTAATAAGAAACAATATTTAGAGACATTGAAACAAAATTACAGCATGCACCAATGAAAAAGTGAAAACATCAAACTAAAAAACAATCTTCATGCTTATTTAGATTTCAAATTAAATTTGTTAATGAATCTAACTTAAAAACTATTCTTCACTGATAATCTGTTTGAAGTAACCGTTTGAAGTGTACGAAGTGTGTGTCGACGCAATACGCTACCGGCTACAGCTTGCAACGAGAATAATAATTCTGTACCTCGGCTAACCCGCCGCAACTAAATAAGTGCCACCTCTCACTTAACATCTGAACAGGACACTTGCACAGTCGAGTAATAACTTGAATATTCTTATTTTCTTTTAAATTAAATGGGCGAATCATTAATTAAAACCGTTAACACGACCTCATGTTGGTCACACTAAATGACGACAAGAATCAAGGTCAATAAATCTGGTCATATAAGCGAGCGATTTTCATACAGAATTGATGTAAATCTTGAAAAATTTTGTTAATATATAATTAAGAGAAATGTTAGTGGAAAAGAAGTTGAGTTGTTGGCACCTTTTTTCGAACACTTAGAGATAGAGTAGAAACCGATCCCCTTGCTGGTTAAAAACGTTAGCCTTTATGGTTTTTTTTGTTTGATCGGATGTTTAGGTTCAACCACTCAGATCATTGTCTAGTATTGTTGCTCAAGTTCCGTTCCCTTCCCCAAATGGTTTAGTATGCGGAATGGTCAAAACCCCGGCAGTTTAGATTCGCGAGTAGCTGTCTGCGGCCTCTAGCGCAGTACAGTCTCTAACTACATGGATTGAAGTTTCTTCTGCCTCCCCACATAGTCTACACTCTGTCGATCCTCTTAAGAGACCGACTTTTACCAAGTGACCTTAGTAGCATCCGTATCCTGTCAGCAGGCCTACAACTATCTTCACCTGACACCTGGGAATTTCGGCAGGGCACATAGTCGTGGGTTCCTCTCTGGTAGCAGCCATTTACAATAGGAACTACCACTGTAGGATCTCCAACGACTCCACTGTTCATTGCTGAGTCCTAGCCTGTCACTTCACCTTTAACATTGCCATAGGGTATGGGTAGCGAAGGCTCCGGCCCTGCAAAGGGATGATAGCTGCTTTTTTGGTAAGCTTATCAGCCCCCTCGTCTCCTTCGATCTCTTTATAGCCAGGGACCCAACCTATTAACACATTATTGTGACAAGTCAAGTCAGTCAGCCCTCCCCGAGATTGAAGCACCAGCTTGAGTTCTGTCTAGTGCTTTAAACGCAGCCTGGCTATATGACCAGATTCGTCACATGGATCCTTTAAGCCTTCTTCCTTGTATTTCCATACACAGGCAATGATCACAATTATCTCTTGGATGATCGTAGTTACTGTATCAAGTGGAATTGATAAAGTTCAACTAGGATACTTTCAAAAGCATACGGTGCCACTGTGTCCCGACATAACCGAGCCGTCACTATACCAAGATACCTGTTTATTACAGGTTCCACTTGATGACTCTTTGTGTTACCCTGAATATCACACCATATTTTCCACACAGTACAGTTTGAGTGACCATACCATCAATGATCATATACAAGGAAGGTATGTAGATCTCATTTAGGCTACTCTGATGGCCCCCAAAACGGGTGGCCTTTATCTATGGTTGGTTCTTCTTTCTGGAAGTGCTGCGCACCCATTCTTACTATTACTTTAATATGCAGGTCGAGTGGAGGGATATCAGTCAGCACTTCCAGATATGCGGAACAAAAGGTCACTCCGAGCAGAGCACCATACTCAGAGAAGGCTAATTACTATTGGGAGGTCGCATGGTATCCCAGAAGCTCCGTTGCAGACGCACTTCCTGTGTCATGAATCCCTTCAGCACAGTAGTTCCCCTAACACCTTAGGATTGTCAGAGCCCCGTTAGCTTTTAACCATAACAAAAGTTACCAGCTTCCACCACGAGGAGGTGGGGTTGACTTGAAGATAAGAGTCAGAGACACTCAAGGCACCCTATACCTTCCTTAGGGTCCTTAAGACCACTTAAACAGGACTCTCTTAGTTCACTACAAATCAACCAAAATGATAAAGTTAAATAGGTCTTGAACAGTTCTTTGTCACCCAGTCTACATCTGAACCTATTTAAATTGTAAACAATGAAAGATATAACAAATCTGGAGTGACCTCCACTCAACTTTACAATAAGTAAACATAATATCTTTGGTGCTTCTTTGGTATATAATATATAATGTCCCATTTAGGTATAATATAAATGACCAAATAGGAGATAGTTATTAGTCTTTCATTCCTTGAGGTAGTACAGATAGTGATTATCCACTATACAAATAGTATTATTGATCCACTTTTTAATATACACGCTTATATTTGTATATTACACCACCGCTGCATATAATATAATCATTAGTAATAACACTATAATCAACCGTAATAACACTTTTGTAAAGGAAAAGTGAAAATTTCGTGTTACGAAATAATCTCTTACAGGAGAACATGGCTTTTGTTCCTACAGTCAGTAGATCTGTTATGCAGTTTATCTCACCTTCTTTAAACTAAAGATTTAAGACAAAGTTTTCCCTTTAAAACTTCAAAATATTCTTATTTTGTTTGGCAAATGCAATAAATAAATATATTTTATAACATATTTATATAACAATAATATATATATATATTTATATATATATATATACACAATATATTTATAAAATAATAATAATATATATATATATATATATATAATATATATATATATATATACAATATCTTTATAATAAATAACTATTTCATTGAAATATACAGTCATTTGCGTTAACAACCTGACAACTTTACGGTGGCTGGTGCTAACTTCCATATCATTCGCCCAAGTTGTATACTTATGCATGGGCAGATGTACAAGAGAAAATCACTTTTACAGACGAAAAAACATAACTTTATAACGTTACACAAAAATACAAGTGAATAATAACAAATACAGTGAATACCAGAAATACTTACTTAAGTTAAGTGCAGACCAGCTAAAAGGTCGTTAACTCAGAGGCTATCATGTATTTCAATAAAATATGCTTAACCGAAGAATTACTGCCTTTTTAAACAAATAAATAAATTTTAACATGGTAGAATAGTGATAAAGTCAAGATTTATATATAAAAAGAAAAATATTTTATTAAAATTAAGAAAATGATTTCAAATTAATTTTCAAAACGAAAATTCTACTTACAAATGCTAATTATGTGTTAATAGTAATAGCAGGGTAAAAAACTAATGAAATAGTCTCCACATATAGAAACTTAATACTATAAACAACGCGTTTAAATGTCTGTATATGTAGACCATTTCATTAGATTTTTACCCTATAATGAGTAAATACCACATAATAACTGATTGCACTATCTTAGAATTAATAGTAGTAATATATTGCATTAGTTAACACAAAAACGGAAGTCTTAAATAAACTTTATACCTTAATTAAACTTTTATACCCTGGAAAAAAGAAGACAATTTAAAAATATATATCAGCAGCATATTCCTAAATTCTTTTCTATTTTTTTAATAATATACTAATTATTTTATTTTATAATATTATTGAATCTGATATATGACATATGATAATGTCAAAAAAAATATCACAATATACGAGTCATGGTGTAAGTTACCTATTTATAATTAGTAATATTAAATAATTAAAGAACTATCAATTGACAATTAAGTAAAATTAAACAAGCAAATATACCTTATATAAGAAACCTAACGAATTACTGCATAAAAAAGTCCTCTCTTTTTAAATAATGTTTAAAATTAATTACTTTATTTATCAACAATTTAATTAAAAGTAGTAATGAATTTAATAATTATTTTATAACTATTTCAAGATATGATCTATTTAATTTAGGCTGAATTTAAAAAAAATTGGTTTAAGATAGATTATTAAAATTAGTTTAAAACAAAAAATCGTTGTAAAATAACAGTTTCTTATTGTTGGCATTGAAATATTGATTAAAAAAATTAGTTATATTCATATTCTGTTACTGATTTTTTTAAAGTTGTTAAAACTATTTTACAACTTTTTATATAAAGTTATAAACAATATAAAAGTTAAAATTTCATTAAAAACTGAATACTTAGTCATATTACAACATATTTTAAATTATATACTAACCTCCTTTTTGTTGTGTACAGTTTTTTCTACCTTTCTTTAAAACACTTATATAGTCAGAAAAATAACTTTGCACATGTGCATCACTTAGTAATCTAATTAATAAAATAACTTTAAAACTGCTATATTTATATTTCTTTTCTAAACTTCGATTAAAAAAACCAACGCTTACCTTACAGCAATCAAATGACGCCACAACGAAAACATATAAAAGAGATTTCCGCTTAATTAAGCCAGTGTTTACATTGGACAGGAAATAATCATGAACCAAATATACTAAATATGAAGTAATCAGATCTATCAATTTGGTGAGTTGTATTGAACAAAAAATAATTCTATATTATTGATATTAATATTAAATAAACTTTTTTTAAATAGATAATTTTATAATAAAAGAGGAAAAAAATGGAAATAATACATACATTAGTGGATTTAGTAATTGACTTTTCAGGTCGGTCAATAATAACATGTTTCATATTTTAAAAAGTTTGTGTCGGTGTGCGCTCAACTTTGCTAAAATTAAAGGATATATTAAATTTGCTTATATTTCCAGGATATATTATTAAGTCAATTGACTAGCTATTTAATCAAATGTTTCTTTTTAACGCAGTTATCTATATTTTTATCTATCTTTTGCTATACACCAACCCAGGAATTTATGGCTATAAAATTAAAACCTTTTTAATCTATTGAAAAATAATTTTTGTTAAATTGATCGTTGATTAAATTGATGTTGAAATGATCGTATTAGTTCAAAATTTGATTTGTTAAATTATTTTTTTTGTTAACAATGAAATATAATGTTATAATATTTTATTCTTTTTTCTAAGTTAATAATACTTATGCTTTAAGTATATTATACAATATAATAAAACTATTTATGCAATATACAATTACTATTTAAATAATAGAACACACTCCTAAAACTTTCAAAAACCATTTTCCGTTACATTTCTCTTTCAGAAAAAAATTAACGATCACTTTTAACGTAAATTTATTAAAACCCCGTCATTATTTTAGACCAATTGGAAATTTTGTGACCAATAGTGTCGCAAAATAACATTAATTAACCAATTAAAAGAGGCGTACAATGCACTTAGTGCATTGCAAAATAATGCATGTAATAACTTAGTGCATATAATGACAAAATATGTTATTTCATATTCAGATTGAATTGATAAGTTTAATAAGAAGATAGATTTTATGTTCTAAACATACTGAATAATGAAAAGTGTTGTAAGTGAATAAGAATTGTTTAATATGATATTGCAACATTACGGTTTTTGTTTTTTGTAAATATTACATTATTTACGTTTAATTTTCAGAGGCTCTAGTGACACCAGAAAAACTCGACGAAGTAACAGTAATAGGTAGTAGGCATTTACATGACTGGGTCAGGCGCATGCGCTCCTTTGGCGTAAGGTGTTGACTCTATAGTTGGTGTCACACTGCATTATCATGACAGAGCCCTATTCCTGCATGACAGAGCAGGCAGGGCCCTTGGAGGACCTTTCTGGACCTCCCTTTCCAACACTGGTCATATCTAGATAATTCAGTTGCACTATAAATGTTCTGAGTAACAAAGAATCTTATTAAAAGGTCTGTGGATTTACAAAGTCAACTAAAAACTAAAAATTTATTAAATTTTATGAACATTATAAATCATAAATGATTTATTTATACCATCATCGACTTTTACGTAATCTTAGTAGGACATTTATATGGTTTATTTACTATAGTTTGTCATGATTGTATAAGTAAAGCAATTCTCACTATCAAAACAGATTAATAAATCTATAATATGCATAACTGCCCATTTCATTTTTGAACTGTAATATTCATGTACTTCCTAGACAGTTATAGGCCCTGGTGCGTCGCATCAGGGTTTGCACGCCCCTCTTGTGGTGCCTGGTTGTAGGCATAATTTGTGCAAAACATAAAGGGATTTACATTAGAGTTATTGCCTTAAAATGATATTCATAATTGGACAAGTCATCTAATTATATAAGATAATTTTCTAATTAAATAATATAAAATAGAACCATATTACTATCGAGTTTAACATGATAATAACTCTAAATAATAGTAAACCCGCAGAAATTAGAAAATAATGTTATCGCAAACAAAGAAAAGAATAAAAAATGATGTCCAAATAAAAATTGTATTAAATGTCTGTTACAGTTGTTGGGTAGTGTGATAGCTCCTACTAACTACTCGTACAAGTAGAGCAGTTAAGGAGATGCTAAATGATGGGACAAGCGTCGAGTAAACGACCATCGCAGTCTCTAAGACGACCATAGTCAACACCCCCAGATTAGCGATTCATTGCACCAACGATAACTGTTAGGCTTTTATTAAACTCCTTACCGATGAAAAATTACCTTAAAAAACTTGAACAGTTTACGAAAACTTTTTAATGCCCTCTAGACCATAATTCAAGTTTCCACCAGCACCAACTTATCCACTTCACCTAAATCGAATCTCGTTAAAAAAAATGCACCCACTTTTTTTCGAATCTACCCTAGTTTAGCATTAGAAAACATGGAGGAAACGAAGTAAACCTTTTGGTATGAGATGAGATATCCAGAAAAGGGTCAAACTAAAGTATACAATTTACAAATCCATAAACATAAATTATAAAGTAATATAAAAACATTAAAAATAAATAAAAAATCATTTAGGCAATTAACTGAATTTGGTTTGGACAAGAGCAGAGTAAGTAGTATGGAACAATAAAAGCCTCTCCCAAGAATATGAAAGGCAATGATGATATTCAATATGCATATAGGTAATGAAAGAGGTAATGCCCAGGTCAGGACATTCACATATCATCGGTGAACCAACACAGTATCTATCTCACATCATGCTAATTCCAACAATCTTAGTTTTAACTTCTGAAAAAAAAAATATTAATACAGGTTGCCACAGTAAATACGTCACGTGCTGAAATATAAGCCCTCAAGGTGATGATGTCTTGGAATAAGGGATCTGTTTAGAAATTTGTAGACGGAAGCAGTCATTGAAGCTAAATCCGTGAGAGTTTTCATTAATGTAAGGTGAAGTTTGTTGCTATGACACCAACGGATGGCCTATCGTCTTCACAAAATGAAACACAAAGCAGGGAGGGAAGAATCATAAAAAATAAGTTAGATTTCAACAGCCATAACATAAATTAATCATCATATCATTTAATCTAGTAGAAGAAAATTACAACTTTAGAACTAGTAATACTGTCCTCTAATTGAGGAAGAATTGTTTTAAATGAATAAAACTAGATCATTGCCGTTGCAAAATTGACTCAAGTTAAATATTCCCTTCTTCAGTTCAGAATGTGATCCACGGAAGGGTTCCCGTATTCGGTTCCAGGTCGACATTTCGAATTCCACAGAAACTTTTCAAAGAAATAAATGACTAAATTGCGTAGGCTCTTAATGAGATTTTAAACAAACTAAACAGAAATTTTAAAACCTTTTTGTCCAGCGATTCAATATTTTCCTTAGATTATCATAACAAAACACCATAAACATAAACTGACATTGCTAGGAACTCAGCATTAAAATCAAAATTTTAACAAGTCAATTTTCTAAATTGAAATACCCTGATGAATCAGGAAAGCTTGGAGTGTAATCATGCTGTTTTCCACGGTATATTTATATGAACGACCTTTTTTACAATATTCAACAACAAAAACAATTTAGAAATAACCTACTTTTGGTTAATAAATACCGTACTAAATATGGTCACAAGAAACATGTTAATTGTAAAGATGATCTCTTTGGTCACAGCAGGCTCATCTAACTTAGTAAAAAGTAATTTTATAATATGTTTCTATTGCAGCATTTTTAAGGTCTTTGTTCTGAAGAGGGGTTCAGACATTTTTAGCATATCACAATCTGCAGAAGCACTTACCAAAGAGAGAGATGTGATCTACTGGTACTCCTTCTAAAGCTTCAAAACCTACAAAACGTTTTCGATCTCAAAAACTTGAAACTATCCAATATCGAAAGGACTACATCGCAGTCCAGTCTACCAGGATAATGAAACTGTTGAAACATTTTAGAACATATGTAAATTTGGTGTTCATCAGATATTCAGCAAAATTAACGTACCTAAGCTAATATAACGAGTATGTATACTATCAAAGCACATTTTTATATGAAAATAAAATTAGGATAATAAATACCAGTACGAAGACCAGAAAATAAAATACGACCATATTAAAACCTGCTAAGACGCAAATGTCTAATGCGATTAACTGTTTAGTACATTTATAATGTTCTAGTGGAAGAGGTAGTCAAACCTTAAATAAAGGAAATTGCTCTTTAATTAAATTAAAAGTAATTTTTTATTTCATTTACTCGATTTTACATAAGTATGATTGTTTATCTTAAACATTATTACACCAGAATTAGTATCAGGAACGTATTTCTAAATGCATGCTTGCATTTGTATTACCCATTTTTTTTCTTTCAGGATATTTCCATCCAACAACTTATTTACTAGGTACTACATCCCGTGCTATTGAAAGAATACTAATACCGTTGGAGGGTATTCAATTCATCATAAATTTTATCAAAAGTTTTCATCTTAATTGAACTTATTTATAGAGGGTGATTATAGTACTGCATCCTAAGAACTATTGTATTTTATTGAACTTATTAGACTGAGTCTACTTTCAATGAAGTTAAATCATTATTTTTTTTTTTTTGGATAGTTACAGTGAGAGTATGGTAGATTAGAATGTACCATATAACCCTTTAAATAAACTAAATTCTCCATAAACTAGTTGGCAAACAGCTATTCAAGTTCAAAAGTGACTAACCAATCTTTTTTTAAGAACACCCATCCTTGAGATATCTTTCAAATGCCATCTAGCAGTCTAATATAATAACACAAAATGACGTCAGCCAAACCTGGACTTGATCTGATACGGTCACTTGTCATATGCTTTTGAGAACAGCGAGCGCGAAATGCTGAATCCGTTCCTCTAATCTTACAAAGATGTGTCTGCAGGTAGTCGTGCCCGGTATTTAAGGAGAACAAAGATATAGCACATTCCTAGGATCCATCCAGTAGGTGTTCCACTTTTCCTGAGTTGTGGTTGCTGCAAACTCTGCCTGTAATCATCTCTTATTATGGCTTTCAATAACCTTTTCAGTTATAATATCCTTATGTCGCATAAACAGTCTTTTACTTGTGAATAATAGACATCAACTGTTTTAAAGAAACACTCATTTATAGATCGTAAAAGAAAATAAGCTTTTTATAGTAAACTCCCAATTCTACGGAACAGTTGGCCTCATCTGAATGAACATATAACCATATACAAGTTACTGCCAAACTACTAATCAATAACGAGGCGTATTGTAGAAACAGCCTTCTATATTACTATGACTATGCTATATGAATATAAAACTTTACTTTTCACTCAGCATCTTTGATTCTGTGTAATTGCAAGGAATTTATTTCTTTATCGTAGATTGAGCTAAAACGAAAGTGCAACAGGTTAAAAAAAAAATCAAAAAGCTAAAAAATTGCATTGCATGTAAACTAATTTACATAAAGCTGAAAAAAAGACATTTCAAATGGTAAAACATAATGCACATTTGTCTCTAAAAACATTTTTCATCAGTAATTATAAAAACTAAATTTTTAATATAAAAAAATGAATATATTTTGGATTTTTGATTATAAAAGTAGTTGAATGAAAGCTAAAAAATCATTGATAACTTTTTTTTACAAATTTTCGTACACTCTGATAATAATAGAAGGTAATTTATACAACAATATATTGTTATAACTGAATGTGCAGAAAAAATAACGTATAGTACTTAGCGGACAAGATCTCATTATTGGGTTGACAAGAAATTAGGACAGATTGTGGGTTCTCTGGAGGCCAATAATATTGGTCTATGTTCAAGTCTAAGAGACTTCAAGATAGTTAGTACAGGGAGAACTGTCATTTTTTAACTCTTTATATAGTTATATTTGATGTTGAAACTAATTAACTAGTCACAGAAAATGTATTTTGAATAAACATCTTAACAATTTAATATTGTATTTGTTTACTTAACTCTAAGAAACAAAAGTTTCTATGGCATAATAATAAGCTCTGTATCATTCAGGAAACCTAGATGACAAACAGTCCGAAGAAAATACATTACAGTTTAAAAATAAAAATAATTCAGTACAATTGGCACTCATTCCTGTGATAGCAATTAGGAAGGCACAATGCATTATAAAGTTTTAGTTACCGGCCTACCAGTCCAGAATTGACTCGCTTCCAAAGAACCTACAGAGAAAAAATTTTTCAAATGAATAAATAACTCGAAAAATTAACTGAAAAGAAATCCTAAATAAAGAACACCTGTTGAACAAAAGAACGTTACGAATTCACAATGAAAACTATTTAGACTTTTTCATAAATTAAGCATTAGTATAGTAATGAAATAATGAGGTTATTGACTTAAATTAATAAATCACCAGGTATCTACCAGTCTGATAAGGCTATACAACTGGGCTGATTCTATATGAGGAATCTTGAATTTCAGGTAATTCCATTTTTATCAATTAGGGGTCTTTACGTGAAATTAGATAAACATCACACAGAGAGCTTTATGTCCTCTCTCAGGTTATGGTGAACAAGATTTTAGTCACCTTTGAAAAAACACGAAATGAAAACTGCGAAACTAAAATAAGAGTTCCTAACCTTTTTCTAGCCAAGAACACATGGGCTGGAATATCTGCCTGCCAGTGGGATCCGTTCGTTTTCTAAACAAATTTATATAAGGATATAGTCAATAATATAGTAAATATATAATTATAACATAAAAAATTTCTAAATTATGTTAACACTTCTTATTATTTATATTCTTGTTTTAAAATAAGTAGTTGCTAGATAAAACATACAACACTTTAAATGCTACACAAATTCGACATATGAGATATAAATCTCAAAAATATTGCGACATTTGGTATTTCATTATTCACGATTCCGAGAGTATGGTGATAAAAGTATTCTATCACTTGCTCGCTTGCCACAGCTCCACAAGCACATGTGTGCATCATCAATTTTGTGCAGTTTTCACTGAATTTATATTCAAGACACTTTTCGTCATCATCATAATCATGGTGATGATTCTTCACTTTCGTTACTACTAACATAAGCATAACTCATCAGGGTTGACAAGGGTCGTTCAATGGTTTTATGACTGTACATTATGGTAACTTCAAGATTAAAAGAAGGAGAATTGTTAAAATGTACAATATATTTATAATCGAACAATTATAAAATTAAACCCTGCATAATGCTCAACTAAATATTGCGAAAAATTCAAAATATCGTTAGAAGACATTTCAATAGCCACTTCATTGTTCATTGAAATACTCAAACTGTAGGGAGCACACAGTAAACGATGGCAGTTTTACGGTAGAGACGGATGCCATAGTGACTGTGAAATAGAGTTGGCCAATGCTCTTATCTATTCAAGACTTGAACCCAGAACATTGATAACAGCTTCCAAAGAGCAAAAACTAAAACACAATACACGGACTTTTTAATTAAAAAGTAACGATATTCATACCAAAAATAAAAAGTCAATATCTTTCAAATTCCATAGTTATTTTAGGAATTCCATCTAATATTAAGAATTAGAATAAAAAAATAAATTTATGCAAAATTAATTTACTTTTACTTATGAAAATTAAAAGATAATCTTTCCAGAAAATTGTTCCAACAGAGGTCACAATAAAGATAAAATAAATCGTCCTACCTAGAGTTTAGGAGACTAAGTAGAAATAGGATTCAATGGATTATACTCATCCTTTCCCCCTCGTTCAACAATTACGGGGCATGTACAAACAATGTTGCACGACAACTAATCTGAATAGAAGAGGCAGCAAAAGGTAGGGTGGGGAGATCATTGATCAATCAAACAGCCAACTAATGGACCCTTTTCCAGCTATGAAAATGAAAAACAAACATCACTGCTTATTCTGTACTAGAAGCCGTAAATTTTTCCACTTCTGAGATCAGGATAGAGACCTTGTAATATTTACTTTCGTATTTTAGTTTTGAATTTTAATTTCAGATTTTAGTATCTCCTTTATACCCTCTTCAGCATATGTCCATTAGTCTTATGTCGTTATGTGCACGTTCATCTACGCTGACCAAGATTACTTGAAACATCATTAAGTTAACCATAATAGTGATATTTCTGCTAATAATTTCCAATCATTCCTGTCACCTTGATCGGGAACAGTAACATCTTTAAATATCAGAATATGTGGCATTAATTCTATCATTTGGCAGAAATTACTATAACACTTAACGGCTTAATGGATGCTATACTTTTTTTAATGCAAGCTCTTTTATGACTGGGTACCTATTTTAACCATCGGCGAGCGAGTTAGCAGGGTGCCAACAGCATGCGAATTTTTAGGTGGTCGCCCATCCAATTCTAACAAGTCCATGCTAAAAACCCATTGCTGATTAAGTTCGGTGATCTCATAAAAACCTGAGCATTCAAAAAGGTAACAGCCATTTGCGTCTGTTTCGATTTTATCTTGTGGAACTAAGATTTAAATATTGCAAGTTGACATAAAAGGTGATTCGTCTACGTTGGAACTTTGACCAAATGGTTGACAGTCTCCATCTCGAGAAAGAAGTTATCTTTCTAGCAACGGACCATCCATCAAAGAGCATAAGTTCTAAACACTTATACCTAATAATATATTATTTGATACTTATATTATATATATATAATATTCTAATATATTATATTAGATTACTTATATCTAATAATATTTTTATTTCGGATATTATTTCTAATTCATAATACGAATATTTTTAAACTATCAATATCAGTTTAATTCAGTGTCTGTGATTCTGAAAAAAAACTCATAAGAAGCAATTGTTATAAACCTAAGACATCCAAGTAATAAAAATGAAATTCTTATGAAAAATAAGATTTTCATCTGGTTATACATTTTTTAAAGCTTTGTTTAAGATACCGATCGACTTTTCACTTCTCGCTTTTACTGATTTCAGACAAAATCCGAAATGGCCTGCCCTCAACCTTACTTACTAACACCAATTTAGATTTATATTATTTCAATGTGACTATGGTGCAGACACATTATCAAACTTATAGAAAACAACATAAAATATACGGTTGGTTTGAGTTTGTTTTTACAGTTTTAAGAATTCTACATCTTAGATATCATATTTACTCTTTATATGATCTTTAAATTTGCTTTATTAAAAATTTAAACAACAGTTCTGTTTATGACTCGATATTGATAAACAAGTCCATGTACACAAATTCAACAAGTGCAGCAGGTCGTCATTATTTCGAGTTTTTAGACCTCTATTACCTTTTAAGTAATCAGAATTTCTTTAAAAAATGTTTAAAGCATATTAATTTAGGTAGACTTTCCCTCTTAATTTCATTCTTCTATAGTTAACGGTTTATTAAAAATAAAATATTGTTTGAATTCATAAAATGTGTCATAATACTCATTTCTTATGATGGAATATTGCCAAACTATGAAGTATATCTATACTATAGGGGCCAATTCTTGGTTGAAATCTGAAATGATCCATCAAACTGTGCAACCTCTAGTGTGACCAAATGTCCACGTTTTCAACGTACTCCGACAACCCATACTCAAGCAGACATCATCGAAAAAACCTCAAAATGGTCTCAAAGGGTACCTTAAACCGTGAAAATTCGTCAACAACTCTTGAGACAAATTATTTTTGATTATTATATTACTTATAGCGAAGTATTATTTGATTTAAAACTGTTGAGTATAATACATGAATTGGTCCCTCCAGAAATGTATTCTGGGCTGCATCCTTGAAATCCATCAAGATGGCATGTCTCATTCAGAAAAAAAAATCGAACTCCATTTAAGACTTTTATTTTATCTTTCATCGCTGTCATTTCAAAATAAACATTTTTAAACATATACAAGTATTTCTTGTTTCATTTATAAATTTTCAATGATTTGTTTGAAAATATTCAGTAAGTTGTACTTTCTTGTTTTGATACAGTGCCTAGAAATTAAAATTATAAAATGTAGTGACCAAAAATCTAAACTTCGCCATGATGTGATATACATCATGAAAAGGATCGACAATTTAATAGAAGGAATGGATTTTTTCAATAATAGATTTAAAAAATCCAATATTTCATTGCGGAATGGAAACTGTAATTGATGATTAAAGTTAAATACCAATAACAGGTAAAACATTACAGGAATCGTGTCTCAATTCATTAATATTCCAATCAATTCGCTGGTGTTGATCAGTAATTACTAAGTATTGTATAAATCGCACACGGATTAATTAATACAGTTAATATAATGATTGTTTCGAAACTAATCGTGACTGAGAAAGTTATGCAACAACAGCGATTCAGGGAATTGGCAGTGATGCTAAACAAGTCAACACAGTTGTTATTGGCCTAACTGGGTATCTTCAACCCGAACGTTGAAGAGGTTTTTTGCGGGTATGCTTGTCTATTTTAAGTCGGCACCTATTTATTTTTAGGTGGCCACTTTACCGGGTTGACTCTGCAACGCCAAACCTAAATATATCCTAGACACTTTTAATTAGTATGCGTATATATTAGGAGTACAGGCTTTAGATCCGGGTTTGCAAACTTTTTAATGCGATAAACTCATCCAAAAATTAAAGGGGGCTTAAAAATATGGAAAGCCTCTCCACATATCAAACTGTGTATTGTTAAACTATGTATATGCTAAACAGATATTGATTAAGAGTCAAATTTATTTAATGTAAAATTTACATTTATTTTAAACATTGAGTTACTCAGCAAAAGATACACAGTTTCAATAATTGCTGTAGCTTTTTACCCTATAATTAGAATTAAGTTATATAAAACGATTGTTACGATCTTCTACTCTGACTGAAGATTGACTTCTAACGAAGTGATTTCTTCTTCGACTTACAGCTTCCACTTTAGAATCATACTTTCTATCTACATTAAATTCAAATTTGAAATATATTGAACTATATATATATAGTTCAATGAAGACAAAGAAGCATAGTGAAATTAAAAACACACTTACAGTCTCTAATTTTCTGTTTGAACCGTGTTCAGGAGAGATGAGAGAGGGAAACCAAGCGCACTGGTAGAGGAATGGTTGGAGACCAAAAAGTGTGAGTTTTTAATTTCTCTATGTTTCTTTGTCTTCATTGAACTTTGTTTTTCCGTTTCGGATCGTATTGTCATCGAAAATGGACGCATATATACATACATTATATATATATATATATATATATATATATACTTAAAATAAACTGTGACACATAGAAAGAAACATAAAAAAAGACTCACTTTTCAATATTTCGACCGTTATGGCGATCGTCCTCAGGAGAAGAAAGGAATTGACGGAGGGACGACAGTCAATTAATGAACTCACTGGGTGAGGGCGCTAAAGCAGTGATGCTGCGAAGGAGAAAAATAAAAAAATAACCAAGGAGTCGAGACCAAAAAAAAAAGATTAATCATCAGAATGAAGCACTAAAGAAAGCAAAAAAGTCCTAATCACTCTTTTATGAGCTTCAATATACCTCTACTATCAATCCACAAAATTTTAAGTTTCAAGGAGACTAGAAGAAAAATTTTTTTACACGATTCAACATGGAATATGATAATGTACCTCTACCATGGTCCAATATCTTTCAAAAGAAGGGAGATATCATTCAATATTTTTCATTCCATAGTTCGCCAAATTCAATTAAGTTCCGTCAAATGGTATAACTCTTGATTCAAATTCTTGACAATCACATACATACAAACCTCAATCAATAATGCCTCATACTCAATCATACAGTATCAAACACTGTGCATGGAATTTAATATAAAACTGATAAACTGCAAGCCCTAAAATTAAATTTATCGAAATATGTTATAATTCAAAATGAAAGCCTAGGTAAAACTACCCATCCTCAAGTATATATATTTTTTAACCATCAAGTGTCCAAAGACTTTGTATTTTAATTTGAAATTACTTGAAAACTTAGGATTACTCATTGTATTGATATTATTACTTTCTAAAGTTAAATTTTTCTATCAGATTTAAAACTACTCACATTCTTCTGAAACAATCCATGATAACAAAAATAAAATTTAAGTAAGACACACAGTTCTTGAGGATAGTTATCAAAATTTTCATACGTAAACCATAGTCACGAAGAAAGAAATCGATTTTGAGGTTTTGACAGGTCGTGTATTTAATGTGTGTATCAGTGTGTGTATGTTAGAATTACTTAACGTCGCACTGTTTGACAGTTCTTAATGATATGTAACACATATATTGACCTAGGAGTTGAAATATGCGCTATTGTTTTCGTGAAACATTGTATCATTGTCTAAGGTAATTATCGCACTCTATTTCAATATTATATTTTCCTCTCTTCTGATTATTCAAGAGACTTCACATGTTGTATTTAGAATTGTCTTTATGTTGGGAGCGTATGTAAAAAATGACGTATGTTTTGAGTGTAATCGAAAGTAACTAATTATCAATAAATAAAAAAAATATTGTATAATAATACAGAAAAAATGTATGACTAATCACAGCATTAAAATAAAATTAGTGTTGCAATTTAAATTTTTAATTAAGATTTTTATCTACTTCTATGATTGGCTATTTAAATTACTGAACCATAGGTTATAAATCAACGCTACTGTTACTCGCTACTGAACCATAGGATTTAAACTGATCTTACGCTTACCCGTTACTGAAACAGAGAATTTGAGTCTTCTATGCTACTGTTATCCTTTACTGTACCTTAGAATTTACATCGATGTTACTGACACTCGTTGCTAAACCAGGGGATTTAAATCAATGCTATCGTTACTCGTTACTGAACCATAGGATTTAAACCTAAATTACGGTTGCCGTTACTTTTCATGAACCACAGTCTTCAACAGTAGCATTCATTGAAAGCGTATGGATCAAAACTAGTTCTTCTAAAAAGATATACCAACTAAATTTTCACATAAAAATAAATAAATATTAAATTAGTATTCAAGTTTGTCTGATAATTTGTTTATTTACAGTAAATATAAGTAAACAGGTAGAGATTTTATTCATTTCCTTATTAGACAAGAAGATCGGTATGCTTAAAGAAAAATGAAAAGGCAAAATATTTTTAATATTCATCTTTAATTGTTTCTCAAAAGCTCTATGGTAGAAACAATAATACTATGATGATGAATATGTTTGTGCAGTATACAAGATTTTAGCTGTGAGATGTTTGAAAACAGGACCACGTATAGGAATGATACATTAGTTACTGATAAAGTGCCACTGGCAAACATCTAGGAAAAACTAAAATGACTCATAAGTTAATCTTGAAGTTGATGCTCTGAAAATTGATACTTCTGATCTTGTCAGTCTTCTGAAATTCTAGATACCAGGGACGATTGTTTACTGAACACATCTCTGGTACAATATTAAAGAACTGATAAAATTACATTCCAAGGGAGTAGCGCAGATTTTCTGTAAATATATAAAAAATAACTAATATTTAATTGTTAAAAGGATTATAATTAAAATAGATATATAATTTAACTAAGCTATGTGCTGATAATAGTGATCCGATTCAACTTTGGAATTTTTACATTTACATGGAGGAAAAAGAAAAAGTGTATATAAATGCATGTTTCTAACATGTAAACTTAGAATATGTTTGCAGAACATATACACGTTTCTTTGCGTGTAAAGAAAAAGTTCTATGGCCACATAAAGGTACATAATCTGGTGGTCGTTCAATAATATGAACATAATAATTTAGAATATGTTAACTTTATTCAGCTGATTATCTTTAATAATTATATGAATGTATTATTATAAATTCGTTTAATATTGAGTGATCAGAATAAATATGGATTATTTTTAAAGAAAAATAAAGGCATAATAATAATTAATGGATGATCAAGAGGCATAGGCAAGTAATACAGAGCTTCTGCAGGTGACCTTTGAAAACCCACTACTATAACAGTGTCATCCCAGAAATGCCACCACAACGCAGCAACCAATTTATGGCTCCTGCTTGCATAAGTCACCCTTTAACGGCCAAATTTAATTTAAAAGACCCATTACTTTCGATAAGGTGAATAGCACACTTTTTCTCTATTTAGTAACGCAGCTATTACAGACAAAGTTGCCAGAAACATTTCAGTTGAAAATCACGTTCACATTTTCAAATTCTTGGAAATTTAATCAAAACCCGAAGATAATAATAAAACATAGAGAAAAATTATTCTCTTCAGTAAATTTACATGTCAGTATGTTCATCAGGTATTATTGTAAACTCTATATAACAGTAGTACATTAGTATAATTTGAAGACAGCGCGTGTACATAAATTATAGATGAATGCGTTTTTTAGAAGCATTATAACCTTTTTCTTGACTCTCGTCATTATTACAAATTGAAAAACAACAACTGATTAGCAAAGTTGTTTTGAGACATGGCGGTTCAACCACCAAGTGCCGGGAGAATTCCCGTCCCTCGCTATACTCATAGTTTTCAAGTGTTGGGGGAATTCCCGTCCCTCGCTGTACTCATAGTTTTCAAGTGCCGGGGAAATTTCCGTCTCTCGCTGTACTCATAGTTTTCAAGTGCCGGGGAAATTCCCGTCCCTCGCTGTACTCATAGTTTTCAAGTGCCGGGGAAATTCCTGTCCCTCGCTGTACTCATACTTTTCGCGAGCAATGCAATGTAAACTGAAACCTTCCACCATCAAGTAAAGAACTTGTTTTCAGTAGTAATAGGAAAAATAAAATAAGTAAATTATATTTTTATTTTTCAAAGAAACTAAGTGAGACCAAATGAAGGATATACAGAAAATGCTTTTAAAAGCAAGATTGAAAACTATAAGAGGTTGAAAAATGTTTTTCATTAAGTTACACTCAAGATTTACGAGCAAATCTCTTCTTTATGAACCCTTTTCTGTAAGACCGACTTTACTTGAACGATACCAACTGCTGTGGAAGTTAATTCAATACCTGCACGTGCCTAGAATAAAGCAGTCTCCTACTGTTATTTGAAAGAAACATCGTAATTAGAAACAGTTTTTCTGCAAAAATACAAATGTTTATTTGATATGCTACTTCATAGTGAATGAAATTTTTCAAACAATTAACTTTTTTTTTGGTTGAAAAGAAAACGATTCGAAGGGCTCACGTGCAATTACGTAAGTACAAACCAGTATCTATCATATAAAATGTGCATTCAGTGATGCACTAAACTCATAAGGGGTATTCTTATTCTGTCAGTGTAATCAGTCATTTTTTTAACCTTCTGCCTTCATCCTCTGTCATATCTATTAATTCAACGCTTCATGGATGTAACAATGGGCACAGAGATGGGAACCAAGCCACAAAGTCAAAGGATCTTCAATCATTAGCGGCCAACAACTTCTAATACACAATACATCATTTACTTCATAAAAATAAATGGATTATTACAAATAACTGTCATTTTTGGTCGCATATTTTAGTATTCAAATATAAGGAAACTAAAAATATATCTACAATAAAGATATATTAGATATTTATCCAGACAACGAAAATTAAAATGGAATGAAAATGGTAGATCTATGAGAACTTGTGGGACTGCCACTGCACCTAACCTAACCTAAGCCACTTGAATACAAATGGTATATTCAAAAATTATTAAACCACTATCATTGTTCAGAGACGACATTCATAATATATTAATACATTCGGAAAAGCTTAGTTTTAACAATTATAATTAAAAAAGAATATTTTCAATTCCAATGATTTTATGTACAAATATATTAAACATAGCATGTACATTTAAATAATCATGAAATGCAAAAATAATCACGGAACTATATTAAGTTGACGAGACCAGTCAAATAAAGCACTCTTAAATAATCTCATTACCTTAATTATCTTAAATATCCTCAAGAGCAGAAACAAAGTAAACTACCTGAATATCTTTACGTTTAAATCACTTAAAAATTCCCCTTATATTCTCTTCATTCATGTAAACAGGAGTTCTCAATCTTAACGTGGTCCACATGACCAAAGTAGTCCACGAGTAATAAAAATTGTAATATGGGGTTCCATGATACATTATTAGTAGACCATGCCAAAAAATATACTATAACGAAAATATATGAACAGCGTAGCTAGTTGATAGAATGTTGAAATATTAGCAATAAATATCTGACGAAATGTTCTCATTAGTTACTTATAACGATTTAATATCTGACCTATTCAAATTTGATTTTTATTTTAAATTATTTGTACAATTTTAATAAAGGTATATTGTAATTTTTGTTGCTTTAAACATATCTTTGGGTTTTCGTATTTTAACTTAATGTTACTAATATAATTAAATTATTTAATTCTTAGTTTATTTATTTACCTACAACAAAATTTTTCCGAAAATTTGCATATGTATAATTAGAGTTTTTTGAGTTATAGGGGGTTTACACATGATAAGATATCTCTCAGAGAATCCACAAATCAAACAAACTTTCAGAAACCCTGATTTAAAATGATATATAGAACATAACACCTGCAATAGCTTATATGTGAAGATAACAATTTGAACAGTAGATCCTGCCATTTCCAGAACATTTTGAGAATCTGTTGTGAACTGATAGAAAGCTCATTGCATAAAGCCATACATATCGGTTCACTCACCATGATGAATGAACTATATATTGATCATATATATATATATATTATTTGTAAAAGTTGGAAGCAGTCCTTCATTTAAACATATATTGTTAAATAACGCCCCATATTTGGCTTGTATCTGCTTCTTACAATATTTCTCCAGTTTCCGGAATCCCTTCCTCATCTCTTCATTAAAACTATAAAGTCTATCACCGATATTACTAGTCGACATGTTTCGAATGTACCACATTCATCATCAGGACAATAATGAGAGTAATAGTAGGAAAGCTAGTTATATATATAGAGAGATGGATTATTAATGGAATGTTTACAGGGCATCACCCTGTATCACGGATCATTATGGGGGATAGACTTTATAGTTTTAATGAAGAGACGAGGAAGGAATTCCGGAAACTGGAGAAATATTGTAAGAAGCAGATACAAGCCAAATATGGGGCGTTATTTAACAATATATATATATATATATATATATAGAATAATTTAAGATATACAGATTTTGTTAATATCTACTAAAAAGAATTTAAAGCTCTAATCACCTCTTATGTTGCCCAATGAAATCCAATGCATTTCTCATTACAGTTAATTTCTCTACTAGAATGTCAGCTTCTGACCTTTTTCAGAATATGTTTCAACTATACTCCTTATTCAATCCAGCTTAACTATAAGGGTATGAAGACACTGACTGAAATATATTACGTTTTACAAATTGCTTTTAGAAAATAGTTGATAACATCGACGGTACGTAAGATCTATTGTAAATATAAATAATATTTTTCTTTTATATCGATGTTTGGTCTACCTTCAATAATACAACACCTTTAAGCCTACGTTTCACCTATATTTGTAGACATCTTCAGAGCTACATCCATACAGAATTTAATTACAATAACATGAAAAGTAATTAAATTACATTATTTAATTATTGTAAAAAAGAAAAGAAAAATAATGTTAAATATATGTGGTCGAGATAAATTCGTCAATATAGGTCAAGTAAATATAAATTTATAAAGAAATACATAGCTTGTAAAAAAGATTAAATGAGGGGTAACTTCCTCCAGGGCAGTGAAACTTGATTCCTTTACAATTGGATCTTTAGTTGTTTGGGTTTGCAGATTTTGTATTTGCGACATTATAGGACTTAATAACCGTCGTCACGCATAAGCCTGCTTAAAAGAAAATACAACCCCTTATTACGCTCTATCTTTTCAGTATTTTGTAGTTCCAGAGTACAAATATAGGGGAATCCAGAATGTTATGGAGGCACAATTTATACACTATGATCAGGAATTCAAATTACACGAAAAAAATAAACTTAATTTATATAAATCTCTGTATTTAACATAATGTCCTTACAACCGCTACATCTGAATTTAGCCTAGAAAATAAAAATTTGCTACTTATTATTGTTTACTTAAAAAAATCTACCATCTTTTTGTTCTTATAACAATCCAATAATTTCATTTAAAATTAAACTTAACTTCTTTGCTTAATTAATAATATATTTGTTAAATATACTTGAAATTTTAAATTATTTTATAATAAAATAATAAAGTTGATAATTATTTTTTTTAATTTATTTTTTATTAGTGTGGAGACTTCTAGGGAAACACTCGAAATTGACCCTACACAACAAAGTACTGCTATAAAAAACGTTACTGAGACCGACCTGGACTTACGGACTTGGGTTGTGCAAAACCTTCCAATATTCATATCGTAGAATGTAGTCGTTGTAATATTGAATCCTCCGCACTATCAGAAATGCTTCTTATTACGTCAAATTATCCTCCGATCATTATAAGTCATTTCACAACAAACTTTCCTCTCACCCATATTCATTTGTACGAATCCTTGCTTTATCCTCATCTTCGAAAAATCCCCAAATCCCAAAAGACGACTCAAGAGAAGATGACCGAGGTATCTACTACTGCGATAATATACTATAAAACAAAGTGAAAAATTGAATCAGTGGGGTTCATTCTTTACTCATTTGCATCAAAGTTACTGTGTAATCTCTTACTACATATGCTTGTTACGCAGAATATGCTTAATTGTACATTTGTAAATAAATATGTTAAAAAAAATATATATTTTTAAAGGGACAAGCGTTTTCCTTTACTGATATTAAGAACACCCTATAAATCACAGTAGCCTAGCATGCATCAGTAAAATCCTCCTCGAGACACTATTTGGTTAAGTTTTTATTTTTATAATTTCTATTTTTTACCAGTTAGGCTTTTTGTTAAATATTTGTCTCCATATTTCTTAAATATTTGTAATCAGAGAAATTAGACTTATTTATAGCAATAATATCCTCGAGGAATAACTTATTCGTCTAAGACTCTTTAATGTTACTTAATAAGTAAGAAATTATGATGAAAAATTTTAAATTTCAAGTGGACATTTTATCATTTTTCAAACTATATAAACTGTTAATAGCTACTAAAAACGAATATTCCAGTATTACACTAATTATAGAGTTGATTAATATATTTTTTTTTGTAACTAGGATGGTTTGTATTCCTTTTTGTCAAGTGTAAGTAGGGATGTATACAAAGTATGATAAATAACCATCATAAGAATGTGTGCAATAATTTTTTAGGCCCTCTATCCAGCCCATAACCGGTGTCATCTTTATCATAGCACATTAAACTTAATGCACTGTATACCACTCATAATTTACCCTTGAATGCACAGTAAACGTTATTAGCTTCAGATAAAATTCACATTGACAACAGATAAAAGTTCAATCTATTTAAAAGTGTCTATGAGCAGGATTAATGATTTTTTTTAGGTGAAGCTATTTTTACCTAATTTCTATACTGTATTGGAAGTTGTATTTCCAGTTATAGTATAGAAAGAATCAAAAAGTAGTATAATAAGTAAAGTATGAGGAAGTAGTATAATGTTTGTTTATATAGTGATACTAGACTACCACCTTGGGTCATCTATCACCTTTTTAATACAAGCATGTTCACGTAAATGCAGATAAACTCTAAATAACCCTACTGAGAGTAACCTGTAATTGGTCATGCTGAAATACTGCTTTACATAAATGAACTAAAATTTGCTATAGAGTCCCTCCTTTAGAACTTATAAATAGTCATGGCAAAGGCTAACTGAATTGGAAATTGAATCCTTGAAGAAGAAATCTTGCCCTCTTTAGATAAAACAAATTTTAATCATGGAATTAAAGCTATTTTTATTTGAAACCGTGATGCGGTACTTTTACAAACAAAGCCTTTGGCGTACAGCTCCTCAGTTGTTTTTCTTGCTTCATTATATAAGCGCAGTAGATCAGCATTTTTCATTCACATAACAGGAGCTCCTTTTTTGAATTCATGCTTATATTTTTGATGTGAAGTGTAAAAGGTCCCCTTGGCGCAGAGAGTAGCGCTGCGTAATAGTAATTAATGGTAAATAAGTGAAATAAAAAAAACATCGTCTATAAAACAATAAGATTCCAAAAATTGGACTAAGTTCTTTCCTAGAAAAAAACCGCTTAGGTTTTATTCTATAGCAGAAATGGATAGTAATTTAATGGAGTCAGTAATTTTACCTGACTCATGTAGAGGGTAATTATTTTTCATTCTTCTTTCTTTTTAATGCTGCTATTTGTAAAGTCATATATTACTCACTGTTTTCTTTAATATTTATTTGAATGATCCAGCATAAACTGAAATTAACACATATTCCAAGTTTTACCGTGCGAGACATCAAAGGTTTGATCTTTAGTTGATTTATACAAACTTTACGTTATTTATATCATGAATTGTATTGTAAGAAAGCCCAGAGCGTAACACAACAGACTTCAAATGCAAAGGTCGTAGGTTCGTATCTCACAAAATTACGTACCTTTTATTATTTATTTAGACAATTTGTGGTGGGAAGAAAACAATTAAACAAGATCGATCATCAGAGTTTTATAAGTATACAGATAGGTTCCCATTCATTAACTTCTATGCAAGTCCGTCACAGTAAAATATTTCTGTGCTTCTGCAGTTACGTTTATTTAATAAAATAAACTATTCTAAAAGTAGATCTACACAGTGATGTAGTTGTTACGGTTTTGCTGCTGGTAAGGCACCACTCTCACAATCTCTAACCAAGCCGTCGGTCCCAATCCTCTACTACGGTATCTGCCTAATGTAAACAAATTTTAAACAGTAACAAAAATATTAATCCTGATGTAAAACGGCATTAATAGTGAAAGCATTAGTTGATATGCCTAAATACTAATTAGAATAAAGCTTGATGACAGCAAAAATGTTAACCAAGGAGGTCATTAGTAAAAGTAGCAGACATTCATTCTAAGAATACTCCTCTGAGTAAGGTGGGAAAACCCAAAGCAGGTTTGCCTTAGTCTCCCAGGTTAGCCATCGACACTAATCCACAAATCATTCCATTCTCTAAAACAAATTCCTTGCCTTTCCCTTTCTTATTCCCTCTAAATATAAACATAGATTGTATTCATTTATATTAATCCAAGGTACTTCTTTATATGCTCCTCATTTTTTCACTTAATTTTCTGTCCACCAATCTAAAAATCCGTTTTAGTAGCTCCGCATAATTTGAAAAATTCCTTATCATTAGAGTTAAATAATAACTAATTATCTCATTAATATAAAAATTGCAACTCTAATACAATTATTAGATGATCAAGCTAATAGTGTGCTCGAAAACTAATACAATTTTCAATATAGTTCAATATTGTACTTTATTGAATTGATTATTATTGATCATCTATTATAAAAGAACTTTAAATTAAAGTTTATAGTGACAACTTAGATTCCTAACTCTTCCAACCGTTTGTCATTCAGGTTTGTAAAAGTAGACAATATTTGCAGAGATAGTATATTTTTGGTAAATAATAGGAACTTTAAACTTTAGAGAAATTTCACAGATTGTAGACAGATAATGGTCATATATGTGTACGTATACATATATAAAAAGATTTCACATAAACACGTGAAATAACAATCAATGATCAAACCACAATAAGAAATGGAAAACAAGACTAACATCTTCCAACCGTAACAAGCGGTCTTCGTCAATTGGGTTTTTGACTCTGACGAAGACCGCTTGTTACGGTTGAAAGATCTTAGTCTTGTTTTCCCATTTCTTATTGTGGTTTGATCATTGTATACATATATATACGTATATACATATATACGGTCATATATACGTATGTGTATATATGGAAATATATTGTACGTCATATTAGTTTCCTAATGAACAAAACAGTTATACTTTAATTCCTATAATATTATGACATCACTATACCATCTTTTCTTCAATTATCATTACCTCGTTACTTGTTATTACCTAATGCATAGTAATATTTGTTCTAACTTTTTTGCTGTTTCATATTACGTTTTTGATATATATATATCATAGTTTTTTTTCTCGTAAAAGAGTTCAATTGAATACTTGTAATCTGAGTAATGTCAAATCTCAGGTTCGTGAGATCGATGTTGAGTTTATCTTCTCTATTTCAGTTTTCTCTCTCTCTCTCTCTTTCTCTCTTTCTCAGTTGACCATAGGATATGACCATGGAACTTCCAATGGTCAAAAGACGTCAAGCTGATTTGCTTGAAAGAATCCAGCTACATCGGTATTTAAAATAGGTTTGCTAGGAAGGTGTTCGCTCAATATCCTTAACATAACACACTTCATCCATCAGCTAAACAAGATACTGACAAATACTACATACCATTACGAATTTGTCGAATTTCCAAACCACTTTCTTTTTAAGAAATAGATACCTAGGTGGTGGATTAGAATAGAAACAAACTATTTTCAGTCATCTACAAGGATGACTAATTTCGTCTTTCTTTCTAAATTCTTCCGAATTTCTTAAAAATGGAAGACTAAAAAAAAAGTCACTCATTTCACATTGTTAACAGACAATTCTGCATTTACAATCATCTCTTGGTGTATAGTCAAAGGAATCTCAATATTCAAGACAAACCTGTACACCAACGTGTCATAAACTCTACACCATGTGTCTTACACTACATTGTCTTTCGTATCTTAGTTTTCAGTAATGAATGCTTTAACATTGTTTTCATAAAAAATAAAAACCTTTAAAGATTTAATGTTTAACGGCATTCCACTTAACTTTTCACAATCAATCTACTGACTCAATAATTCTGTTTTTTATAATATTTGTAAACCTAGTGCAGAGTCGCAGCAACTATTTTTGCGCCTCCCCGATTGCCGTTGTTAATCCGGTAACATTCAAAACTGCAGAACATCCTGAACATATTAATTTTCATAAAATTACAATCTAGGATTTAATTTTATAATGCTGTCATTAGTCCCAGACTTACATCATATTACAGTACTCGTATACATATACAGTCGTTATTAAAAAAAAACCAAAGATTTTTCAAAACAAAAACATATAATTCAAATTATAAAAAAAAAATATTAAATAAAATTAAGTGGTTATTCAAATAAACATTTAAGCCCTTTAAAAATTTAGTTTTTAAAAATTTAAAATGAATTTATTTTTAATTTTCAAATATTAAAGTTGAAAATCCATATAAATATAGTATTACACAAATAAAACATAAAAACAATTACAGCCTTATGAAGTCATTTTTGCATAAAATTTCAGATTTTTTGTTAGCTTTTCATTATTTTAAATTTTTATTTTCTGTTTTTACCCTCTCAAAATGCAGCCCCCTGGTACATGCAGTCCGGGATGGACCCCCCCCCCCCTCCCCACCTTGCTACACCACTGCTTAGTGGGGATACATCACTCTTAATGAAGTAGTGATGAATATCATAGCGGCCTTATCTCAACAATACACACAAATATGTTGTTGCTAATATTAATATTGTGACTACTCATTGGATACGCTATACCAGGGGTTCTCAACCTTTGTTTGCTTGTGGACCCCCTAAAAGCTACTTGTGGACCTCCACTCCCCCGGATACTTAAAAAACATAATTATACAAATTTATAAATAAATATTTGTTTTTAGGTAATTGAATATCGTTAATTATGAAATAATTTCATTACATCTACAACGCATGCGAAAATACAAAAATGTTTATAAAACAATAAATTTTATAAACAATAAATTTATATAAACTTAACATGGAGCCCTAATCACGTGTCATGGACCTTCAGAATACTACTTTCCTCATGGAACCCCAGTAATCCTCTGTGGACCCCTGGGCTATACCAATGTTAAACATAGTTAATGGGTTAGTTCCACTGAGGTTAGTAATATTAGAATCAGTAATAATACATTCCGTCATACCTCGTAAAGTCTCTGTAAAGCTCGACCGGTTTCGGGTCCGCCTGGATCCCATCTTCAAGAGCACCTAACTGACTGTGAGTGTTGTTTTCCTATAACCTACCTATATATAGTATTTACTTTGTGTAATCAGTGTTGTGTGTGTAGGTAATAACATTTAAAAGACGACACAAGGAACTAGAAATAGATAATGAAATAAGCAATAAAAGAAAAAAACATAACAATTAAAGAAATAAAAAAAAAAATTACCTACACACACAACACTGATTACACAAAGTAAATACTATATATAGGTAGGTTATAGGAAAACAACACTCACAGTCAGTTAGGTGCTCTTGAAGATGGGATCCAGGCGGACCCGAAACCGGTCGAGCTTTACAGAGACTTTACGAGGTATGACGGAATGTATTATTACTGATTCTAATATACCAATGTTGTTCAACTACTGCAGCGTGAAATATTTGACTGCAGTGTGAAATACGTAGAGAGCAGCAAAATTACAACAAATTAAAAGCATTCATATACTACATATAATAAGTCTTTAGCTGTATTGGAAAAAAAAATAAATGAGTTGCTTCACTTAATGCTAATGCCCTGAGAATGTAATTATATGCAACTCTTTCAGTTAGTACTATACCGTATGGATGTTTTATTCATAAAACAGTAAGTATGGTGTTCCTCAGAAAAGGTTAAAAAACTGAACAATAAGAATATTAACCAAAATCACCTTTTCACCGAAGAAAAACCACTGACTTACTATGCAGTGTGCTTCTCCAAGAATACAAAGATGTTATAAATTACTTGCGATACATTTAAAATATTATTCATTACTTGCATTTACTAACGTTTGTTAGGAGTTTGAAATATTCAGTAGACCGGCCGAAGCATGAAAATTAAGATACAGTTACATTCCTTAATATTAGCATCAATTATATTTTTGTATTTATTATAAAAATATAGAAAGCGTACTTTACTGTCAAATAGTTCACCATAGTAAACAAAAAAAATACGACAGTTCTAAAGTCGTTGTTAAACTACAGTGAAAATTTGTATACTCAAAGCAAATAAAATATTTGAGGAGAACGATGAAAATTTGGAAAAAACTTGAGTAATGCTGCAGATTGAATGAAAGAATAGTTGTTATCGTGAAATGAAAAACCTTCCTTCCAAACAAAAACAACAAAAGGAATAGACATGTGGCGAAGAGATCATTTGTGGTGTATTACGAAAGTAGTATATCTCTATATATAAAGTTCGTGAGTTTGTATGTTTGTTCACCGATTTAAATTAAATATATATTATTTACTACCTGAATAATGTTAAATAAAAGAAAATTATCACTATATTCTCAAAATTGCAGCCAGGGTAGCAATTGTCTTCCTTGCTCACCGATGACAGTAGTGCAAATGTATTATAAATAAATATAACAAATATATAATAAACTACTACATTAGAGTTTAAAAATGAATAATTTTAGAAAGAAACTTGAACACAACTGTCAGATAAAATACCAATGTTCTAAGGTAATATTATAAAGACACATTCCTTTCATTAATGTTATTTTATGTTACGTAAATAAATTGAATATTTTAATTTACAAGTTTTGTTTGTTTTAAATATATTTCATTGAATTGATGTTTTATTTATTCATATGATAAAATAAATGATATTTTTTTAACTTTTAAATGATTTTTATTTTGCTAAATGTACTTACTGTGTATATATCTTGAATAATGTTAAGAATACTATATCAAAAGCTTGGGCCATATAAGAATCTCTTTCTGTGCCTTAATAACAAGAAACGACAATTAAAATTATCGCTGTCAATCATGTTCAGTGAATTAATTTCAATAGCTATTGTTATAATTTCTGAATTACACAAAGGGTCACGGGTAGTCTAGTTTTCAAATAATTTTCAAATAGTTTTCTTTAATTTCAAGAAGTTTAAGAAACATTTTGGTGAACCAATTAAAGTTTGCCTTTATCCATAACCAATCCATAACCAATTATGGATTAATATACGGATTTTGTAATTGTATAATGTATTGAAGAAAGCATTAATTGGTAAATATGGGGTGGTATAGGTGTGAGCTTCAGGACTGGCGTGCACAGAGCCCCCATGACTGCTCACTGTTATTGCAGAGTTCAGGCAAGCCAACTGGGTAGTCAGCGAGTGTGCTGAGAGAAGGTGGTCTAAATGAAAGGATCTAAGGTGGGTGAATGCCAGGCCGGCTTTGCTCAAAGAGACGCCAGAATTCCTGGCGTGCTACAGGTCTGCTGTCCCCTCCTCAATTACCCACTCCAACTTCGCCCTTCTCCCAACCTACCTCTGCTAACAGTTTTTTGCGGTTTCCCTTGTAATTGTCAAGTTCCAACTGTCTAATTTTTTTTTTTTTTTTTTTAGAGGCGAAATTCTCCGGTGCATTAGGTAAATTTGTAAAAAGGAAACACAAGTTGAAATAATAGTTATTTTTCCCAATTACAATCATATCATTGATCTTAAAGTTATTTATTAGTTATTTATTATTTATGCATAACAAAGTAATTCACTAGCTAAAAATTATCCTTCAGGAAACTATAAAGGACTGAAAATATTAATAACATCGCAATACTCGTAATACAATAAAATAGCATACCATAAAAAAAATCCAATTCCCCGATTATTATCAAATCGGTAGTGTAACATTTTGGTATCACTTCATATGCCACAATATTTGTTAGATTGCCAAATATAGAAATCTTGGTGTGTGAATGTGTCCCATTGTTTTTAGGTAATAAGCATCTTGCTAAAGGTACTTCACTTAAACGTGTACTATATTTTCCCACTTTAATTGTCTTTACAGAAACTTGAAATTTTTCAAGTCCGGATATGAGTTCCACATGATAAAATTTTCGTGTATTATATATGGTTATAACAGGCAAAAGACACTACAAAGGAGAACCATTAAGTTACGCCTGTGGTCACTTGAGGGATATGTACGTTAATTTTTAATATTTTTATGTCAAAGATATATAACTTATTACAAATAATTTTTTTCTAAAAATACAATGATAATCCATATCATCTCTCAAGTAGAATTAGTTAGCTAGGCTTTTCAGGAGGGATATTTGATGAAGTCAAGCCAGAAACTTTTGAGGAGTTTCTTTGACACCAGACCATCTTACGGATTCAATCATTACAGACAAGTTTTTTTTATTTATACTTATAACAGTTATAATTTATTTATTATTATTTTTTTAATTTGTTTTATTTTTTATGATTTAGTTTTCTCTTCATTACTTGTTTTTATCTGATTTGGCACATATCACCTCTCCCTTCGCACTCCTTGTTTCCCTCCTGTATGTCCTTTCTGTACTTCTTTCTGCTTGTCTGATTGTTGGCAAGGCCCGAACTTAATTTAAAAGTACACTTCTACTCCTGATTACGAAGAGGCTCAAAATATAGAAGAAGGTATGCAGTTCTAAGTGTTTTTCCTGTGATTTGTTATCCTCGTGTACCAGTTTCTTTTTCGCTAAAAAATATTTGGTTATAAATTATTTTGTTATATACTTATCCACGTTGACTTCGAAACGACCGTTACAAAGTACCGAAATTGAACTGTGCTAATAAAAAAAAATTACTTGAATTTAAGCAACTTTTTCATTAGTGTTATTCAATTATCAAAGGTGTCTTTCCTGCACTTGATTGATTATACTAAGGTTACTACACAACAGATTAAGTAAGTCTCACAGTGATTGGTATAATTTTTGATAATTGGGCTACAATAAAATTAGATTGGGAACAGCTGGATTATGCAAAAATTGAAATTTAATGAGGTTAGGTGAGACTGTAGGCAAACTTATTACATCACCGACATTGAGTGAGGTAGTTAGAATCTATACAGACCTAGACCTAGAGAAAACAAGGTCAGCTAGAAGACATGTTAACATAAACAAACTATTAAGATTCCAGCCTGTTGTTCGAAACAGGTGGAACTTTCCAAGGATTAGTAAAAACAAATATAACGACGCCTAAAGGAATAATACAAGACCTCGAAGGTAACAAGGCCACAGTGTACTCTAGGACTTGGCAACTCTTATAGTTTTCAAAGGTAACAAGAAAGAACTGTGAAAAAAATCACTTGATTAAACCACAATGTGAAATGAAACAAAAAAGTTCTTTCAACAAGCAGTCTTCATCAGAGTCAAAAATCTAACTTTGACGAAGACCGCTTGTTACGGTTGAAAAATATTAGTCTTTTTTTCCCCATCATATTGTGGTTTGATCATTGATTGTTATTTCATATAATTATTGTGAAATCTTGTTATCAATGCTTTATCATATCTAACGGAAGCCTAAAAACAAATGAACTACATCTCAAACAACGAATAAAATAAAAAGTATTCAAACCAATCAATGATAGTGATGTATTTCTACTATAGATGATATAAAGAATATATCGTGCACTCAACAAAAATATATTCGGTTATATATCTGGAACCACTAAAGATGAAACTAGAACATACATCAGGATCTGTTAAAAAAAAGACATCATGTCCTCAGAAACAGTCCATAAAATAATGTTTCAATAAGAGCATCAGCAGTACCTGATACAAACATACAAAACAGAGAATTGTGCAACTCTCCTATCTAAATCAATTGGAATGGCTACAACTAAGCTTGACAAGAATTTGATCTTCTAGTCTACAGAATTTTTTCAATTAAGAACTAATTACTAAAAAATTATAGCCTCTGTTTACAAAAAAAAGCATCAAATAAAACCTCCTATCTAAGTACTGACAGTTAATATTTCGAGAGTTAAAGATGGAGCAACGAAGCTCCAATATGGAGCTATTATAAAAGCGCTTGGGAGATCTCTGACACTTATGTGTAACCAGCTCACAATTGTGTTATTCTTATTGTTGATCCTTATTTATTTATCGCCTTATTCAGTGTTCTTATTCACTGTGCTCTCATTTACATTATTTGTTTTCATATTGCTTATTCCTATGTCTAAAGCTTACATATTTCTACAATGTTATCTACTCCGTCTTTCTAACCAGGTATGTGCCTGAACATTATTTTCCTCCAACCTAATAACACTCAAGGGATGATCCCTTGTTCCAGTCTCGTTTTCCAACTGTTTACATCTCACCCAGCAGAACGAGAATGAAAGGGTATTTCTCACATCGCAACAGTATAAACTCCTTTGATTCGAACCTAGATCAGAAGATGAACCACTAATTACGAAAACAATATTTCCCTCTGAACCCCTTTTAAGTTATCATTAAATTATAACAACATTTTGATTAATAGATTAATTGTCACAGATTATTCTAACCACACACAATATTAATTAATAGAATTCATTAAGTACATCAAACAAATTACAATAATCTAATAAATTCTGACTAGAATGCAACTAAAATAAACATAGATTATAAATAAATAATAAATTATGAACTAATAATAGTTAGAGCAATATTTTCATATTTCATAGACTGGTAACAAACATGTATTAAAATGTTCATTGAAATGCCCCGAAATATTAATGATTTAATAAATATACACTTATTCTTTCTGAACTTATCAAAATAATTTCTGTGTTTACTGCATTGTTGTCAATCTGCAGCATGGAGACATAAATAGGGAATTAGTAGGCGGATAAAATAATTAATAATTATAGTTTACTTATAGTAGAGTGAAAGAGAGAAAACCTAGATAGTTAGTAAGAGCACTAGTCACTCCTAAGCCCCATACACAAATATTTTAGAATAGAACATTCAACATTATTCCCCAGTTCACTTTTATCTTCCTCATATCTCATTATTTGCTTCTATCTCTTAATAATGTTAATACCATGTAGCCCCTCACTACGATGAGGTCACTTTTATCTTCCTCATATCTCATTATTTGCTTCTATCTCTTAATAATGTTAATACCATGTAGCCCCTCACTATGATGAGGTCACTTTTATCTTCCTCTTATCTCATTATTTGCTTCTATCTCTTAATAATGTTAATACCATGTAGCCCCTCACTATGATGAGGTCACTTTTATCTTCCTCTTATCTCATTATTTGCTTCTATCTCTTAATAATGTTAATACCATGTAGCCCCTCACTATGATGAGGTCACTTTTATCTTCCTCATATCTCATTATTTGCTTCTATCTCTTAATAATGTTAATACCATGTAGCCCCTCACTATGATGAGGTCACTTTTATCTTTCTCATTAATTTATTTTGTTCTTTATCTAAATACTTATAAAACTCTGATGTTATTGTTTAAATATTTCCTTACGCTCTTAAGTGAATAAAATATTAGAAATTTGGTGGGGATCGAACCCACGCTCTTGGCATTGGAGGACCAGAGCGTACCGTCTGTGCCACAGGGATTTCTGTACAATACAGGTAAACCCGGAAACTTCCAAAACCTAATATAAATGACTTCAAAAGATTAAATAATAGTTTTTCGACCCAAATTATAATGATTTAATTATAATAAATTTAGAAAGAGGTAATCTAATGAAATCTAAATATGAACAAAAATATGAAAATTTACGAGAATATGGAAATATTATTTAATATTTCAACAAATGATGTTTACTATAGTTAACAGAAGTTTTATAAATAATCAAATTAATATAAATAAAATATTAACAGCACACAATTAGGTCCGTAATCAAAAAGCAATTTGTCATAGTACCTGTATTTTGTTCTTTTGGTATATATATTTCAATAAAAATGATAGAGTAAGGTTCCTGATTCATCGGAAGTACAGGAAAGTTTTTAATAAAATTAATTCTCTCTAAATGAAGGAGTTAAGGATTAATTGCATTGACCATAGCCTCTCAGGAATTGACAACTTCTTCCAGTTGTCAAGAGAGGAACTGATGCTGATATCTATAATGCTTGTATCAGTCTTATTTGTGGCGTAAATTTACTCAATTCCACTTAACTCGCAATATGAGAGTTCAAGAAGAAGGAGGAATATTCTAAATTTCTGATAAATATTAGAGAAGATAGAGTTGAAAAAAATGAAAATATAGAAATTATTACTGCCTGAAGATATGTTTATCCGTGCACATAATCTTGATTAGTATATTGAATACATTTACTCTTCATTAGCCAACTCATAAATATAGTGTTCACAGAAAATTCTATATAAGCCCCATTTAACGAGACACACAGTGAAATTAATCATAGGTTTATTGAATAATTTCCAGGAGAAATGAAACAATATCTGTCACATAACTCGATTTGTGTAGAACCCAAACCCACACATTACCCTCAAAAATTTCTTGACTCACTAGAGTCGTCTGGATTGCTGCAACATAAGGTAGAACTCAAAAAGGAACCTCCTGTCGTGTGCATATATGAGAAACATTGATCCACCGCGCTTATGTAATGGAACAACACTAATTGCAGAGGAGCTTTATGATAATGTCACTGTTTATGAAATTATCGCATCACGGAGTCAAGGGGACATAGTCTTAATTCCAAGACTGTAAATTGTTTTATCTGAAGAGGACAACATTTCTTTTTTAAGGATTCAATTTCCAATTCAGTTAGCATTTGCCATGACAATTCATAAGTCTCAAGGAGAGACTCTACAGAAAGTTTTAGTTCATTTATGTAAAACAGCATTTCAACATGGTCAGTTACATTTTACTCACAAACAGAAAAAAAACATTAAAGTTTTTTTTTTTAGAAAATTCAAACTGTACAAAAAATGTAAATAAAGAGACTGTATTAAAAATATGTTCATTATCTTCTTTATTAGAAATGAATTAATTTAGAGTTTTTCTGCTTTCATGTGATCATTGCATTAAAAAGGAAGGTACTGGATGACCCAACGGGTCACGGGTAGTCTTGTACTTTCTAATAATCCCCATACCTATTTTGGTTTATTGACATGTTCCCAGCCATTCAGGCCATAACCCTGTAATAAAACAAAACTAGGCCGATATTTTTAACGTGGTGCCCTTTAGCTATGTGGTAGGGAGAGCCAACATGTTGCCATTCAATAATGATGACATGACATCCCACCCGACATGCCCAAGGTGGACTTGGCGAAGGCGGCCATCCGCCACTTATCACTAATTTAATAGCAATTAATAATAATAATCTGTTTTTCTACATCTATATCAATTTACTAACTATTTCACAGTTGGGACGAATGGATACACCCTATCTTGTGCCCTTTATATTCGTAAAGAGAGACCGTATGGATCCACTATAATCTGAAACACGACCTTCCAGGTAGCGTTTAGCCAACGAGAGGTTTTTAATCTATACATTTTATGTCTTGCTATGTAGCAAGACTCCCCAAGATGAGGCCCTGATGGGTAAAATTAACTATCATTGCAACCCCTGATCCCCGGCAAACGAGAATTCCTTCCTCGGAGGAGGACGACCCAATTCAATGAGTCGTAAGGTAGTCCTAAAACTGAAGGGTGTATAGGATCCTGTTCTCAGTTTACTAACTAATTTCATATTTATTCAATAATTTCTTCTTTTCTTTTTTTTTTCAATCATGCTCATACCATACTGACGCTCAATATTCTTTATGAGTTAACTTGCATCTTTCTCATATTTCTTTATTTTGTTCACTACCTAATACACTACATACTATGTAGACACTCATATAATTCATTACCTACCTTCCATGTTTCACATGGCTCTTTGTTGTCTTTATACCTAACCAGGACCCTTCATCATACCTTCAAGAGTCAATATTTTCCGGCAATATATATTAGTTTTTTTAATGTATCACTATTATTTTAGCAACATCTGAACTACCTGGATTCTCGAACATTCTGAATTGATGAACTTGTGTTGCTAGGTGATTATGTCAAAATAAATTAAGAGTGTGTATTGTTGCAGCCTTGGCGTATTAATTTAGTGATTAATTTCACAAAAGAAATATAATTCATGAGTGTACTTCACATCATCGCTATACTACTTTCAGTACCCAATATAAAATATAAAGTACTAAAACTGCATGAACCAGGCTAGTTTGAATGTATGTGAATCCATATATTATACATGTGCGTTATTCAATGACGTCATATGAACAAATTTTCATATAATTCATATGACAACTAGTCAAAGTGTTAAAAAAGGTCCGGAGCCTCATTTGACGCGAATAAACCAGTTGTTGTGAAGCATTGAAAGTGTTCCGAGGCCAAATAGATATTGGGCTACCAATTTTCGATCTGCTTCTCAAAGGGGTTGAATGTTTTCTAAATGCCTGCAATCCATCCAAGAAAGGATACTTATGCAAAGCGTTAAGATTTTTTAACAATAATTTTTTTCTCTTTGTACAGCTATTTTTGATCATTTTAGCAGGTCATCCTCTCACCGTCTACACTATCAATAAACCATTTTAATATCGTTATATATGCCTTAATTAGCTTTCTGTGAAAGTCTTCATAATCTAAATCATTGCAAAATTGTTAGCAATAAAACATATAAATACTGATAGGAAAAATTCAGATCAAAATATTTTAAAAACATATAACTTCAAAGAAAATCTTAAAATACATAGTTGATTACAAATTTTATATAAATAATTTATCTCAGTGAGGACAACCTGAAAAAAGAACTTAAAATTGGATTTTCCCATTTGTTGACATTTTGACATTCTACCAGTCAGAAATGGAGTTCCCTTACCTACAATTTTATATTAGTTTTTAAGGTCTGATAATGTTTCATTCGATTGCACTTTATCCTATTCATGAAGTTAGAATTGTAAATTTATAAATAATTGTAAAAAACTAATCCTTTTTAAATTAACACTTGTAATCATATATTCCTACAAAATTTTCATTTATCAGTATGAATTATATTAATTTTTATTTCATAGTTTAATTCTAACAAATTAAGTTCAGACATTTCAACAACAAAGAAAAACAGGGATAATAGAAATATAATTAAAAAAATTCTTGTCATAATTAATTATTACTCATTATAGTTGACCCTTGCGAAGCCATGGAAGACTGCTAGTTTTTTAATGAGATCAATGAAATCCGTGAGGCATTTCACACTTGATCTTTAATTTTTTCTTTAATTTCATTAACGTATACATTACTGACGGTCAACCATTTTATTTTAGGACACACCACAATAACAAGAGTACAAGGATTTTTATCAAGATTATTTCAATTTAATTAACCACTTATTCAAGGTCTAACAAATTTTCATAATTATCAGCATTTTCTTCATTCAGAAGTTGGATAAAGTTGTCCACTTGAATATAATTCAGATGTTTTGCCACTAAATGACATGATAAAAACTTATTACTTATATTGATAGCAAACAGTAAAATGGCCAATTAATAAACTACAATTGCATTGCTACACATAGTCATTTAGTTTCTATAAGAACATCTTAGGACCTTATAACCTAATCAATTAATCTGTTCAATTACTTACTGAAATACGATACATATAAAACTGAAAAAAATGGGTCGATACCGTTTTTTTAAATAATGATTATTTCAACCCTTGATTTAAATTAAGATTAGTAATAATTTTAATATTTTGAGAAACCAAAACTAACTTTTTAACACATTCGAAATCAGATCGTTCGTGTGTACAGAAACATTTGTGAACACTAATGTAGAACTTAATTTATTGCAATAAAATTAAAGAAATAAACAGTACTTTGTTAGAGAGCTATTTATTCCTTACTCTGGAGGTTTCGTGGGGTTCTCCCACGTTGGACGATGTGTTGGACGATACCCAAGGGATACTTGCGGCACCCATTGTAGCAAAGAGTTACAAGTGTTGAGGAGCGGTATATGATCAGAAAGAATATAGTTTTTAATCCACCAATTGATATTAGTGTCCGGGGTCAAAGCTGAAATCAAAATACCCGTTGTGGTGAAGCATTGAAAGTGTCCGGAAACCACATAGATCCTTAACTACCTGTTAGGGACTCCCATCTCAAAGCGTTAAAAATGTCCGGGTCCAATGTTGATCTCGGACTATGGATTGCTTTGAAGCATTGAAAGTGTTCGGAAACCACAAAGACCCATGGACTATCATTTTGCGACTACCATATCAAAGTCTTAGAAGTGTCCGGGGCCAAAGCTGATGTAATTACCTGTTGATGTGAAGCATTGAAAAAGTTTGGAGGTCACAGTGATGACCGGAAACGACATAGAACCAGGGGCTACCAGTTTGCGACTCCCATCTCAAAGTGTTAAAATGGTCCGGAGCCTCACCTGACGCGAATAAACCAGTTGTTGTGAAGCATTGAAAGTGTTCCGAGGCCACATAGATACTGGGCTAACAGTTTTCGATTTCCATTTCAAAGGGTTGAATGTTTTCGAAACCCTGCAATACATTTAAGAAAGCATACTTATGCAAAGCGTTAAGGGTGACAGCTACCAGTTGGCGGTTTTTCTGTAAATCTATAAAGTGCAGGGCGGTGTGAGCCCACGAGCTGCCTGTTACGAACCCTGCTGAAAGAGTTAAAAATGAAGGTTCATACCATGACTGCCTTAACAAACTGGTTAAACACAGGCTTGGGTTTAAGCCCAGGCAGCAAAACCTGTTTATTACGTAACAAACGTGCACCTATCACTACATCAGAGAAAGTCAAATATTTCAATTTGACCGAGTTTAAATTCCTATTTTACCTTCTTCATTTTTGCATATTTAGCAACAGAAACTCATTCTCTAACAACTTTATTTTAAATTTCATTAAAAGACAATGAGCTCCTTAAAAATTATATAATTGACCTAAAATTATAAAATTCAGAAGCTATTTACATTCAATATTATAATAAGTAAACTTATAACTTCACGAAAGGTTACTTAAATTAATCGACTGTTTCCAATGAGACTAGATCATTATGTTTATCCACGAAGATTTTGCCCTTGTGCACTAAAAATCAAAAATATATACCTATTTTCCAACCAATTTAAGCACCTTGTTCTTAGGTACCTCTAGACACTTCATACTGAGTTGTTGAACGGAATATTGAATATTCTAGTACCTCGGGTATGTTGGTCATGTTAGAAATAATGTTAACTATTTACCTTTATGAATTTAATTCATAAGTTTTCCCAGGGGGAATTATACAAATGCCTTGTGCTATTCAACTTTAGCCTCGTTATAAAGTTAACATTAAATTTAGGAGTAAATTTTCACCAAGAAGAAAAACTGTAACTTGCTAGGAACCCTACGTGATGTAAGAACTCACTCCAGAAGGTACTTCAGAGCCAGTGATACCATTAGTTTCAAACCTTAACCTTTGTATTAGGTAGTAATCGGAAAAAGCTCTCACGTAAAAAGGTATCGCTATTTTGTTTTACATGCAGCATGAAAGAAATGGTTTGTCAAGCTTTATTGTAACAAGAAAAGAGTAAAATCATTATAAATAATTTTAAATGGATTTGACTTTTTAAAGAAAGTCTCAAATTTCGAAACGAACAACGACACCCATCATGCCAAGTCTATGAATCTGGTCTCATCTCAATTAATGTTAAATAAATTTTATTTAAATTGAATCAACATGAAAATCGCTATAATCAATTCTTTCTGTCACGTCAACGAAATCGATTACATTTCTGTTGGAATAACTAGCTAACCTTTAATATAAAGTATAATAATATAATTACTTATCAACATACATAAATTGCAGTTGTTTAAAAGAGAAAAAAATGTGCGAAAAAGTTTGAAAAAAATTATGTTCACTTTATAAACATTCTATACCTAAATAACAAATATCTAAAGGTGTTTATCCATCACTGAATGTAGGACAAGTTTTATATGAAGTCAAGTTTTAATTTTATAGTCTATCGCTATAACTCATAGAATTTTAACCGTCTGATAAAAAAATAATAATGATAATAATAATAATAATAATAGTTGTCAGTTTACAAGGTTTAAGTGATACTTTCAAAGGTGATTATAAAACGAAAGTCGGCCTACATAACGGTTGAAAGTAAAAAAAATATGAAAAAACAAAAATAAATGCCTATAAAAAACTAGATTATTACAAACACGTTGAATAATGCAAACTAGATATAAATCAAATTCAAGTATCAATTATTTTTAATCAAGAATAGCTGTATCTATATTACTTCTATTTGTATAATTAAACAGTTACTATTACTCCATGGATTACCTTTTAATTTTATTTATTCATTGTTTTACTGTAAACAATATAAAGTGATCATGAACAACAAATTAAGTAATTTGCTTGTTCAATACGCTTTTAATTTAGCCGGTCTATGTTTTCCGACACCGTAATTATGAATAATAAAAATTTGGAGTGGCCTAAACTCAACCTTACTAGAAGAAAGATCAAACTCGTTGACAACGAAAAGATTTTTTGTTATATGTTAACATATCAATCAACATTACATTATTTGTTCACACATTTGTGTCTATAATCATTTTATCAGTTATAAGAAACTTGAGAACAGTGGTCAATCTGGGATATTATTAAAATTATAAAACTCAGGGCCTAAATCTCATACTCTCCGAGACCATATCTGTTATATTGTATACCCCATTGTTGTAACTTCATAAATTCAACTTCATATTTTAAGTTCTTTAGTGACATACATAAATGTACAAAGGAACCTACCTCACATTACTATAGTTTTATGTACGATTTGATAAAACTCTTAATTCTTTTCAAGGCGATTGGCTCTAATTCAGACATAACGTTATCAAAGTTTTCTACCTCTTCTAGTCAGAGAGCCTGCATTCTTCGTATGATGTCAAATACCGAAAGGCGATTGACTCTAATTCAGATATATCGTGATCAAAGTCTAGTCAGCATAAATTCATAGTAGTTAAGTATACAAATTTCTAATATATTTCTCCAAATATTTTGAATTCTCTGCTTGAAGATAGAGTAATATTTACAAATGTAAGTCCAGTTGGAATGAGCTTTGTAAACTAAATTGGACCCCGTTATTCTCGCCACTCATTATCTACTTTCTTCTTGAACCAGTTGTTAGTTCTACTCCTATGACAGCTGAAGTGTCTAGTACAAAAATGGCCATCTAGTATAGTCTAGACTATTTGTATAGCTCCAAACATTTCCTAATAGTTTACAAAATGATTACCACGTATAAACGTCTTCCCAGGTGCATATACGAAATTAAATTATTTACACTGTTTTCATTGTTAATTAATGAGTACATTAATCAATGTAAACAAATCTCACAAATACAGTGTGTGATACATTTTTCCCAGATGATTTTTCAGTTTTTATAGCTTTGCGGTTATCAAAATTCAGTAATATTGTTTTTATAAATTGTTAATATTATGTTCATTCTTTTTGACAAAATTTCATTTTTATATAATGAGATTGTTAGCGCTAAAAAATATTTTCTGAAATCATAAAATGAAAACGTCCCATTTTGTTAACATAATATTAAAAAAAACCACAACTTGACCACACATTGCATTCTTTTTGTAGGTATAATTTCATTCTAATAAGTAAATCGACATGACTTGATCCTCCTCGCAAACTTTCAGATTCAATCATAAGACAATAAATTGGTACTTTTTAATGAAAAAATACATTTTTCATTGTTTTAAAATCTGAGAATTTATTCATGTATTGCTTTTCTAATTTTCAGGATAATGCCAAAATTTTACAAAACTAGTGTTAGCATTTTAGGATAAAAAAAATGTTCTCTAAAAACATATTTTGGGAAAAAAGTTACTTCTACATCATGCAATACTGCCCAAGCAATAAGTTACATATACACTATACGACCCTTTTTTATGTAAAATATGACGTTGTTCCATCAAACTGTGTGAACTACAGTGTACCCACAAACTTTTGGAGGCACATCCAACCCAAACACATTACATTTATTTATATCATAGAAAATGTACTGAAGAAGGACTTTGGAAACCTCACAACAAATAAATCAGCAAAAATCAGGACATAAAATTTTGCCATGATTTCTATACTTAATTATGATAAAGTAAAAACGTCAAAAAGGGACCTCAAATCATGTAATTCAGTCAAAATTTTGAAATCCAATTTTTTCATGATCACTATACTTTGTTGATAGAATAGTAAAAATGAAGTATCTAGTCAACACAAAATCCTAATTAAAATTTTTAATATGTTGTGCTACACTACATTGGATTGATAAACATCATAAAAATAAAGAAGACGTAAGCAAATTATGTAAGTTAATGAAGGAAGATACAATCAGCTATTCCTAGTTTTAAAGTAACTAACTACCTGTTTTAATGTGAAAATAGGTATTGTGAGAACTATCTAAAAAACTGTATGTGTTTTGTTCATATGCGACAGTATGGTAGAAACCCAAAGGACCGAAAGATGGGCTGGCATGTTTATTTATAGCTTGTTTACTTAGGAGAGTTCCCTTAGGGAATAAGATGGAATTTCTATTGTGAACTCAAGGCCAGGGCAGTAACTAAGTCAAGGCTGAAATCATCTCTTCGCAGGAATGCAAATTGTCACAGGTAAAACTTGCTTCATCAGGGGAACCCATGCTTTATCCTGGAACAAGGGGAATCCCCAAGTCTCCTTATTAGATTTCCTCTACCAGAACAATTAAATTTCTACATAAATGTTGTTAGCACCACAGAGGTTAGTATAATTTACATAAAGAGATAAATTTGCCGTCTTAAATCAGTTTTCTAAGACTGTTTAATTCATATCTTAATGTAAATTAAATTTCTGTCTTCAATAAAATATTGTTTTTGAAGTAACTTTGTTTAAATGTACCACTTCAAGTGAATAACAATTAACATCCAAGGGTGGAAGCCGATAAGTTCTTTTACATCTCAAAGCAATGGCAAATTCATTAATAAGCTTTGACTCTTCAACTGATGACAAACAGCGAAGACATCATTCCAAATCTTTTCCCTATTGGTCCATCCTTCTGTAATGGAGCTTCTTCTTTCCAATCTATTGGCTGCCTTCATCAAAAGCAAAGACAACTTCTCTTCGCATCTAAGAGGTAAAAGGTAAACAATTTCTTATGGCCAGCAACTTGAAAAAAAAAGGCAGGGAAATCCAACCTGACAACCCTGCTAATTTAGCACTAATAAGACAATAAAAAATAACTATTCAACAAGATAAAAAAACTTTAACTGACAATGCTGAAGGCAAATGCTTTCCATTTCAACTCCAGTTGGATAAATAAATAATTGATTAAGCTCACATGAAAATGTGAGATAGACTTATTATACCCCTCTACGGATACAACTAGATTAGTTTTCCCAACTGAGAAAAAGGAGTTGGAGTCGTGTTTTTTTTTCCTGGTGGTTCCATAAAGCAACACTAAATCATGATTCGACTAACATTTTTAGAACAAAGAATAAATAAAACAAATGCAGTCATCCCACAGTCATCGCAGTTAATAGAGACCAGAGCCGGCTGCGATAAGTGAAACCGCAAAGTAGTGTTATCCTCTCATTTTTAAAATACATACATTTTTTGTGCATGAATAATATCAATACGTGTTTATGAAACCATATAAGTGCATATGCTACCATTAGAACATTAAAGAATAGTTTCAAACATGTAAATAAAATATTAATAGCATAAATAACCTACATAATGTATAAATAATATAACATGATACGTGTGTTTGTGTGTGTGTGTGTGTGTGTGTGTGTGTGTGTGTGTGTGTGTGTGTGTGTGTGTGTGTGTGTGTGTGTGTGTAACATACGTAGATGTAACTAAAGTGTACATACTGTAAATATGTTTTTAGAACTATTTTATTCTTATAACAACTTTTCTTTTATAACAATGTACGGAACTCTGTCTCCTCTGACAATAGCTTCTCTTCGCCTAATCTTTATAAATGTCGATTAATCACGTAGAAATGCCAATCAGAGACTTGGATTTTGAAGCCTGTGGACACTCCCTTCCTTCTGCTAGTGTGAGGGCAAGTTTTGCGCCATAATTCATCAATTTTGAATTTTCTATGAATATTAATCAACCACCCACGATGTACTAAAGCCGTGATAAGTGAACCGTGAAGTAGCGAGGGATGACTGTTAGTCAAAAGAGTCAACAAAGAATTATGTTACAAAGAATTTAATATTACAAAGAATTATATGATTATATTTTTTTTTTCAGTTGTAAATTTGAAAATATCTGATGTCTTCAAAACCTAGATCATTTTGTTTGCGAATCTGATTAGTGCAGTTACACGTTAAAAAAGCTTTATTCCATCTTTTAAATGATATAATATAACATTTTATAATATTATAAAAAGTTTTAAATGTTATGGATATTTTTCATATATTTATTGCACAATTCATTTGCAAATAACAATTATAGCATTGTATAAAGTCGGTTCTTTATACAATGTTTATTTATAAAAAAATTATTAATATTTTATTGTTTACTAATTTAATTTATTCTATCGAAGAAATTTATATTCCTTGAGTCACATCTCTCAGTGTTGTCATTTTGTTTCTACTGAGTGAAATTGTTTGTCTGATTTTAAAAAATTTTGAATTCACCTCATATTTACCGCTAATGTCTAAAATTTAATTTTATTTTGCTAAAATTTTAAAGGTCACACCATATACATTACCGTATATTCAAATTGAGTATACTTCATTATATTAAAGCAGTAACAAAAATTATTAACAACTATGCTAAATTATAACTGATAAGAACTAATGAAACTTAATTAATACGATCAAATGTCAAAGTGGCACTAAGTTCATTGTGAATAGGGAATTGTGAAAGCAGACAAGAATTGCACAACTGGCGAAATAAGACACTCTTACTTGTGCTTTGATCACTTAACCACTGACACTGTGACAAAAATGTTTATTTCATAACTGAGTACAAAGCACAAGTGAGGTGAAAGACAAGCAAACATTTCAATCGAAAATAACCACAAAATGTTATTTAATTAATAGATTAATATCTGTGACACACTCACCAAAGGCTTAATCAAATCAAACCAAACCAAAAGGCAATAACAGCTACATAAAGGCCCGTACCTGAAACTAGTATTGATTACCTAAAGGCAAACAAAATAAAGTACATGTTATATGTATGGGACCATTTAATCAACCAATGTTGACATATTGCTTGTAAATCATGCTTTCTAAACACTCCACAAGAAAGAGTTATATTGTTATTATATAATTATTTGGTAAATTACAAAAACTATTGTCAAAGTCAAATTTTAAATCAAGTGTTAATTAAATTTAATTTATTAATTTTTGTATTCCCTTATCAATTTGGTTATTTAATGTTATTAACTGATACCCATAGTAATATATTGTAATTAGACAAAAATATGATTTCCATATCATTTGCGAAACAAAATCCTCCTGTCAAATCTACTGAAATCACCTACTTTCCCTTTCTAGACTGAAGGTGTGGTATATAGCAGATTATCAAAGGCAGAGCTAAAATCAGAATTTTAGATAAATACACTATTTAACAAAATAATAAATAAATTATTTGATAAATGTATAGCTTGTTTATCAAATAGAAGAGATCTTTACTTTGCTACAGAATGTTAATGCAGTTTGTCTGACTGTAGGTCATGTTGTTTTGTCGTTAATGTGCTGCAATTGAAGGTAGAGCTTTCGAGTCCAGCAAATGATTCGATTTTTCATTAGAGGAGGTGTCAAATATTATGCATGATATTTAAAAACAACAGCATCAGCATATCCTTAAAGATCCCTCCTCTAATAAATTGAGTAATGGATATTTAAGTCCCGATATAGAATCATCCAGTATATCAACTATGGGTGATACAATCTTCGCTTGTCTCTATGTAGACACAAAGCATAGTTATCTGACCCTTAACAGTAACACAGAAAATCTATTGAATGCTTACCAAACACTCCACAAGAAGGAGATAATTGTTATTATAAAATTATTTGGCAAATAAAAAAATTGTATTAGCAATGTCAAATTATAAATTACTTAAATGAAGTATTAATTAAAGTTAAATACATTTAATTTAAAAATCAATGAACTCTTCAAAATCTATAAAATTATTTTTCTAGCAAAGGAATGTTTGGTTAACAAAACAAAAATTTGATCTTACGAACCAAAGATTTGGGAATTGCTTTTCACTCCTCCTGAGTAATTTGTACCAGTACTTTTCGAGACAAAAATTCAAAATCTATTCAAGCTAGTAAAGTTACATAGCTACAATATATAGTAATTTTATTATTCTTTACTCCCAAATTAATTAATAAAGCTGGCATTATTGCAAAATAAATATCATTTTACATTTAGTAGAAATAGAGTTGACTTGAAGCCTACTTTCTGTTCGCTTCCAAATTAACATTTTTTACCAAAATATCTCATAATTAAGAAGATATATAACTAATATATAAATACTGTTCTCAAAATCACAGTAAATACTTTATAATCATAATAAAATATGACAGTTTAATAATTGTTGATTATGGCACAATCAATTTTATCACAAGATACAAAAATTTGCACATTTTTTTAGGTGACGAAACAGTTTATAGTGTTAAATCCATTCAGATGACTTTGAACTGTCTATCAAGTTGTCAGACGGCAAGGATGTAGCTAGTTTGATGGATGGATAACTGATGATAGACAAAATCAGTTTTCAGTGTAACAAGTATAGAGGGAAAACAAAAAAAAAAACAGATGAATCGGGATATTGCATTGAAAAGAGCAGGCTATTGTTTTACTGAACACGTTACAAGAACCATTGCATTTGTCAGTAAAACTGACTTTTGGCTGTTATGAATGAACAGCGAGTTATTGAGGGTATAGAAAAAGCAAAAAAAAAATGAATGTTATGTTGGGAAATGATTTCACCGTAACTATTGTCATATTTACATTGTCGACTTCCGTCGTTAGAAGAGGAATATCATAATAGAAATGAGAACAAAGAGTCGTTATTAGAGTATGGAGGTGGAGGGATAGGAAGTGGAAGGCAGTTTGCTATCTAGTCTGGGATCGAAAAGGGGAAAACTGTCAGTGAGGACGTGACGGCCTGGGCAGAGGCAGCGGTGAGCCCGCCTGAGCCCGCCGACACTCTTATCGGCTTTCTCTCTGCCCCTCCTGCAAAATAAATAACATTCACTCACCTTACACTATTTAGGCAAAATTATTATCAAACTTGTCAGTAATAACAAATTAATGTTTTAATGGTAATTCGGTACAATAATGTTATATGTCTGTGTTTGTGAGCACATTATTTCAATACTTTCCTAGAGAACCGGAGTGTAGTGGTACTAATAAAATTCTTTGTATTTTTGTCATAATATATACATAAATCAGATCAGCAAGTCATTAAAAGTGCTTATCAAATAACAGAAACTTTCTGTTTCACGAGAACCAACTGTTATGCCGTCAGAAGGGCAAGTCATTAAGAGTGTTTATCAAATAACAGAAATTTCCAAATACGAGAACCAACTGAAATGCCATATTTTGCTTATAAATAATGAAATGATCAATAAAGAAGAGAGAAATAAGGGTGAACAGTGATCATTACTTCAACCAATACTGAGCGAAAGACATCGTATCTGTGTTTCATTCCAAGAACTCTTCAAGATCTATATAATTCTATTTCCAGCAAAGCAATGTTTGGTTAACAAAACAAAAATATGTTCTTACGAACCAAAGATTTGGGAATTACTTTTCAATCCTCCTGAGTAATACCAGTACTTATTGAAACTACAATTTTAAAATCTATTCATAAATATAAAAATCTATCTATTAAAAGCTAATAAAGTTACATACCTATAATAATTGTTGGTTATGGCACAATCAATTTCATCACAAGCTACAAAAATTTGCACATTTTTTTAGGTGACGAAACAGTTTTATTATTCGTCTTATAATAAAAGTTTTATAGAAACAATCTTATAGAAACAGTTTTATAACCGTTTTATTATTCCTTTTTATCAAATTAATTAATGAAGCTGCTATTAATGCAAAATAAATTCATTTTACAATAACATTCATAATGGAACATGAAGTAAATCGTAAATTGCGCTTCCTGGATGTCCTAATCAATAGGTCCCCTAAAGACTGAGGATATAATGTTTTTAGGAAACACACCTATGTCCTTGCTTATGTTCATTTTTATATAGTTCATCCGTCATATGTTAAGATATCTTTTTCTAGACATTGTTTTTGAGAACATTAAGAGTTTGTTGCCCTGACGTTGACAACATTGTTTGCATTCCTCCAATACTAACCCCACCCCAGTAACTTATACTGCCAAATTTATAAGATTAATTAAGTTCATAGTTCTGTCACATAGTCAGTCCCTAGACAACTTCCTAGGCTTACGTGTAATCTTAACATCAATATAACTTTTTTCTGATGTATACGAGTGTTATGTAGGTACTAGACTACCCATGACCCTTTGTGTCACTCAGAAATTATAACAATAGGTATTGAAACTAATTCACTGAACATGACTGACAGGGATAATTTTAATTGTTGTTCCTTGTTATTAAGGCACGGAAACAGATTCTTATATGGCCTAACCTTTTGATGTAGTATTCTTAATATGATTCAAGATATATACACAGTAGGTATATTTAGCAAACTAACAATGATTCAAAAGTAAAAAAAAATATTTATTTTATCATATAAATAAATGAAATATCAATTTAATGAATTATATTTAAAACAAACAAAACTTGTAAATTGAAATATTCAATTTATTAACCTAACATAAAATAACATTAATAAAAGGATAGTGTCTTTATAATATTACCTTAGAACATTCGTATTTTATCTGAGAGTTTTCTTCAAGTTTGTTTCTAAAAAATTATTCATTTTTAACCTCTAATGTAGTAGTTTAGTATGTATTTGTTAGTATATATTTATTTTTAACACATTTGCGCTACTGTCATCGGCGAGCACGCAAGCCTCTGGGCTACTCTGGCTCCATGCCTTTATTTTATTACCAGTGTTCATATTTGGCAAATTTTAAATTAAATTTTTTTTTGTTACATTTATATATAATACTCGTAAATTTTTACTACTGTCATCGGCGAGCTCGCAAACGACTGGCTACCCTGGATCCATACCTTCACTTTATTACCATTGTATATATTATACAAATTTTAAATTCAAAATTTTTTTGTTAATTTATTTTTAAGATATGTGTGCTACTGTCATTGGCGAGCACACAAGCCTTTGGGCTAACCCACTGGGTATGATATTTTTATAATTATTTAAGGAAATTTTTTTCTGTTCATTAAATAAATGTCCCAATCGGAGTATAGTGGTATGTACCAAGTTCCTTGTATTGTTGTCATAAACTTTGAACAGGTCAGGCAGGTAAATAATTAAAATTTCTTTTTAAATAATACAATCTTCAATCGCGATAACAGATCTAAGTATGGTCTCAGATTTGCATATAAATAATAAAAATGATGATATGAACTGGACAGAAGCTAAAATGAAGAAGTACGAAAGATCAATGTTCTTACTAAAATATTGTCTGGTCTTAGTTAATTAAATTTAGCAAATTAAATATCGTAAACAATAGTAAAGGTTTATTCAAATTAGAGTTTATATAAAAGAGAGGCATAACCCTGTCTAGAGGGTTTCATCAAACAATATAAAATGATTTTTTTCATTTGTTCCTGAACTTCTTTGTTTACAAAGTCCTAGCAGTCTGTTTCCTTCCTTTTCACACCTTTTAAGATAACTCTCACCCCTTCTTCTACCATACCGTATTTTCTCTTTCTCCTATAACTTCATTCATTGTGTAACTTTGAGGAGGGGCAGTTTAAACGGTTAAAAAACCGGAGTCCCATTTTTGAATTTCATATTATGGTTAAGACGTAATATATATAAAAAGATTTCACATAAACACGTGAAATAACAATCAGTGATCAAACCACAATAAGAAAATAGTTGAGTTTTTGACTCTGATGAAGACCACTTGTTACGGTTACGGTTGAAAGATCTTAGTCTTGTTTTCTCATTTTCTTATTGTGGTTTGATCATTGATATTATATATATATATATATATATATATATATATATATACAATCAACGTCCAAACCACAATAAGAAACGACTAAGATCATTCAACCGTAACCGTAACAAGTGGTCTTCTTCAGAGTCAAATCACAACTGAGTTCATTAAGAAATTTGTTATAAATATATGCAAAGTTATGCCAATAATATGTGATATAAATATTAAAGTAACTCACAATAAAAAAAGTAGGGGATTTAAACTTTGAGGTATTTTGTATAACAAGTCATCGGGGATCAACTGATATCAAATAGTAAATAAAGAAAAACAGGGAAAGTCATTTGGTTTAAAGTAGTATGAAAATTGGCAGCATTTGCTGCGTTTATTCCAATTAAATTAATTGTAACTAGTCTTAATGTGTTTGACTGTTCCTTTAGTTACAACTTCATCCAATTTAATTGATGACTAAACTCTTTTAACAGATCAGCTCTTTATGAGGGTGCTTTCAACAATGTTCTTTTTCTTTCAAAAGATATAAATTCCAATTGGTTTTCTTTTTCCTAGTTAATTGAATGATTTTTGCTTCAAATGTGTTTCAAAAAAAAAACATTTTTTCCACCTTCTCTTCAACAGAATACTTAAGTTATTTTATCCTGGTGAGAAGAATTTTGCCTGCCAATCAGGCAAATCCACATCAGTGCTTGATATTCTGTGTAGACACAATTTATATGGCTTCTCTTAGAGCTATCGACTAGATTCTTTAACAAGTTATGACCACTACTAAATATAACAATAGTAGATTAGAAAAACGTTCCGAATTTCACAAGATGTCAAAGATTGCTTGGAAAATCATGCTTTTTTCACATCAGGCTTTGGGAAAATTAGAGGGTACGAGATTTTGTAAATATGTTTGATTCCTTCTTTTAAAAGGTATTCTCTTAATTTACTTGACAAACGCTCAAAATTAACGATTAAGAATGAACTACTACTGATAAGACTGCCATAATTTTTGCTTGCTCTTACGGTAGTGGGTCGGGGAGCAGCAAAGCATTCCAACTTATACAATTCTAAGCTAGAAAATAATTATTTAACATTTCTGTGATTATAGAATGCTAGGGTAACTATTGATACCTTCAATTGCTAGCACTATATAATAAAAGGTATGCTAAAAAATCATAGTTTTCTAACTTGAGTGAAAAAAAAAACAAAAAAGTTACAAAACAAAATTGAAAAGTCTGTAATAAGTGGTAGTGTGAAGAGTTAAGCTCTTTACAGAAAGAAAGATTATATCAACATTTTTATTCAATGAAGACAAGTTAAAGTAACGCAATAGCCCATGCGTTCCACACATTAACTAAACGACACCCTTTTGATTTTGAGAACACGATTGTTCTAAATAAGGAGCTGGATAAAAAAAGAAGAAGAACACAGAAAATGCTGAATACTAAAAGGAATCTGAATTCAATAATTACATCCATTCTTCTCTTACAGCACTGCTATTTTATATACGAAATATTTTTTTTTTGTTTAAAAGTGAAGTACATTTCCTTTTTTTTCAATAACTTACAGTTCTGTTACCATCCTACACCTCTGGGTCCAGTATAATTTTAGTTGATTCTTCAGTGGTTACTAAGTGTAAGATTAGGTCCACTAGTCTGGACATTTTGTTAATGACTCTCAGTCATTTCTCTTCATATGTAGTGAGAATGACAGTAGTCAATGGCCTTCTGGATCATGTGTTATATTGGGATTAACAGCAACCACACATAACACTAAAGAAAAAATATTTTTGTTCGTTTTGGTTCAATTCTATAAACATTAGTTTTACAAATATATAAACTAAAATACATAAATATGTTTAAAACTAGAAATAAAAGTTGGTAATTTTACTTTTATATTACCATATTTATTAACTCATAAGCCTTTTATATATGGTATATTCAAAATCATTAAAACGATTCCTTTTTTAACTCCTTTTTCGATACTTAAAAAAAGTTGTTCATACATATAGAATCATCGATTTTGTCAAAAAAAAAGCAAATTTATTATCATTAAATAAGCCGAATGTTTTCCTAATCAACAACTCGTTTATTTGTAAACATGTTGGATAACATTTATTAAAATAAGTGATCATTTTATTGTTAATATTATATTTATCTAATTTTGCAATTCCTTTTCTATGCGATGAAAATTGTCAACGGCTGTCATAAATTTGTTTTTATTTTCAAAGTAGGTGACTGTGAAAAAACTATCCGCATCACTGGTTTATTGAACACTAAAAGAACCGTTTCTAATAAAACAAGAATACTCATTACGGGCGGCTCTCTCCAAGTGATGCGTGGACTTAAATGGAAATTCACTTCTAACATATGATTATGACATATTTTGACTTTCACTAATGAAGCAGCAAGTTCCTGCAGAAATTCATTTCTTTCTCTTTTTATTAATATTCATGACTTTGGGATATGAAATTCCAAACTACAATGGCTTAATAAGGAATTCAACAGGCTTCTAATTCTATATTACTGCAACCAACAAATACAGTGCAGTTCTAAAAGTAGCACTGTCAGATCTTATGTATGATCTTTTCAATATTTTATAATGACAAAATATACGCAATATAGATAATCCTTCAAACAAAGAAACGCTACATTTAGTAACAGAATGGTAAACTTAAAAAGTTCTTTAAAATTATTTTTCATTTTTTTACAAAAAAGTATAATAAAGGGTTGAAAATAATTCTCTAAAACTGAGGGCACAGAAATACAGCCGGCAATTCATTTTAAAGGAATATTTTGGATGTTCTAAAATTATATATCTCTTATAAGCATTATAGTGCTCTGGTTGGATTATAGTAGTATCACTAATTTACAATTCACAAATCCAGACAGAATTTAATCTATTAAACTTAGGACACCAGTAGTAAGTTTATACAACTACACTATATGAGCCACAGTCAACAGGAGTAAAGTCTATACAGTATCACTATATTAACAACAATAATCAGGAGTAAAGTCTATACAACATCACTATATTAACAACAATAACAATAACAGGAGTAAAGTCTATACAACATCACAATATTAACAACAATAACAATAACAGGAGTAAAGTCTATGCAACATCACCATATCAACAGTAATAACCAGGAGTAGTCTATATAACATCGCTATCTTAACCACAATCACCAGGAGTAAGGTCTATACAACATCACTATCTTAACCACAATCACCAGGAGTAATCACAATCTCCATTTCTTATTGTGGTTTCAACAAATAGATATCAATGTTCAAACCACAATAAGAAATGAGAAAAAATACTAAGACCTTTCAACTGTAATAAGCTGTATTCGTCAGAGTCAAATCCCAACTGAAACCAAAAATGTAGAAACAGCTGGTAAGAGTTGAGAGGATTGGGAGGGAAGAGAGGTATTTTAAAGGGTGTAAAGTGCAGGAAAGGACAATAGTCTGTCCAGGGAGAGATTTTAGGGTAAACAAAGGAGTACAGGAAAACAGTAAAAAACTATCTGCCAGCTGTCAACCCTCTTCGATGAGACTATTGCCCTCGTCAAGACGGAATCAAGTTTGAAAAGCCCGTTACCAATGTTTATAATATTTGATCATTAAATTTAATCAGACATTAATTTAATCAGGCTCAATAATATTTGTCAACAACATCAATTTTTCATAGGTAATAAATTTAGCTTCTGCCCAATCAATAAAATGATTTTCATTATTTACATGCAAGAACAAGCCGCTACTTTTCTGTTGTCTAGCCGCTACGTTGTATTGGTGTTGTTTTACGTATCTTTAAAGATTTACCAGTTTGACCAATATAAATTTTATATCAATTTTTGCACGGGATTTTATAAATAACACCGGACTCAGGTCCCTCTTTGGTTTTAGGCGACATTTGACTCTGATATAGACCTCTTGTTACGATTGAAAGATCTTAGTCTCTTTCTTTTTCTCATTTCTTATTGTGGTTTGAACATTGCTTGCTGTTTCACGTGTTTATTATAAAATCTTTGTATATATAGATATAGGTATTATCGATTATTTATAATAATATTCAGTAAAATTTGTAATAGGTTTACTTATTACTCCATTTTAAGTATATAAGTATATATTTTATTTCAACATTGCACCTTAGAACACTAACATTTTCAGATTAAATTTCAGTGAAATATGAGTCACCTAACATCAAAATCCAATTGCAATCAAAATCCTGTAATTTTGTTTAGTTTTGAATGAAGTACTCAGTAAGAGTCTAACAAAACTGCTTGAATCATCTTAACCAGTGGACCTGTATTTCCCCTCTGTTACCAGGATTAATTAGCAAACTTGGGTGTATAAGCCTAAGACTACTACACACAATCTCTTTGTACTCACTTATTTCCTCCTTCATCAGGACTCGTTGAATTGAAGTTGAATACTAACCTGAAAATTAGAAATACCAAAATAATTTCTTTTTTAATATAACCATAACATACAAAAAATTAAAAAAAAAATCAAGAACCTAGAAATTAAAATCAATAAATATTTGTACATAAAACTGAAACGGAATTGAAACCTTGTAAATATATATAGCCCACGATACAAAAACTGTAATCACAGAACTTACTAAACGCTAAATGTCATAGGACATAGGGCACCAAAAAAAAACACCTACAATGATGGGTAGTTATTTCACAATAAGTAATTGAATTAATTGGTATCATTATTAAGTACAAACCTTCTCTACCCCAGACATGGATATACTGATACTTAAGATATTGCATGCACTCCACCAGGCTCCTCATTTTTAGGAAAAGTCAAAGAGGCCCCACCGAACATCCTGCCCGTGATTATCATCGCAAAAAATATCGTCAACCTTTCAATAACTGATTTAAGAGCCAGATCATTCAAGAAGTAGTCTTTGATAATTGAGGAAGAGTACAATAAGAATAATTCAACAGGAAATCACCCTATCGAGGCATGAAGTCTGCTTCAGTTCTGTGCAAGTCTCACAATCTATGCGACTCAATAGCTGATGTAAACAATGTGGCTGTTCTAGATTTCAACAACAAAATTAGTATTCAAAATAAAATATACAAATTAAGGAATAATAGGAACAATTCTTCAGATCAAAACGAAACTTAAATAAAACTTAATAGCATAATTCTATTAAATTAGAATTAGTCGGAATTAAAGTCCTAGCCTGAAGATTTTATCCGTACATAATGTTGATTAGTGTATTGAATACATTTACTCTTCATTCGCCTACCTACAAATACTGCTCACAGAAAATTCTATATAAGTTCCATTTAATGAGACACACAGTGAAATTAATCATAGGTTAATTTAATAATTTCCAGGAAAAATTAAACAATTTGTCATATAACTCGAATTGAGTAGGAAGAAAATCCACGTATTTCTTGACTCACTAGAGTTGTCTAGATTACTCCAACATAAGCTAGAACTCAAAAAGGAAACATCTGTCATGTATATGTATGAGAAACATTGATCCACCGCGCCTATGTAATGGAACAAGATTAATAACACAAGAGCTTTATGATAATGACATTGATTATAAAATTATCTCATCGCGGTGTCAAGGGGAAATAGTTTTAATTCCAAGATTGAAAACTCTTTTATCTGAAAAGGATAGCATTCTTTTATATGGATTCAATTTCAAGTTCATTTAGGATTTTCCATGACTATTCATAAGTCTCAAGGAGAGACTGTACAGAAAGTTTTAGTTCATTTATGTAAAATAGCATTTTAACATGGCGAATTACATGTTGCTCTCAATAGGGTCAACCAGAAACAAAACATGAAAGTTTTTTTTTTAGAAAATTCAAATTGTACAAAAAATGAAATAAAGAGAACTGTCTTAAAAACATGTTCATTATCCTCTTTATTAGAAATTACTTAATTTAGAGTTTATCTGCATTTATGTGAACATGATTGTATTAAAAAGGAAGGTGTTGGTTGACCCAGTAGTCTAGTTCCATATAAAAAGCAAATGAAAGGAAAACGTAGAGTTACGTTCTATAATTCTTGTGCCTGAATGACTATACTTGGAGACAAAAGAGATCAGAACTACAGGCTTTGCTGTGGGATAATATGTATGTGCTTTCCTGGTCACCAGAAAAATGCTATGCCATATTATGAAGCATTTAGGTTGAAATAAGTATTGAGTTTGATTATTCATTACTCCTCGAGCAGAATGTGATTGGAGGTAGTCGGAGTGGAGTAACAATGCAACGTGGCATTGCACTGTAGACTGCATTCTGACGGGCCGACGCAAAGGGCTTTATGCCCACTCGGTTCATCCTCAGATTAATAGAATGCTCCTCTCTCTGGCTCAAACCCCATTGAACCTTTCATTCCCACAAATCCAATCAGTCTTCCATCATAAACTCATGCCAAACGCCACCATTAATTGCTTTTAAAACCATTTTAAAACGCATACCTACATACCTAGCACAAAAAGGTATACAATATCATAACCATATAACTAAAATGTTTTATTCTATTTTATTCTCTAACTACAAAATCTACGAAATGTTTACACTTATATTAATTATAATAAAAGGTAGTTTTTAAACTACCTTTTAAACTTTTTAAACATTTTTAATCTCTAAAGATAACTTTTACATAACCCGTAGCCAAGCCAAGACATAACAAATCTTGGTAGCTCAACCATATGAAAGATTTTTTTCCCTTCGCTTAAATCTGGGGAAAACCAGAAGATAATGCTATGAGAATAGTGGAATACATGTTTTAATATAAAAGGTGACACTAAGCAAAATTGATATCAACATCGTAAAAGTCGCGTAAACGTTGCCAAAACTAATTTAACAATAATTTAGAGTTCAGTTTGCATTCAGTAGCCTTTGATATAAGAAAATAATAGTTAGTGGAAAGTAGGTTTTACTAAGACAGAAGAAAGCAGTAACATTCACTTTTTTATTTTATGCCGAAGGTATATTTATCTGTGAAAGTATATGACGATATAGAAACGAAGTTAGACATTGTTTATTGAGGCCTCCCACCGCCAACAATGACAAATATTAAATATTTATTCATTTAATACAAGCGTGGTATCTGTTCTGATGTGAATCATGTAGGTGACAAAGAATATATGGTTTCTAGAAAATCGATGAAAAAGTTTAATGACTCAATGTTCATTAAGCCATATATCTTATTTGGCTACATATTTCCAAATACATACCCTATATATTTCCGTTGGCTGTGTGGAAATTAGTAGAAGTCATATGTATTTCAAAGAAAACAATAATTGATAGATAACAGGAATTTTTCCAATAAAAAATGTCTACTCGCTGGTTGCTCACTGCGGATAACAAGCGAATCGACAAGGTGAAGGGGCTTTCGGTTCTGATATTGTGTTTATAACAATTTTAGCAACTTTCCGAGGATTATTTATGTCAAGTTTACGCCGTTTATAGGAATACATGAATTCATAATTATATACGAAACACTAATCAACCATCAGAACAAATAGTTCCTTCAGGTGAATTTTCCCCCTAGACAACAAAAGTTATGCCCATAATCTTCCAAATTCAGAGAACAACATCTCAGTCATATTGTTTTAAAATAAAAAAAAACACAAAAAAATACTTTAGGAAATTATTGACTAGTTTGATCCAAAATTTAAGTAAAAAGGCCCTTTTTGACGAGTAGAAAGTGCTGATTCACTAAGGTAAAGTTTGAGAACATTCATTCGGAGCTGCTGGTGACAAACTGCGTAAATTGATTTATGAATTACTGTTACAACCCATGCTCACTTGACCTGGCTCCCTGTGTTCCTTTTTGTAAACGGAAACTCTCAGAAAAGGGAGTTACCTAGATAAATAATGCATCCTCGGAAAAAATCTATTTCCAACAAGGAAACAAGAATCTAAACAAAGACCTATTAGGAATGCTCGACAATTCCTAATTTTAGGAAAGTTTAGAAAATTACAGGACTGTTATTAAAAGTGGATGTTATAAAAAAATAATTTTCACAAATATATATACAAAATTAAAGTTTAACATGAATATGGGAATACGTACTTATTAAATTATCTTCGTAGATGAAGTAAAAACGTATCGTAAAAACGCATCCATGAAACTTAGAGAAATATGTAAATCCAATACGGTGAAGAATTCTCGTTCAGTTTTCATAGACTCTCACAGAACATGTGACCCAACCCACTACTTTTCCATTCACAAAATAAAGCTTGCAACGCTGACACGGTTACCACTTCCACAATGTAACAACTATTATGCATAATAACAAATAAGAGTTCAATTAATGAGAACAATTTTTTCATAAGTGAATTGAAATTTATATTTTGCCACAATTCATAAGTAAGTCTTAAAGCGAGTAAATAATTAAGTAGGACGCTATTAGTCTAAGACAAACTCATAACTTATAATAAATTACGATTAATGAGAATATTTTTTTCTTCACGAATAGAACTGAATTTAGTTCACTTATGAAAAATATTTAATTAAAGTTAATATAAACATTATTCAATTAGCGCTTAAAAACATTGTGTAGGACAAAATGACTAATGTGAGAGAAGATTAAAAGAATATAAATTTAATAAAAAATTGTAATAGTGAATAAATAAATAACTATTAGAATATGTTCTATTGTTTAATGAATCAGAGTTCTGTTTAAAAAAAATACTGTGTTATCGCACCTTGATTACGGTTGTACTATTCTTCCGAGGGAAGAAAATATTTTCCTTTACTCTAGGCCTAATATTTACTCGGAAAAATGTATTCCAAAAATTTGCTGATTACATGTCTGAGGTCTCTTGAACCCATTTTTCACCATTTTTATATAGTACGTGTAGGATCCAAAGAATCAAATACGTAGGACAGAATGAATACTCAACTAAGGATGATTAGAAGTTAAGATTCGGGTATTTCGGATAAATTAATTTTCTATAATCAGAAGTTTTAGTGTTATTTTCTTGATTTAATGTTATGCTAACAAAGTTCTATAGTAACTGAAAATTTTTCAACTTACAACCGTAGGTCGTTTAGGAGGAAACTATTGTATCTAAATGGGCAAGAAAATGGACTTCTTAAGTATAACATTACCCAAAAAGGATACAGTGCATCAACATTATACAATTATGTTTGAGTGAATTTTAAAATGATTCACTTAATGGTGTAAAATATTAAGTGTTCATAAACTTTTTTTTGATAAACACAAATATACACATATAATGTTTAACACGCCCAAAACAAACTTCAAATATAGACTCAGGGGGCCTAAAAACATGTAAATCATTCAAACATCTCGAAATCAAACTGTTCCAAGATTGGTTTATTATAATCTTCTTGAAGATTAGGGCACCTTCTTACTTAAAATTTAGGGTAAACAATAGTTTTAGTATGTTAGTGATCAGAATTCTAAATTATAACCATAATTTGTTATTTTTAAAAATCTGATTTTCTTTCATTTTTCTTAAATCCCTATTCTCCATTAACTGCCAAATTCGTATTCAATTTTCATAAATAAACCTTCGGTAATCTCCATACCAGTCTGTTCAGGACTGATGGGCTCATCGTCTTAATAATGTAGATCATAGCAGTCCATCTCTGGGATGTACACACACCTTGGGAACATCATAGGGACTGTCTCGCCTTCTCATTTCTGATGTAGTTGTTCTCTCATGACATGGGGAAATAGCAATATTAAAAAAGGACATTAAAAATATCAACCTAGTCCGAATATCATGAGATGAGTTGAAGGCTCATAATTAAAACAGACCAAAGTACATTCAATTTCCAATTAACAAAGGAAGGCCATGAAATGTCAGTCAAAAGAAATTACTAATAACGTTTGGGTATTACAGGTAGCAACGAGAATGAGTATGTTTGCTCTTTTCGACGACTTACCAACAATATTTAAACGGTGTTATCAATCAGTTTTAAAATATTCTCTATTCTCTATTTAAGCACTTCCTTACATATCACAAATCACACCCAAAAGAAAGACAGTTGACGTTACTGACAATAGTGGTAAAAGATTAAAAGGTGACTTTGAAAGAAGCTTACCGATGGAACTACCGAACAATAATCCTTACGACAGTTGCAGAAACTCAATGAAAACTGCTACAAACCACTCTCACAGATTAACTGAAGTTGTGATTGTCCTACAGTAAATGTTCACAACTTTTATGTAAACTATATCGCTCGGCTATAAGCGTATAGTTTAGGATCCCTACTCCAATGAACAAGAGGAATTAGAATTTAGGACTAACTTGCAGCATCAGCCAGATAATACTGTTCAGAATGAAGAAGAGAGTCAATTAACAAACAAGCATCAGGTTATCCCTACAACACCAAGGGTAAAACCTATAACAGTGGGCGATGAAAAGAAACAACAAACTTCACTATCCCGTTCTGTCTGCGTCAATCCGGAATTTCGGGTCCTTTAACAGAGAACTAAGAAACTTAGTAGCTCTACAAGACACACACTAGGCTGAACACCCATTGTTCACAATAATTACAAATCTACAAATATAATATATAAATTTGGTAGTTGAATTCAAAGTTTTTTTAAATATAAGTTTTTTTAAAGGTTTAGTAATTACATAAGTGAGAGAATAGAGTAGTATTCTCTCTTTTTAAACAGGATTTTCAATACCTCCTTGGTAGAAATCACCCGGTTGAATAGAAAATTGATCTAACCAATGTTCTTCATTCCTCATCAGTATTAAATAAAATACTTAAATAAAATTCAGGATTAGTATTTTACGATCTATTATGAAATACATGGGATTTTCAATTACAAAATGTTTGAACGAAACGGTCAACGCAGAGAAGCCATTCAAACTCATGTTTAGGAAGTCCTGCCACACCTGAAGTACTCTCCCGATTTGGTACCAACGGATTTCTACCTTTTACGATCTATTTCGTAAGAGATCGTAAAAGGTAAAAATCCGTTGGTACCAAATCAGGAGAGTATGACGGGTGTGGCAGGACTTCCTAAACATGTGTTTGAATGGCTTCTTCTTCCATTCTTCCAAGAGAACCGCGTTGACTGTTTCGTTGAAACATTTTGTAATGGACAATCTCTTCCCAATCTCACCAAGGCACAACAACATTTTACGCGGATGAAGGTCTTGTTCCACTCGCGGTGCGAATTTAGTTGTTTTGAAGTATTATACTGCAGGTATAATGCTTTCTATTGGTGTATAGGCACCTGTTCTTTTCAAAAATGTATATTCTTAAAGGCAGGTAACAACAGAAACCATCACACAGCAACCAAATTGCTGTGTTCACAATAAATTAAAGTAAAGTTATTTACAGTTTTCACATCACGTTTTTGTTACTAGTAACGATTCTGTAAGAATTCCAAACTTCTGGACCTTCCCATCGAGTAAACTGTCGAAGCATTCAATTATTGTTTCTGCCCATTCCTTTGTCGTTTGATGGGAATTTTCCAGCTAAAGTTTGTTTAAGTAACATTTTAATTTATTACTTTAAGATCTGGAAACATTTGATTCGATTGAAGTTCATGCCATTAATGAAATGAAGAACTACCATTTAAGAAAACCTCTTATCCTTTAGTAGGAGTTACATTCATTTTTAATAAATAATGTGATTCAATACAGATTTAGATTCACCTGAAATTTAGCTCAGATATTCAACGACTCAAAAATGACAAAACAGGTATACGAGTATTTTAAACCAAATAGCTTACAAAATTATTTTTTTTTTTTTAACTGTACGAAGCCCAGGAAATCCAGTACTATCAAAGACGTAAACAAAGACGTGTTTACGGTTTTTTATACTCATAAACATTTTACATCAAAATGTAACACCAGATTTTTTACGTCTATATATTAGTCTGTATGATGCAATATAGAAGTAATTATGATGCAACATAGACAATGCAAAAACGTAATAAGTTTTAAATGTAAACTATTTCAACTAGTACTTTATTATTGGTTATTTAAATATTGTTATCTTATTTTTAAAAACAAATTTATTTCTAATCAAACATATTTTATATTAATTTTCATAACAACAATAATATTTAATTAATTGTATAAAGAAATTATATAAATAGATAATTAATATAATATATTAATTTATTCTCGTCACAAATTGTAATAACAAATCTAATAAAATACTACAATCAATGAGTAAATGGCTGACTCTTTAGGGTTGTATCACCTCTTTCTCCAAAATTCATGAAAGATCTAAATTTAATATTTCTAGGCAAACAAACGACGGAATTTCAAGTCAATAAGAGACCAGAAGAACAAAAAGAAATTAGTAACCGCTTTGACATAATGTACGAGAATGTATCTTTCCATGCATGGTAAAATCCTTTTCATGGCTGTCTAAAACAAAATCCAAACCATGGTTTAATAATAACCTTGAAATAATCCATCGAAATCACTTTAACAAAAATCATAATTATCAAATTTATCAAAATTAATTATAAATAACTGAACTTAATGATTTCCAAGAATATACCAAGGTCTTCGATGAAATATTCCCAGTCAGAAGCATCAACAAGCTGATTGTTTCAGTATTCCAAGGAAACATACAAACAAGAATAGGCACAACCGAATATATTTAGGAGTTTTAATAAATTATTTAAAATTTTAATATTAATAAGGAGATTAGTAAAAGGTTTTTATTCCACTACCTTGACCTTTCAAAATGTTTATACTGATAACTTTGACATTTCCAAATATTTTCACTATGTTAATTTAATATTAACAATAAAATAGAAATAACAATATTCAAACTAATTTAAAATTTCTTTAAAGCAATCATTCAGAGTATATAATCAAAACAAACAGTGATTTTATTGATTCAAATTATAACAGGAATAAAAATCTGGAGAACACTCAATTTTGCTATAAGTAAACGTAATATTAATGTATAATGTCCCATTTACACATAATATAAATGTCTAAATGGGAGATATTTACTAGTTTTTCATCTCTGGAGGTAGTACAGATAGTGATTGACCAGTTACAAATATACTCGTACAGAGTAATTCCAGTTTATCACATGGCTGATGCATATAATATCATTGCTATTAACATAGCAGTAAAAATAGTTTTGTAAAAATTATCAAATAAATATATATTACTAATTAATTGTAATGAAATAGAATTACTACAAAAAAAAAAACAGCCCGCAGAACATTCGCTTGTTGAATTACCTATAATATATAAATTTTAATATGGCAAAATAATGCAATAAAGCTAATTGTAGGATAAAAAGCTAATGAAATAGTCTCCCCATATAAAAATTTAATCGTATAGACAACGCGTTTCGAACTGGTAGTGTTCTTCTTCAGGGAAATAACTATTTTAGAAGGATATGAAATTAACAAATTAGTGCGCGATAATTCTTCTGCTTGCCTCAATGAGCAAATTCCAAAGTGTACAACTTTTCTTAATTTATATATATATAAATAAAAGAGTTAAGTTAAAATTAATACAATAAAGTTAAGATTTACATAAAAAAGGAATATCTTTTATTAAAATTAAAAAAATTATCACAAATTAATTTTCAAAACGCAAATTCATTTTCTTAATCTTCCCCTTGTGTATAATAGTAATAATATATTGCATTAGTTAAAACAAGAACTGAAGTCCTTAAAATATAGTGTTCAATCAATTAAACAATGTAATTAAATTTTTATATCGTTCAAAAAAAAAATAAATCCATTTAAACATAATATATATTAATAATATATATTTTAGTGAGTTGTCTTCAACAAAAAAATATTATAATCAATATTAATTTTAAGTAAAGATTTTTAAATAGATAATTTTGTAATAAAAGACAAAAAATGAAAATAATATATATATATATATAAGTGGATTTTAGTAATTGACATTTCAGGTTGGTTGATCGGGTCGATAATAGGTTTGATATTTTAAATAATTCGGATGTGCCCTTAACTTTGCTACAAGTAAATATATTATTAAGTTAGTTGACAAGCTATTTAATACAATGTTTCGTTTTAATACAGTTATCTCTATTTTGCTAATTTAACGAAAATATAATCATTGTCACAACCTTTTGAAAAAAAATCTAATGGAACACAATGACCAATAATTAAGACTAGAGTCATTTGCTCAATAATATTTTAAATTAATTTTCATTAAGTTGCTAATTTATACAGTACAGTTTATTATTACATAGCTAATTATTATCATTTCAAAGAGTTTGTAAAAAAAACAAAGAAATAATAATACATTTAATAAGATGGAATTATTTTTAAAAAATTTTCTGAGAATGCTATCGTTTTAGATTATATCTGGGTAATTAATTATTTTATCAACTACATTTTATCCTAAGTCATGTATTATAACTTACATGACTTAGATGAAGACGATTAAACATGGAGAGGAACATGAAGTATTCGAAACGCGAAATTTGAATTAAAAAACTTTTTTTTGTGGAGAGTTTGCATTATTAAATCATTAGGATTCATTAAATATGAATATATCGCATTTATATTCATATTTACCCCAATATGAATTATGAAATTTGTTGTGTGATCTCTTCTACTTAATTATCTTTATATATAAATAATTTAATTCAGTTCATTTACCTTATTAATTAAAGCAGTAATTTTGAAAAAAATTAATTCTATTAACACACCAGCAAGGGGGCCAGGTTAGGTCAGTGGTTAACGTACTCACTTCTAGGTTGGTATTCCGGGGTTCGATCCCCACCTGGCCCTCGATTTATTCACGCAGAAGGTGAATAAATCAGAGTACGTCGTCCCTCGGAGAGGACGTTAACCCGTCGGTCCCGAACCTGTACAATGTCAGGTACTCGTTAAAGATCCCTAGCCGAAATGCACCTGAGTTAGGCAAAATTTAGGACTCCCAATGTAGAATCTACATTGTATTTGATCACCGATCAAACAAAAAGCCAGTACACGGTTCACGTTATCACACGCAAGAGGATCGGCTTAAACAATAAAAAAAACACACCAGCAATGCAAGCAGTTAATGTGTGGTATTTACACATGATTAGAAGAGTGAAGAAACACTAAGTTTCCACACAAAGAGTTGTGTCCTTGCACCCTTAAACAGTCAATATCACCTTACCCAGGCAAATGTAACAAGACGATGAACACTAATTTTGAAAAAAAATTAATTCTATTAACACACCAGCAAGGGGGCCAGGTTAGGTCAGTGTTCGAAAAGCGTCGTTGTTTTTTTTTGTGAGTGGAAACTTAGTCTTTCTTCCGATTTCTTATCGAAATCTGGAGTGGCCTACACTAACTTCACTATAAGTAAATATAATATCAAACTTCTTTACAATCAATTGATTTTTTGTTTTTTTTTTTATTTCATTATGGTTATGATGTCCATGGAAATGACTGAAAATTGAACTTCCTGCTCTAGTCGATCCAAAGTCATGCATGTGTATCATCATGATCAAAAAGCTCACCAGATGGGCAATCTTAACAATATAACTATTATTTTTCTACAAATGTCCCTCTTCATGGTGGTTTTCTTCGAAAAGGTTGTCACTTTTTAATCACTTTTGCTTGAAACCGTCAGAAAACTTCGCTTTTATACAGAAATGAGTATAGCTATTTGCCATATGAAACTACCTCTGCAAAAGTCTAGGTCTCAAAGAACTGTTATTAATGTAGTTTATAGTACCTCACCCATGTCTTTTGACTCTAAAGCTGATCTGTAAAGCATGCAGTGTATGTAGACCATATATTTATTTTTGTCAATCCCTCAAGACTGCTTTATTTTAAAACATTGAGTGAGCTCCATCAGTACACATAAAGCTGATTCCTACAAAAAAAAACTGCCCACTATATTAAACATCTCAGTGGATATGGTCTTTCCTAAAACTACATTATTGGTTTCACAGCAAGTACCAAATCATCAAACAGCATTATACAATAGCAGAAACCTAATTTTGCCAGTATCTATTGCTATAGTTCCAATGATTGCCGGCGATTCGTATGCAAAACATTTGCAACAAACATTAAAATAATATATTCCAAAGCATTATTTTCTATAAGTCGAACAACCGCAACCGTTAGATCAGTTGCCTCATCTATTTAAATGAAGAGCTACGAAGTATGTTACGCAACTGGGAAACTAATTGAACGTACATATCTTCAGATATATCATTATTCTTCTTCTGACTGTATTATTAGCGGAATATATTGCAACTGTTCTGCATGTGAATTTCCGAACATTAATAGAATCATACCAATAGCTGGTAATAAAATAAGAGCTTCTTCTGTTGTATGGAGTTTCTTACATTTGAGGGTTAGGTACTTCGGTATGGAACGAATTTAGTAATGCTTTTGGTAAAACTGAAGTTTCTTTTTGAAACGTTTGCCTCATTGGATTTTCTTTCTAAAATTCTAAGGACTTTCCAATGTATTCGAAATGATGAGTTCCATGGTGCCACTAAATTCTGGACTCATATTGCCAGAACTTGACAACACAACAAACACATTTGTTTTTCCATACCATCAATAATACTATTAATTCAACCAATCATTACGATGAACTGGCAATTAACAGTTTTATTTGAAGATAAGAAGGTACAAGTGGTAGGGAGGAAGAGCAGATAATATTTCTGTTATTATAATATTACTGTTTTACTGAAACAGGTCTTTTATCCGTAAGTTTCTTATTATTATTGCTTTTGTCGTTTAATGGCTTAATTGATATCATGTTTTTGATACACAGTTTAGATTCACCCTGAGGAAGAACACTACTTAGAGTATGACAGGAGGGTTCAAGCAAGTAACCAGTGTAGAAATGCATGTATTCATTTAGAGGATATTAAAAGTTAACGAAACATGTCAAGAGAAGCGGTGTTCGTTAGTTTTAGCGTAAAAGATAAGCAGATGGACCCAGCAGGTGAGGCCAGTGAATGCTAAGTACATTAGGAAAAGGGTCATTAATATGTAATATAGAAATACGTTATCCCAAAACTATTACATATATACACTTATACTTTTTCTATAACACTGGCAGCAGTAGTTCAAGCGACGCTAGGTTCATGGTATTAATAGCTATTCCAAGAATTTTCTCTGTACTGTTCTGTTAAAGATCGTGTTTTTGCCTATTGTACGTGATGAGTATCAAATTTATTCGGTATTTGGTTGTCCAAATCTAGATAGTTGTTCATCATACTACTGTTAGATATATGTATTATGTTTCTATAAGGTTGTATGTTTCTTTGTTATCAAGTTCCTCCCAGGATTTTAGGGATAGACCTCCACAGCCCAATATGTATATTGTAAAACTCTTATTAGTAAAAACTCGTATTTTAGGAAAAACACGCATCATTTTTTTTGAAGCTCTTTTATATTGAATAACATTAAACAAGTAGAAGCCCCAAAGGAAACAAATTAAACATTAAAAATTAAGTTGATTTTTTTCTTGTACCTATTCCATATAATTTAAAATGTTTGAAGATCATTATGCTACAAGGAAGTTCTAGTTTTAATCATTCAAGTAGAATTATAAGAAATCGTTTATTTTCAAATCCCAATTTTTGATCATTATTTATAATTTTTTATAACAATCATATGCAGAAATATTTAATGGTTGCAGTACTTTCATTGGGTATTTATGAAATGACAGTTGTTGCTTCTTCTGAATTGATGAATCTGAGTTGTATGTTTTGAAGTATATGTAGCATGGCCGGGAGTTAAAAGCTAGACCTTCGCAACCTTGCACTTGGAGCCCTAGTCAAATAAAATAGCAAGTATATACAGTAACCAACGCAAAATTATAAAATATGGCTTTCAAGTATATTTATCGAACCTATGTTGATAAATGTGAAAAGAAATTAAATAGCAGGGAAGAAGCGAGCTTGACGAGTCAAAAGTACAAATGCAACGAGCTAGAAGCACTCCTTGTGTAATTGGAATCCTTAAAAAAAAAAAAAAAAAAAAAAAAAGGAGGACAGTGAGGTCAAGCCCGGAGGTCGAAGACGACGGCCTGTGTTCCGCCTGCAGAGGTCGAACGGAATTCACACAAGAGATTGCTGCATCACCACATAAAGAGAGAGACTCTGGGAAATATAAACAAATCGACTCGACTATTGTAACTCTTTACGTGAGACCATCTACCTTAATTGACAAGTAGAAACTTCCCTAGAAAATGGCATTACTCCACGCTACAGCAGAATTCGCATGTACTACTCCATTGAACATGGAATTTTTCTCAAAGTAATACGATGTTTTCGTAATCCTACTACCTTAGCAGATCAAATCAAACCTCTAAACGTTTTCATAACTTCAGTTAATCAAAAAAAGCTAACTTATAGGAGAGAAACAAATTCTAAAATAAAATATTCTATCTAAACCTAACCTAAAGTGGAAAATAGTTAAAGATATATTAGAAAAAGAATAACAACATACTATTTACAAATGTTCCCTCTGACATTATTAATATAGAGCAGAACATTCCAAAGGCTGGGAAAACCATAAAGTATATTCCTAATGCGCCTTTGTGGCGCTTGTATAAAAACACATTTTAATTAAAAGTGGAAAAGTTACCAAGATTATACTCCTTCAAGCCATCACAAATACAAATCTTCAGCATAGCTTTATGTAGAATATTACATATATCATTTTAAGGTAAAATGCACAAGAAAACAATAAAAAAGCAACCTTCACTTAAAATAAGAGAAAAGAAAAGGTAATTCGCACAACAATCAGTTATCAGTGTAAAAATCAGTTAATATGCAACAAAATTTATAAGTATGCAAAAAATAACTTTTAACCATATGTTGGTTGGATTTGATTCAACTTTTGGTGGTGATATTATTCAGAGATAAGTTATCCTGAATTATAGAATCAACTTTACAAAAATATATTAATAATATAGATACGTACAAAAATTTAACGATTACAACAAACCCAATTCGTTTATGACTCAGAAGTGAGCTTAACAGTCAAAAGGTGTAGGTCCCATATTAAAATTTCATACTGTTGTATATACATTGATAACAAGGTTTCGTAATAAACACGTGAAGCAAATATCAACGTCTTAAACACTGTAACAAATCAGAAAAATGACTAAGATCTTAAAACCAAAATAAGTGGTTTTGGTTGGACTCTCACGAAGACCACTTGTTTTGGTTGAAATACCTTAGTCATTTTTCTGATTTCTTACTTTGGTTTATTCTTTGGTACAGATTGCATATACATGGAGTATAAGCGATTTTGAAGTCGGAATGGGACTATTTTCTAGAAGCCAATAGCAGAATGACTTGTTAGAAGTACTGGTTTGACGACATTTTATATTGTGAGAGGTCCGCAGAGGAAATAGAAAAAATTGTGGACAATCAGAAGTGCAGAATGCTTACAAAAAACTTGAAAAACCTGAATCAGAAGCGAAAATTGATTACTAGAGGATTTTAAAAGAATGTTGAACTGACAAACACTAGGAACAGTGTTTTTGTTTTGCTTTTGTTTTAGTAAGATGTAAACCTTGATTTGTATGGATATTTAAATATTTTATGCGAAAGAAAATAGTAAAAGAAATACAAAATCTCGTTTAATTGCTCAAAAAAATATTCAGTTCTTTTGTTTGAACGCTTTAAGGGAATCATTGATTTGGAACAACCTGAAAAATGACATAATTCCTAAGACTGGGCACTCAGTACCTACGAAGAAGTTTAAAAATAATAAATTTACATCAATTTTTGGTTATTTCAATTTCTATACCATGTATATTTTTTAGTAACTTTTTCGATGTAAAAAAAAGTTCTAACATAATCTTTTACAGACAAATATCTAGTAGGAGATCCTTCATTTCCTATTTCTGTTTCTTCATACTCCAACTTTTCGATTTTTAGAAATTCTTAACTTATGGTTAAGCTATTCTGTGCTATGTAAAGTAACATAGATATTCACTAAATAATTAAAATCAGTTGGACCAAGTTTAATTTGAACCAATTTAACCAAGTTTAATACTGGAATATAATGGTACCAAAAGCGCTAGCGGAAATTTAATTTACGAAGGTATGAATAAACCAAGAGCTAAAAAATTTACTAGAAAATCCTTTTAATACATAGTTTACTATGGTGAAAAGAGTGTGGCAGGAAAACATTGTTGGCTACCCAAATCTGCGAAGTTCTTGAGGCCTCAGAAGACTCATGGTTACTAGCTAGAGATCATACCGTGATGACAACCATTCGAGGATTAGCCAGGCTTGTCGATACCTCCTATATAGAAATGCAAGACATGCAGTACCCAATGGAAGTAGTTTTGACCAAGAGCCTTCTACACAGATACCTGTTCATATAAGATCCGAAATGCTGACTAACATCAAACAGGGTACCAGGATTGTGACCTCAGAGTTCACAGACTCAAGAATGTGACATTTTCATATTCTTAAAGTAGATAAGAGTGTTAAGCACATAAGTATCAGTTTTCGTTGTATAAATAATTTTATTTATTCAACTACTTGATTTTATATAAACTACATTTATTTGGTTAAATATTATTAAAAAAATATTTGTTGGTATAAATTATTGATGGCCTCCTTCAATTTAGGTTGTTAAATTTTTAAAGACGTTAATAACAATAATACATTATAGTTAATGTTAATAACAGTCCAATAGATCAATAATAATAAAAAAAAGCCTTAGAAATTCAGATTCATAAGGTAGTTTTAATGTCTACAAATGCAACATTAAAAAAAACTCACCAGGAAACTTTCAAAGTAATGTATATTGTTGTTGCTGAGGTAGGAACTATTTTTTTTTTATTTTCATGAATCTCCATTTATACTGGAAAATAAAAACCACAGGTAAATTCCATCGTATTTCATTTTTTGTCCATGTACGTATTATTCATTATTATTCGTATTATTCATTTCCTACAATCTCCCAATTCATTTTTTTCGAAACAGCACGCAGACTCCATAAGGTTAATTACAACCAGAGAAAAATTCTGGACATTTCATGAATCTAATATCATCATAAAACAGTGAATGTAATGAATTTGAAAGCACACTGACATAACTGGGTCAAATTCATATGATTATCTTTGAATTGTTATATCTTAGTATAGGTAAACTATTATTCTATATCAAATTGGAAACTTCCAGGAGCTTTAACAAACTTTTGTAATATTTTGTTGACAACAGACTTGACTTAGTCACGACTGTCTTATGACAATGGTCATTTCATTGGGGAGGAAGAATTGGGGAAAGACAGAATATGTCACGTTGACCTCGCAACTTAGATTCGGTCCAAGGCTCCCTTCTCTGCAGGACCGGTTCAAATTACAGACCTACTCAAGTTTTTCGTGGTCCTAGTAACGGCTTTCTAATACTGTCTGGTTATTCTCCAGGGCTATTCCTCCCACCCTCTAGCTGCTTTCTCGACAAACTAATTTCGCCAACCTCTGGACACCAACAAATAAGCATTAACAGGACTATAAAGAGGATTTGTTATAATTGTACCAATTTTGCACCTCAACAGGAGAAAAATTCAATAAACAGTGACAAATTCTAAATAATCTGGAGTGGCCTACACTCTACATTACTATAAGTAAACATAATATCAAACTTCTTGGGTATATAATATATAATGTCCCATTTAGGCATAATTGAATGCCTAAATGGGAGATGTTTATTAGTCTTTCATTCCTGGAGGTACTACAGATAGTGACTGATCCCACTTAGCAATATCTATGCTTATTTTTGTATATTGCACCACTGATGAAATATAAATTTTATATTACTGGTCCACCACTGGACCAGTAAGTCCAAATATAAATCACTAGTATGACTACAACAGTAATAACATTTTTGAAAATCGAAAGTGTAGATTTCGTGTTACGAAATAATCTCTTACATGTGAACATGGCTTTTGTTACAATAACCAGTGGATCTCTCACATAGTTTATCTGACCTCCTTCTACAATGAAGATTTGAAAACAATGTCTCCCATTTAAAACTTGAATATATTCTTATTTTGTCTAAAATTGTCAGAAACATGTAAAAACAAATGTCGTTTTAAAATATTTTTAATTCAAGAAGTAGAATAATATCATTTATTATATTGTATTTCAAAGAATATTTTCAATTTTGAATCACGTTTACATTTTTGGTCTTTTATAAAATTATTATACTAGGAATTTTATGGCATGCTAGTATTTTTTAAAAAATCACTTTTCTTTCCCTTTTCAAAAATCATATATACCAGTTTTCTCTGAGCAAGTGTTATTTTTTTCGTACGTGATGTCCTCTTATAAGGTTGTTGTAAATGTATATTGAGAAAAAATATATTAGTAATTAACAAGTAGTAATTTTGAAAAAAATTATCTCAACTCATCCTCCATATAATGTTCTATTTTTAAGCATAATTTCATTTTGATCCATCAAACGATACGGCTCGTATCACCCTCCCAAGGTTTCAGATTCATAAGTCCAAATTTTTACATTTTATTGAAAAAAAAAAGTGTCCACAAACTTTGGATACACACTCACTAACCACCCACAAACACACAGACAGACATCATCGAAAAAACTTCATAAAACGACTTTTGGAACCTCAAAACATGGAATTCTGTTAAAATCTTAAGATGGAATTTTTTTACGATCACTATACTTAAGGTAAAGCAAAAAGCACTATAGATAATTACTTTGTAGAAGAAAAGTTGGACTGGTTTACACTCAACTTAAGTTCAATTAAACGTATTATCAAATTTATTGATAATCAACGAAATCAATAATATATTCCTATTTAGTCAATTCTAACCAAAAGGTAATAATACTTACAAAACTTGAAACAAGAAACGATTAGTAATATTAGTAACATCCCAGTAATATTAGTGACATTCTTGAAATATATTATTAATCAAGTCATTAACTAATTTATATCAATTTACTTTAAGTAAACATAATATAAAACTCGTTGAAAATCATTTGAGCTTGTTTTATTTTACTGTGCTTAATATTAACAAACTCATAGATAATTAATTTAGTAGTTTCATTTGTTTTATTGTGATATCAATTGTTTTTAGTTATAACTGACTTGATAACAATAATGTGGAAAAATATGATGCTATTATTGCATTAAACTAAAGGCCTTATCCAGTGTATGTACTACATGCTTGTAAAGTTTATTCTTTTATGTAAAGAGAACCCAAGGTGTTGGGCACCTTTCAGAGTCCTATTTCAGTATTTTTAGTAAAGAGGTCATTGAACCTTACTTTATTTCTTCTTGAGAAAGGAACAAGGTCTGATTTAACAGCACTTTTATCTAGACCTTTCTCCTTTACGCATCTTTCGCCAATTCAGAGATCACGAATCAGATCAATGGCAGTCCATGAAGCTTTACTTCTTATACTAACAAGATCATCTGCATATCCACAAGGTAGGTTATCCGCAACTAATAACCACAATTAGGAAAATAGAACAACTCTCTAAGAACAGCCTTCAGTGGACTCAATTTCAGTCGTGCTCGAACCTCTGTTTGAACTAATTATTCTTTACTCAGCTTGTACTAATCCATTCTATAGTTCTACTGTTAATAAAAACACAAAGTTTATTTGTTTTGATTTATTTAGCGGTATTATCAAATCTGTTTCAATATCCAAGTAGCAGCAAAAGAGTGATTTTTTTAGTACTTAAAGAGTTTCTGTTTTGTTAATCAAAATTTTTAGGCTGATTTTGTTAGGGTGCCCTTTGGACAGCAATGTTTTCCTTTCCAAAGGCGCTTATTTATAAAACATTCTGATATTAAAAAAGACAGATCTAATAGTTGTCATTTTAGGGTAATATTACTTTTCCAATACTCTACGCTCATGAATTATTTGTATAAGACAATAGCTAAAACAAAATTTTGAGTTTATTTAACTATTAGAGAGGTGGTTCCCAATTAGTGTGATAACGTCCATTTCCGTACATGAAATTTCGACAAAAAATTACTCAAATGATTCTCCCATATAGTGCTATTTAGGGGAATAATCTCATTATGAACTATCAAAACCCGCGACCTGCATTTGTCTCAAAAACTTTTAAAATCAGTCATAGTTCAAAATTTTACAGTTTACATTAAAAATGAACTTACTAGTTGTTGGAAAAAAATTGTAGTTTTTTTTAGATAATGCTGCTCTCAGTTTTATGATAAAAAACATGAAAACTATAGAGTTAGTAGTTAATCAGGATAAAAATACATATACAATTACATGTAGCCCAAAGTAGTAAATCAACATTAAGAAATATCAGCCAAAATAATAGAGCACATATACGCCATAGGTGCTACTTTTTTAAAAAAATATGTATTTGATACATCAAGTGTTGCCACTAGTGTGCACACAAACTTTTAGATACACACCCACCCTCTCACACATATACAGGTAGCATCGAAAAAACGTCAAGAAATGACTTTGAAATCTCGGGACATGCAAATCAGTCAAAATCTAGCGACTGAATTTTTTTGATGATCGTTATACTTATTTTATAAGAATTAAAAGTTAAAGTAAAAAAATCTTAACAGTGACTACAAGTCGCTGTAGATATCCACAAGGACTTGTCTTTGTAGTTTATTAAGACTAATTAGTATCATCATAATAATTAAGACACCTTTTATAAGATAATTTATTAAGAAACCTTTTTCATTCACCTACGGATAGCATATACCTCTTACAGTGTACCATTCCATTTGTAGCATTAACCAAACTATAGGTTACAAGGCTTTTCCTTTTGTTCTTGAGTCAAAAAAAAACCTTAGGCAGTTCTATTCGTTTAAGGAGTTTTATCTTAATATTTTTAATGAAAAGCTATTTAACCCTACTTTATTTGTAATAAGGAATTATATAAGGACCATTTCAGTTGAGTTTACATCCAATCCTTCTCCATTTACCCATCTTTCAACAATTTAGAGAGCATCCTGTATAAGTTCAAAAGAAGTACCATCTAGTATCCCTCTTCTTATAATAACAAGGCCATCTGAATATACTTGCTTCTCGTAACCTATTAGATTTAGGGTATCTAATAGATTATTAGTTCCAAATAACCATAATGACGATAGCACACGTACCTTAGTACAAACTTCAGTGATCACAGTTTCAGTGTTAGTATATCCTACACTTACACTAGTCATTCTTCGCGAAAGCATTGCAATAATCTACTCTGAAGTCGAAGGAACTGGATTGATAATGTTTGTATTAATGTTGACTCAATAGATAACAAGCGTTTGACATAGAAAGTACCTTCTGTATTCAAGAAGTCCAGGGTAATTTATTTCGGACTTGAAAATTTTTCTACTTTGTTAAACAAAATTTTTTTAACTGCATTGTCAATTTTCCCTTGTGATGATACATATGTAGTCCCTTTAAAAAAATTAAAAATGAAGATGATTAGTTAACTAAAACGGCCTCGGTTACTTTGGATTTTTTTTTCCATTTTTAATGGAATATTACTCTTCCAATATTGTAAACTCATGAAATATTTGCAGTAAAATGATACCAAATATGAATTTTGTGTTTCTCCAATAACCGGAAACATAAAAGTAGTAACCATGTTTTTATAAAGAATAAAAAAATACCTTTCACATGTTCAAATATTATTCAAAAACAATAGAATTCTTAAACACACGAAAAGTCAGTTTATCGTAATACGAAGACGTACTCAAACTTCTGACATTATGTTTATTAAGGAGTACAACATTCTTGTTAGACAACCATTTGCTGTTTGGCCAGGAGAGCAGTATGAAATATATGGTTGATTGGTATTTCCTTATATAGTTCTAATACTTTATAACTCTTAATATCATATTAACACTTCAAATCATCTTCAAATTCTTGTATTAAACCATATATCAAAAATTATGTTTGCTCAATTCATATCAAAGTTTAGATCAATACAAACAAATACAGCGGGTTATTAAATATTCCATGTCTAGTTTTGAGTTTTAGAGTTACATTGTTTTTTCACGATAATTAAAATTTCTCCACATTTTTTTATGGCATACTAATTTAAGTAGATTGCTTTTTTAAAAATTTTATTTTTCTTCAAATAGCTCTTTCGCAAAAAATCACCCACATCGTGATTCTTCGATGAAATTTCTAAAAAAAAAAAGATATTCAGCTCATCCTCTCATACTGTTCTAATTCTGAGTATAATTTCAATACGATTTGTCAAATGGTGTAACCTGATTGTGTCCAAAAGCTTTCAAAGTCCATTATAAGTATATTTTTTTTTTACTTTTTATTACATAACTGACCGTTCCAACGATTGGAAAAAAAAACTTAAGTTTTCCCACATAATGTTGACGATAGTTTATAATAAATCTCAACATTTATGTACTCTGGGTTTGGTGGTTTGAAGAAATACAATGTTGTGAAACATATTTTGCCCAAACAAGTGACTTTTCTATAGTACAATATTGGCAAAAAACAATAGGGACCATTTTTGTGTAATATACAAATTTAATCAATCACAGTATGGGTCCTGTAGTGTGCCCACAAACTTTTGGAAACACCCCCACCCATCAAAACACAAATATCATTCCAAAAAAAGCGAATATGAACTTTGGGGACCCCAAAACATGTAAATCCATCAAAAACTAAGGATTAATTTTTTTCTTGAAAGTTATACTTTACTTGGTAAAGGGAAAAGAAATTGTTAGAAAACATAAGGTGAGAAAAAATGAAAATAATAGAACAAAAAATACGACTGGGGAAGATCCCTTGAGGCGGTTTAGTTTCCTATCCAAGGCACGCAATGCAACAAGGACAAGTTAAGCCCTTCCACCAAGACAAAGTGCAGACATACGAAAGGACAGATACTAATTTACGACTATTCTCCGAGGACGAATTCGCAACAGTTCTTAAAAATCCACATTCTGGTAGTGTTAATGACTTTTCAATCACAAAAAAAATATTTCTATTATAATGTGATGGATCTTTTCACGGAAGGAAACAAGGAATGCAGTAGTACATAATAGCCAGGGAGTATCTGTCATAACCTGAAAGTTATGTTTTTTCGATGACTCATTAGAAATATATGAGTAATGCGTAAGAACATAAGAATCAAATTATTTACTGATGTGAGTTTAAAAGATCAAACGAAAACGAAGAAAATTTGATACACTTTCTCTGAAAAATCACCTTTAACAACTAGGAGATACGGACATTTCAAAAAAAACTTTAACATGGCTCTATTCCGTATTGGTAGCTCCATCAGACTAGTGTTTATTTAAAAAAAAAAAAAAAAAGAAAGGAATACAACTGCATGTAACTGATTAATTACATTGCAGCTTTCACGGATTTAACTTGTATACTAAAATCATCGACAAATTTAAAAAATCATCTTCCATAAAATGTACCAAGGGCTACTACGCTCTTCATTTCAGCCTTGCATTCAAGTAATCAAAATCAAGTATAGCTAAATTACGCCTGAAAATTAATTTATATTACAAAAAAAAAGTTTAAGGTTAAAAATGCATTATTGCAAGCTTCATGTTTCGAGTCATGAATAGCTTTTATTTGAAGGCTGTGCAGTCCATCAATTGAAGTCTATCTATTTATTGTGAAACCCAATTCATTGAAAAATATTTATTCATATCATATATTGAATAGAGTAAAATAAATAAAATAATTAGAAAAATGATATAAAATCATAACCGCCTACTTCGTGGTTCTTGTAACTATGTATGATGAATTTTGATGTAATTTACGTTTGATAATATATGAAGGTAAAGTCTTGAAAGGCTTGATTGAATGGGAAGGTACCCTGCAAATTGGTTTATCTATTCAAGAAAGCGATTTTCTTACATTTTGTCTTTTTCTTTTCCCCAAATGAACAACTGTTGTGTAAACTAGCATACAAGTCAATATTCTTTTGATTCATAGCAAAATATGTACCTCATTATAAGAAAGAGAGAGTTCAATCACTGAGTTACACAAAGAATATATTCTTTTCGATAAAAATTAGAATCCTAAATGACTAAAATAAATTATAACTATTTGAATTTTTTAAATGAAACCTTCAATAATAACTAATTAAATTGCTGAGCTGAATTAGAGATTAAAGCGATGTTGAAAATTTCATTTTCGGAATGCCAAACAATTTTCAAGGTAAAGACGATAAATGTTTTTGTCTCATGATTGACACTTTCAACCCTAATGTATCAATTGAATATATTAGAAACTGCTCAAGACAAATTTATCGAGCTGATGTAACCTCAGTGATGAGTTTGATAAAGCCCTCATTGAGAAAGTTGAAGCTAAACAACTTGATAAAGCACCAGTTCTGCTAGATTTTGCAATTAAAATTTGAAGCTTGATCTAATAGAAAATTTAAATTATTAATTCCAATTTTTTAATTGGAGACTGGTGTTTAATTACATTATTATATTAGGGTAATTATTAGAAATTCTTTTGGTAGTGCTGACATGGAGATTTTCAGGCTTGTTGAAGGGATATATTTTTCTGTTCCATTCCATCCTAACCCACAGGATTACCATTATAATATTAATATGGAATACAGTTCAAATAAAATTATGAAATTCTGAAAGTTTACTTGTAGTGTCTACTAAATAGGACTATATATACATAGAGACATGCAAAACGACAAAATTATTAACTTTATGACAACTCAGTATCATTGTTATTTTGTTAGACCATTTCTGAGTAACCATGCTCATTCCGCACATTATCAATTTCCCGCTGATCGACTACTTCTACTAATTCAGTCAATTCAGGTAATCCATGAACCATTTCCACAATTTTAATTTACACGCAAATCTGATATACAAAGAGTTCATAACGAGAGCTGGTGATATCCGTTTTCGTAACTTACTCAACAATAATACGGCTGCACTAAATAAGCGCTCTACTGCTGCTCTAATGATGCAGGTATGGCCAAAACAATTTTCGCACTTGCTTTTAACAGTGGAAACCAATGTTTATTTTTCCAATAATTTAATGGTTGTGAAGTTGGTAGCCGTAATTTTTCAAACATGGTGACTTTATCCTCAAGGCATTTGTTCCTCGTGGGGTCATCAAACTTAAGTGCTTTGTTTAATTATTTTGGAGAATCAAAAAGTAAGTCGATTATCCTTTATTTTTTTTTATATAAATGTATTCCAAAGTACAGAGATTAATTTAAGATATTAATAACATTAATATAATGGCTATTTGGTAACTAAATTGGTCAATAAAAATGAAATGGAACCAAATTAAAGGTTAAAAAAACTGAGACAAAAGCTTTGGACTTTAAAATTGAGAGAGAGTTGGTAATTTCATGAAATTTATCTTAAATTGTATTCTTTATTTCTAAAATTGTTTTCTGATTAAGATTATAAACTTTATCTTTCAGTACATCACACAAAAAAATATCCAGTGGTGTTAGATCGTGTGATCGTGATGGCCATTCAATTGGTCCTCTTTGTCCTATCTACCTGCCTTCAAAATTTTTATTTAACCATTCCCCAACTCCTAATCCATACTGGGGAGGAGTTCTATACTGTTGAAAATAAATATCGTTTTGATTTTCAAAACTTAGTCAAAACTCCGTTTGAAGCATATGCCAATAATTATCTTGATTCACAGTACTTTCAAAGAATATTGGCCCTATTAATCTCATGCGAGAAATGGCAGCCCAAACTGCTAATTCTGGCAAATTAATATCCTTTTTTAAGATGACATGAGGATTCTCATTACTCCACAATATACACAATTATGGCGATTGATGTGCCCATTTAACGTAAAGGTTGCTTTATCTGACCACCATATCTTTTCAAGGAAGATTATATCTTCATTAACTTAATTCAAAAAAGATTTAGCAAAATTGCAAGAGTATATCTTGATCTCCATCATGCAAACTTTAAAGCGCACGTGGAATGTAAGGTCCCATCTTCAGTTTCTTCAACATTCTGCGAACACTTCTATCACTGATTGGTAACTCTGCAAAAATCACGCAAAAAAATCAGCAACGATTCTTGTAGTTAATCAATTTTTTCTAAGTTTGTTGCCAAAATTGGCCTACCCGTCTTTGAATATAACTTAAACTTCCTGTTGATTCAAATTTTCTAATCAAGTTTTTTGATATTTCTGTTTTGCATCCTTGAGATGGTAAATTCAGCTAATAATAATCGTGCAGCTTTAGCACCATTTTTATTGTTTTGATAGTAAAATTAAATTGCATTAACCCTCCGTTCATTTGTTAATCTCATGGTTTTATAAAAAATCTGAAAAAATAAATAATAGCAGTTGATAAAAAGAAAGTATATACATACATCCAAGATGTAAAAAAAGAGCCTTAATTATGCCATTCTCTGTATTAAAAAATATTTACCTTCATTCCCAAATCTGCTTAGATATATTAAAAAATTGTGCGATTGATAAATATTATGTAATTTTATTTTAATAAATGTATATATTTCTAACAGTACAGATTATATAAAGCTGTGAATCGGTAGGTTCTTTCAAACATGATTCGTGCAGATGACAGGTTTCCAATCCTTAATGTACGCATTCTGGTACTTGGCATTACCACAATGACAGTTACGGAAAAGTTAATTATACAGATATATCGAGTAGATAGGTCGCACCTCTATATTTTTTTAATAATATTTTAGTAAAGAAAGGTGCGACTAACCTACGAGTATGTACGGTAGTTATAATTAAGATATTATAAAAGTATTAGTTAAAACGATTAAGCGCCAATCTTTTATTGAAATGACTATATTCATTTATCATATTTGATTAGATAGAGCCACATTGGAATAGTAGATAACAGATTACAGTGGAATCTTTCACTGTGGAAAGTTAATGGTTGGTATCAAGAGCTTGACCACCCTTCGTCCGCTAATCATCCAGATGGTTGTGAGAAAAAAAATTGATGACTTCAATTACAGGGGCCTTGAAAGGGTGACATTGGGTCACGAGAGTTATCAATTGTCTTGCCTATGTGTTTCCTACAACAAAAAATCCTCTCAACAGTGTGTGAAATATTTTTTGTTTCCAAATTTGTTTGGCAGAATAAAAATATATTTCTCTTTTTCTTCTTTTTCTTTGCAATATTAATTGAAACGTCTTCTCAATTAATACAATTATGTTTGAATGATATTTAAATTTGTATATTATTTAAGAAGAACAATAACAGAGATTTCAATACCATAATTTAGTAAATAATTCACTAAATTTAAGATGACATGATGGTTCTCATTACTCCAATATACACAATTATGGCGAAAATCCATAAACTAATCCATACTCTATAAAAAGTATACTTTATTTTTATATTTTGTATATACAAAATATACAAATTTTGAGTATATTTCCTTTGAAATAATCTGAATTTTAGTATATTTTTTGGTAATTAACCATATCTAATGGTAATTAACTAAATAAGTGGTAATAATAAAATCAGGCAACCAAACAACTAAAATATTTGTACTATACACTGAAATATATATATTATTAATCAAATTATTACATGCTATGAGGGTGATAAGCAGTAAATGTAATATATTACAAATTTGGCTTGGCAGCTTCTTACCTAATTATATTCTACGTTGTTTCGTTATACCTATAATTTGATTTGGGGGAGAATGAGGATCTGCTAGAAAGCTACACCTCTGAGGTTTATTGATCAAGGGAATATTGTGTTTCCCTAATTATTCTACATTGGGAATCCTAAATTACACCTAATTCAAGTATAGTTAGAATAGGGACTTACAAAACTTATAACTATTGCCTAACACCAACGGCTTAACGACCTCTCTGAGGGACAATATAATCAGATTTTCTCACCCCCTGCGTGAAAAAATTGAGGTTCAGAGTAAGAATTGCACACTAGATATTGCAGTCAAGAGGCAAGATGCAACCGCCCTTTAATAAGTAACGAGGATAATATACAATAATTAATAATGAATAAACTATACATATTTCTTAATAAGAATTATTTGCAATCTGTCTGGTTGGACAGAATGGAATTAAAATAATGGATTAACAGTTATACACTAGAATAGTAATAAAAACAGAAAAATTAGAAGTTTCTTTCTAAGATAATCCAAAAACAAAAAGTTCTGGATGAACCAAATGCACTTTGTGTATAAATCATTATTTCATTTAATTTTACAAATTTTGAGTATATTTCCTTTGAAATAATCTGAATGACAGTATATTTTTTGGTAATTAACCATATCTAAATATGAATAATTGCGATTAATATTTGACGCTGATTAATATCTACAATATTAAAAAAAAATCAGTTCTAAAAAATTACCTGTTTCATTAAAATAAAAAATATTAAAAAAAATTATTTCCATGGATCCGATAGATAAAACATAACTGTTGTTCTTTCTTTAGTAATACTACTCAAAACATTGGTAGCAATGATACGAAATTCAGAAAATTTTAATTGCGGAATACATAAATCACCATCGTGGATTAAAGAAATCACCAAATATTAATAGAAAACTGAAAAAAAATAATAACTATTGGCAAAGAACTCAGTTCTTTGTTATGAGGTACTTCCAATTCCAACTGCATTTCTATAAATGGTGCTTACCCTAAGATGAACCCAGAAATGGTACTAAATAGTGATTTAGCAGTTTATTTTGATTTATTTATACCAGATATTCTTTTCAATGGTGCTCCGAATTCCTTTGAAAAAAATTTTCCAACCAAAAATCTTTTCGGCTATCTTTTTTGAATAGTTCCAGTTTATCATATGAAATAATACCTTTAGTATCCGAAATATTTACATTCTAAAATATTTTATAGTTAATGGTAAGAAAAATCTGATGAAGTAAATAATGCCAACATTCTGGTACATTTTAAAAAGAAATACTCATACTAATTGCATCAGTAGTCTCATTAGGCGTAATGCTAATTATGTTACTTGGTAACAAATTATTGTTAAGAATATGCACCACCGAACAGCTTCTGCTTTATTTAATTCAGTAACTGAAAAATAACTAATTAATTTATTAGCTTAATAATCAAATTAATATATTAATAAAATAAGGGTCTATAAAATGTGTAATGCCTTTTCAAAAATTCACCTTGTGTGAATAGGATGTATTGGCACTAGCACTAAGAAATGAAGAAAACTGGCAGAAATAACATAGCTAGTAATAGAAATTTAGAATTGAAGTAAAATTCAATCGATGATGAAATTCACTAAGATGTTAAAGTTTTGAATAAAACTGAACCTAAAGCGGCACAATAGTTCAATTCATCGGGATACCGAAATATGTTATTAAAATTGCATAAATCATTACTGAAGTTCTCGTCTGAAATATTCATATCTATTCAGTAACTGTGAGCTACTATTTCCATTTGTTGAAACTATTAAATTTTAATACAATCCAAAATGTTAATCTTATATTTATTTGTGTAACTCAAGTGCGCCAGTTAAGGTATTAAATCCTATCTGTACATGCTCACTCGCGGGTTATACTTGTCAAGACCCGTGCTGTAAACATGTAAGTACTTTTGTGATGTCAGAATTAACTCTATCATGTAGAAGGCAAATGTCGACATTTCTCTGCTCAAAATTACTTGCTATAGGTCAACAGTAAATGGTGTTTAAATCTCAATAATAAAGCCAAAATCAGAAGCTCAGAATAAAAGCATCTTACGTGCCTATCTGTTCTTTGAAGTGACGATCGAACCAGCTAATTCGATCGTGCAAATACCACTCTAGCATCTACAATACAAAAAATAAAACACATACCAGGAATGATATAATACACAGATTTCCACTTAGAATGGAATGAAGCCTACTTTCCACAAATCCATTGCAAATAACTGTTATTCCCATTAGCTGTAATCTCATATTGAAATTCAACTAACTTCCTTTAGAAATATTTGCTAGAATTTAAATAAACCTTCAAAAGAATATACTAACTACTAAAAAATATACTAAGTAGGTAGAATTTATTTACCTACTTATCATATCAAAAAGCCTACAGAATGATTAAATCATTGCTACAGGCAACTGCCAACAACACAAAGTCAAAGTTTTACAAAGATAGGAGATTACGAGATATTCCTGCTCTGAAAACCTAATTCTCTCGAGAATTTTCGAAATAAATTGCTTAACATGTTACTTAGGTCAGTTGTAAGACTACTTTATAATATCAAAATAGAATACAGGAAACCTCCCATAACAGAGCAGGTAAATTTCTAGAATTAATACTCTTGTGAGATAAATTCTATTATTAGAAACTAACAGCCAATACAAATGACAATGCCTTTATTTTTTTTCTTTTTAATTCCAAGATATTTATTATAAATAAACATACGTATATCAGAAAAGAAATACATAAAACTATACCTGAACTCATTTATTAATTCAAGCCCCATTCCAAAGGTATTAAAGAATTATTTATTTTTATTGGTATAACAACATTTCACAATAAACAATGAACCAAAAATCAATGTCCAAACCAGAGCAAAAATCAAAAAAATGTCTAACATCTTAGTCTTCATCACAAGAAAGTCATTTACTCATCTTCGTTAGTACGAATTGGACTCTAACAAAGAATACTTATTTTGGTTGAAAGTTATTTTTATCATTTTTACTATGGTTTAGACGTTAAATGATATCTATATAAATAAAAGAAAGGTTTTGTCTGTACATTGCTTAGAACTGATTCATTTCAAGTTATCTGTGGGTTTCATATATTAAAGAAATAGTTTCATACATACCGAATCTTCCCCTAGAAAAATTTCTGTCTGTCTGTTTGTCCCACAAAATTTTGTCACAAGTAAACTCAACAATCATAAGAAATAGCGAGCTGAAACTTTGACAGTAGATTTGTGTATGTCTAACTTAAAATCTAAGATTTCAATGGATTGGAAATTCAACGTAGGAGCAAAGTTATCAACTTTTAAGCTGTCTTTGGTTTACTACACAGACATGTTTATTTTGAGAACATGTCTCCTTGTACAAGGAGAACAATATTTTGACACAAGTAGTAGGACAACTGCTAACCAATCTTAAGACATCTCTCCCCAATCCTACGACCTCAACAGCCATCTGCGGCACTCTATTCAAAATTCAAATGAAATTCAGCGAGAGGAAGAAACATTTGGCTCACCCTGGTAGAGCAGTTCAGCCATTGTGCAAAAAGCAGCACATTCTCCTATTTTTGGAAGAACTCCTATTTTGTAGGCAAACTAAATGCCTACTTAGTTTGTATAGTAGTCTAAGATTTAGGGAAAGTGTCCGCAACCCTAGGTCAGGAACATGACTTCGTCCTTACATCCGCAACCTGCTTATCTCGTACATTGTAGTGTGGATCACTTGAACTTAACCCCACAACATAATTTTTCCCAGACAAAAAAAAAACAAACGTTTATATTTTATTCATCTATACGAATGTGGATTCTCGTCCAGTTTGACTGTAGCCACATTTTCCACTTGCGGAAAAAGACACAAGGACTGGCGTTTTCTTGGAATCTTCCTATAATTTTAAGAAAGACGGGTGGTAATCCAGATGATTTCTTTTTAGGTGATCACCTATCCTGAAATCGATCTCCCAGTCTTGCTGCACCATCTGAAGTGTGGATCACAGAGACCAGAGACATTTTTTATTTTGCTTGGCCGATATATAGCCAGTTCAGTGGTACCTGCAAGGCATCTTAAAACTCGCCTCACTTAACTTACACCCTCAGAACTTAGAAAGTCCAAAGATCTAAAAAGAAAACTTATACTGAACGCTACATCAGGTATGGTTCTCTAATGGTAATGAATCACCATTAGATTCATTAATCCTTCAACTTCTAGAAGAACAGAGGAACTGAGCATCATGCATATTGCACTCAGTTTTGCAACTGGACAACGAGAAGTCCACCTTTGTACTTGTCAACACTTACGGATGTATGGCTCTTAACTCTATAAACCTGCTTAGATCGTATGGCTTTAGCTCCAAGTAAGGTCGGTAACTCCCAATATAACCCCCTCATTTATTGCCTACTTTCAATCGAAACTATTATTGCCAGAGATTACCTCCCAGTGATCGCTTCAAGTATCTGACTCAGTCATATTTACACTAATCATTACATAATCCTCATATACTCTCAGTTCTAATCTTTAATTCAGTTCATAATTTGGACTGATCTCTCAAAATGTTTGTGAGAGACTCAAATACTTCTTCAATATCCTCTGTAGGTATAAATTAAGCATCTGAAAAATTCTCTTCATCGGACGACATTAATTTTTTTTATTTGTGTTGTATATTTATTTTCATCAATGGATACGCTCTTTCAGTGGAGATTCTACTTCCCTCATACTGACCACAAATTTCATTGAATGCGAATCAGTGTTCAAAAGTACGTACTTCGTTCTTTTATTTACACTATGTACTTTTATCACTATCATAGAAAACTAAATAGCCCGTCATAGCACTTTTATATATTTGTTGGCGCTTTTCAGAAGAAATATGAGAAGAGCAGGTGGTATTCCTGATAAAATGCTTCATTCTAGGCTTCTTATTCAGACACAACTAATAAGGGTTTAATTTTTCTTTTAAGGACAGTAGTTGTCTCAGCCTACTAAAATGTCATCTACGTCATCGTCAGAAACAACTACTTTCAGGTAGTCGGGCATAGAGCTCAAGCACTATGCAGATAACTCAAACTATATTCGATTAATTTCACTGTGTCGGTCTTGGCAAGACTAAGGGCATCATCCAAGAGTCTGTGATACATCTGACTGATGATGATCGAGGTTAGTCATCATCAGATAGAAAGCTTTTATGCATCACACCTTATACAATGCATTCTTGATGTAGTTACTCAAATGTAATTACTTCTAGAATCATCCTCACATCTAGAAGTATCCTTTACTCTACACAAAACACAATCCAATTGCTTGCAGATTTCAAGGTCCTCGTAATTACATTTGTACTTATACACTAGATTAATTTCTTTAGATGGAGAGCTCTTGTTGCGGTTGTTATTGGTCACAAAGAGAATGCTGATTGTAGGGCTTTTATAAGTCTGTAATCAGAACAACTCTGTCGTCGGCGTTTTTGCATCTATAGTTACAGTAATCATCTTTGAATTAAAAACAATTATTTTAAAAGATATTGTTATCACTAAAGTTGGACTAAAATAATAGAACGTCGATGAACTCATGAAAGGTTCTGTGCCAAAGAGAAAAGCAAATACACTAAAGGAGTCTTTTCGATTAAGGATTCAAGAAAAGTCCAAGGCTACATTTAGTTCTGCACCACTTGCCTGAGCAATGCATCACAACATGGCACATTGAGAGTAGAATGTTGTTTTGCCTGATCAGATATAACGTGCTCATACATTCGAGGTGAGTCAGAAATGGTCCAGGTTGAGTCATGCTGGTGTCCCAAAAGATTTATTTCTAATGCAAAACTTCAAGATTTCTGTTTCAAAGTAATTAGCCTGGATCCTGACGCACTTTTCCATCTATCTATGTTCTCCTTCCATTCCCTCTGAAAAGATTCTTCCGAATAGAATGTACGCAAGCGTTGACAAGGATAATCCGCCCAGGACGACACATTCTAGGGCACAAACAACAAAAACTTGTAATTTAAACTTCATTTTGTGTTTAGTAACTATTTTTAGCAACTATGGATTTTATTTTAAATAAAAAGTTTACGCCTGGAGACCACCCTCTGCGTGGGCTCTCATATACCTTTTTCTTGTATTTAACGTACAGACCACTTTGCAACTACTGTCCTACAGTCTTAAGATTAAAGACTATACAGTACAAATTGTCAACCTGACATGGTTTTCAGAAGTAACAACGTTAAAGCGTTCAACATATATTCACTTTAAAAGCTACAAATTTCAATATTTTGTGAAACTTGTAAAATAAATCTAACCGCTATAAACAGTGTCAAGGATTTTACAGTTGTGCCAAACAAGACTTACATTAACTCTTGCAATAAAATAATTTAAGCAGACTGCGTGTCATCATTAATAAGTGAATATTATATGCTTAATAACTCTCGCCTTAAGCAGTCAGACAGACAACAATTCTGAAAAGACAATTATTTATTTTAGTTTATGAATCTACAATGTTCTATAGTTGACAGGCTACGAATTCTTCATCAATCACTCAGGATCACTTTTCCGTTACCGAAAGATGACTGGTTGTTCATAATTTAATCCACTTTCACAATATTTTTAAGGCATTCACATACCTAAACAACTCAAACGAAACTGTACAATGCTCTATAAGTATACCATATGCCTATTAGAGCAGACTTTTTTTTATCATTCTTTCCTTTTGTTATATATTTAATAGCGAAATACAAATTTGTTATATGTTGTTATATAGAAGAATGGGATTGTTTAGAGGGGTGGGGGCCACATACATGGGTCTAACAAATAATATTAGACCCGTGTCTGGGTCCATACAAATTTCCCATAATTTCTATAGGAGCGAGGTTAGCTCAGTGGCAACGAGCTCGCCTCTGTCTGGTAGATCCGAGGTTTGATACCCACTCAACTCTTCTATTTATTCACACGGGATAAGAGTAAATCAGAACACGTTGTCCCTAGAGTAAGATGTTAAGCCGTCGGTCCCGAGTCTAAATGATGCCAGGTATTCGTTAAAGATCCCCACTCTAAATAAACCTGAGTTGGCGAAATTTAGAACGTGTGGTTGCCAAAGGGCCAATGTTAGGCCTATCTGTGTTATGCTGTGAGACTGCCTCTGCAACCTAACTTAACCTATACATATATATATAAAGATTTCACATAAACACGTGAATGTGCAATACGTGAGGACAATAGTCTCTTCTAGAGAGTTGACAACTAGCGGATAGTTTTTTACTCCTTCTTACTGTACTCTTTTGTTTCCCCAAACATCCCTTTCTGGACATTAGTCCTTTCCTGCGTTTTCACCCTTTCAAAATACCACTCTTTCCTCCCAATCTTCTCAACCCCTCACCAGATGTTTTCTCCATCTAGTGTTTCAACTGGGTTTTTGACTCTGATGAAGAGCACTTGTTTGAACTACGATTGAAAAATCTTAGTTTTGTTTTCCCATTTCATATTGTGCTTTGATCTTTGATATATATATATATGATCAAACCACAAATGAAATGGGAAAACAAAACTAACATCTGTCAACCGTAACAAGCGGTCTTCGTAAGAGTCAAAAACCCAACTCATTTGTGGTTTGATCATTGATTGTTATTTCACGTGTTTATGTGAAATTATATATATATATATAAACAAACACTTTTTCTTCTTCTCGGAGTTTGGTCAGGGTAAATATATGCAATCACCTTTTTGCCAACGTTTCGTCTTTATTTTAAGACATCCTCAGGGCTATAAATCCTATAAATCAGGGATTTATAGCCCTGAGGATGTCTTAAAATAAAGACGAAACGTTGGCGAAAAGGTGATTCCATATATTTACCCTGACCAAACTCCGAGAAGAAGAAAAAGTGTTTGTTAATATATTGTGGTCAAGAAAACAGTACCGTATTATATACATATATACATATATATATATATATATATTGAACTATATTGACACAAAGAACAATCAGAAATGAAACAGAAACTCACTACTATATTTCGATGTCCTCGTCATCAGGAAGATAGAAACGAGTCGCTCCGCAGGCAGATATATATCAACAACGACATATATATATATGTGTATATATATATGTGTGTGTGTTTACAGCACAAATATCACCAGACTTACCTAATCTAAGCCATATACCATAAGTTCAGATCTATGAGAACACATGCATATATTTTTACTAACCATGAACAATAAATTTATGTTTTAAACCAAAGAAGCACAATTCATCCAGAAAAACATGATAAAAGTTTTCAAAAACAATTTTTTTTTCTTATACTATATGAACTAACATTTGAAGAAATGAAAAATTAAAAAAAAAGTATTATCATTTTTCTCTTACTGAACTTTTTCAACTGGATCACCTAACTAGCTAATTCTGACTATCTGTTAAATAATGAATTCAGTTTCCACAATGAATTTTGAAGGAAATTCTAATGAGATCAACTGGATCTTAGTAAAGAGTTTGGAATTTAAATTATAATTGTATGTTTCATTTTCGATTTTATCATCTTTCATTTTCACTATAAGTAAAGTATAGTGATCGTGAAAAAATTTGATCTCAAGATTTTGATAGATTTACGTGTTTTGAAGTCCCAAAAGTTGTTTTATGAAGCTTTTTCGATAATGTCTGTGTGTGTGTGAGGGTGGGTAAGTTGTATCCAACGAGCGTGTGTGTCACACAACGGTCCAAAATTTTTGATGGATCAAATTGATATTTACACAAAAATGAACCTCACAGTGTAGAGGTACTGTATAGTTTGGAAGTAATTATCCATGATCGAAAAGTAATTTTTTTTTGCCAAAAATGCGTTTTTAGACATCTTTTTTTTCTTCTCAACTACTAATTCTAGAGTCTTGAAATTTTAGCATTATCTTCGAGGCTACAAAACAAATAAACGAAAAATATCCTCAGATTTTTAAAACAACAGGAAATATTTCTTTTTTATAAAATTTAAAAATTTGGAGTTATAATTCAATCTGAAATGTTGTGAGAGGGATACTACAAGCCATACCGTTTAACGGATCAAAATGAAATTGTACATAAAAATAGAGCTTTATTTGGTATATCCATTTTATGTGAGATATCCCATAATTTGTTAAAAAATTTAATAACTTAATATGAGATGTAATAAAATTCTTGCACGCCAATCAACCTTATAATTTCTGATGCTTGCACCCTTAAACAAAATTTAATATCAGATGAATTTTTTTTATGTTTATGAATCATATTAATCTCTGGGTAATATTGAAGTGTGAGGAATGGACTCCTTCCTATTATGTTATTGACAAATGTCCAGCTATTTCACTATTCTACTCTAATAATTCATATCTATTATTTTAAAAAATTGAAAGCATCCAGATATAAAAGTTTTAAATTATACTGAAAAGGCGGCTTTGAATTTGATTTGAGGATGCAAAACTTACTAATATATTTTTTCTTAATATACATTTACACCAGCCTTATAACAGGGTACACACGCAAGAAAAAGATAACACTTCCTCAGAGTAAATTGGATTCTTATAATTTTTGACAAAAGGAAAGAAAAGAATTTTTTAAAAAACATTAGCTTGCAATAAAATCCCCACTATAATAATTCTATAAAAGCACAAAAATGTAAAACATAATTCAAAATTGAAAACATTCTTTGACAAATAATAAATGAAATTATCCTACATCTCAAAGAAAAGAGATTTTTTTAAAAACTCTATGATGTAATAAAATTCCCCAGGATAATAATTCTATAAAAGACCAAAACTGTAAAGATAATTCAAAATTGAAAACATTCTTTAAAAATTAATAAATGAAATTATCATACATTTTAAATGAATAATTTCGTACATTGACATTTTTCAGACAAAATAGGAACATTTTCAAGTTTTAAATGAGAAACTTTATCTTAAGTTTTCAATGTAGAAGGAGATCAGATAAACTACGTAAGAGACCCACTGGCTTCTGGAACAAAAGCCATGTTCTCCTGTAACAGATTATTTCGTAACACTAAATCTACACCTTCGCTTTTCAAAAATGTAGTTATACTAATGATATAATATGAATGAATGGTGTGATATACAAAAATAAACATATATATTGCAAAGTGGGATCAATCACTATCTGTACTACCTACAGCAATGAAAGACTAATAAACATTCCCATTTAAACATCTCCCATTTAGAAATTTGTATTATGCCTAAATGGAACATTATATATTATATACCCAAGAAGTTTGATATTAAGTTTACTTATAGTAAAGTTGAGTGTAGGCCACTCCAGATTTTTTTAATAATGCCTGGATAGTTGTGCAAGCAAAATTTTGTAAACTCTCAGCTTATCGTACCATTTCATAAATGCTGAGCAATTTTAACATGTAGCTATCTCTTCGCGAGAAAACAACACAGTTTTTCGGGAATCTTCCATCACGGGAAAGGCCTGTAATTGTACCTTATATCAAAAGGGGTACGACGTTTTACCAATCACCTATCATTGCAGATACTTGGAATCGTGCATACTGTATTGCCTTCATTGAGTGTTGCAAATGTAAAACTTCATGAGTTTGTTATTATTGCAACAGGCAATAATTTTATTTTCTTTAATAGACTAGAGATGAAATGATAGATTTCGTACATTTTTCAACATGTGAAGAAATGAAAAGGTGTCAACTAAACTACTTTAATAGAAATATATTGAGCTATGTAATATATTTTTTTTCAATAAAATTGATAAAAATTTTATTGGTAAACGGAACCACTATGACTACTTACGATAAAAAAAAGTTTAAACGTTTCTCTTGTTCTTCTCCGCTCATTCGCGAAAACATTCTTCCTGACTGTACCCATCTCATTGGGTCTGGTTTTCTTAGACTTATGGTCTAACAGTCGATTTACACAATCAGCAGTACATAAAATTATCTGATAGCTCATTTTCTAGAGGACAATAACTCTCTGAAGCACATTGTTGCATCACAGCATTACCTTCACACCATTCCTCCGATACTTGCTTTGCTTGTTTTATCCACTGATTTTCTCAAAAAAAAAAAAAAAAAAAACGATCTCATTCGTGCACCATTATACAGTTCACCCATTGATTATTGGTAGAAACCAATTACGCAGCAGTCCATTCCAAACTCAAGGATCATCCTTATGATATACTGGCCGCAGTCAAATCCACTTTGCACAAGCTGCAGGCAGGGACTTGGGATTATCCAACCTTCCTAAAGCCCTTGAGTTTTACCAAAACGGGTTCAAAAAAAAAAGGATTGTACATGGAGGTGATGTGAAGATTATAGAATATTTAACAAAGTGACTTACCTAACCGTTACCCCAATACCCAATATCCACAATACCCAATGTTTATGTACAATTATGTACAAACCAGGCTAAGTTGGTTCTTCGAAACCAATTTACTCTGAGCATACCCTACCATTCCAATGCTGACCCAAAATATCGCGAAAACTGCTACCACTACCTTTTTCATACCATTTGAAAACTTTAAAATGCCTTCTGGCAATAATGCTGGTCAGACGTATCTATGTAGACAGTTTCTACATAGATGCCTCGCAGACTGTGTATCCTTTTAGTATACCTATTTGGACGATATTCTGGTTCCATCCTCGTCACAAGAAGAAAACGAGGAGCATCTTCGCAAAGTGATTACATGTTTACAACAACTAGGGCTTACTTACTACCCATTTGCCTAAAAGCCAGTTCAGTAACTCATCTCTAGTTTTTTTGGAGCTTAATGTCTCACATAGAGGAATTCACCTAACTTAGGATGGCTCTTCCATTATACAAAATTTTCCTATATGAAAGTTAAAACCATTCTTGAGATTCTCCCATTTTTTACCCGTGTTTGGAGTTGGCAGACATCACCACCGTCAAGTATCCACATATGGGACTGAAGTCCTCGGTTATCAAATCAACTAGTAGTGGTTCGAACACATAGGACACAGATCCTTGGGGACACCCTCTGTCAACAGCCCTTACAACTGATACAGCTCCCGCTCTGGCTACTACCCTTCTCTTACTGAAGAAGGACTCCACTAACCTATGCTGCTGTCCACTCCTGCCTCCCTGATTTCGTATGATAACCGGTCTCCAGGCGTGGTCAAATGCCCCTTTAATGTCAATGAAGATGCCCATTATGTATTTACTTCCTGAGGTTTTAACGATTTTACCTAGTTCATATAGGGCGTCGTCTGTCGAAAATCCTGCTCTAGAGCCATACTGCCGCCCATTGCTTGACGCGTTTAATTTTTGGGCTAAGGGTGCCAGCATTAAAGCTTTAAGACTCTTCCCCAACCTATCCAACAAGGTTGGATTTCCTCTCTTCGTTAATACAGCCACCTCACCCAATTTGAATCTGTCTGGGAAATATCCAACAGAATAACAGTCACGATGCATGCATAACAAGAAGTTCCCTATTTTGCCGAACCCTTTTTTTTTTTTAAGAAAATAGGTGAGAAGCCGTCAGGTCCTAGGACCTAATGGTTTCTCAGACGATTAACGGCCATTCTTACGTATTCGATGTCCAGTCACACTGATTAGGAGAACTAATTATATTAGTTTCGCATATGCCTTTGGTCACCTTGTTTATTCTACTTTCCGTAGCTTGGTTGTCCTCAGGAAAGAAAGACTCCAATAAAGCTTTGAGCCTCCCGACCTGTGTCACTGGCATGCAGTTTGCTGTGGTTATTTCATGTGTGACCCTTTCTATGCTGATTTTCTTGCTATCTTATATGGGAGATATCTTCTCACTTAACGCCATCACTTGAGATAAACAATATTCCTACTCCAACAAAATCATATAAGAGTACACCACCAACAAACTCGAAGGAAAAGAAAAGAGTGACGTTTCAATTACCTCAGATTTCTGGCTCTGGATGCATCATTAACAACCTGAACCATGCATGTAATTAAGTTAACACCTTTTAAATTAATAACTTTTTAAATTTCCTTTATGTCTATATATTGTTTAATTGTACTATGAATCAGTAGTATTATTTTGATATTATAATTTTATTATTATTATATTATTGTCATTAATACATATTTTTTTTATAAAGGAAGTATTGTAGGGGTGTAACTCCATTCACAGATAAGCTTCCTTAGTTATAAGTTGTTAACCAAATTTTTTGTGTCCCATTTTGTCTCTGTCAATAAACAAAACTAAAATGTCATGAAACGACAACAGTTATTAGGTTGGTAATAACTAAACTCTGCTCAGACATCACCTTGTTGACCAGCACGCTTGCCATTTAGTTCAGTTGGCTGACACTAGGCTATTAGCAAAACAGCCCAAGGTTCAAAAATCACACAATAAAACTTTTTCTTTACCACTGAATTTAACAGCTGTTTCATGGCAAAAACTCCATTTCACTAAACTTCCATCATTACAATGTTACAGTCATGTTTTATAACAGTTATCACACAATCTCCACACATCAATTTGTGAATTATATTACAATGTAGACCACTTTACACTTATATTCATTTCTCTTAAACCCACAAACTGAAAATACAGTCCCCCTTAAACAATAATTATGGAACTTGAAAGAGAAGACATCACTGTCTCTTACATATCTTCAAATAAATACTTGTCAGATGCATTGAATTTTCAAAAACTAAATTAATCAAATCAAAATAGCAAATTATTCTAGTCAAGTTTTAAAGAATGTATATTGTTTTTCATATTATATATACTTGAGACTTACTAATACTGTACAATTTATAAATTAGAATAGTTACTTCAAAATAGTGAAGTATGCATGATTATTTAAAAAGAAACTTCCAGGTCAAAAAGCATTTTCCAAAGTTTCAAGAAGGACTTGTTACAAAACAGTTTATTCCTTTCACAATTGTAAGTTATCAACAGACATCCATAATTTATTTGATACTTTCAAAAATAAGTATTTATTTATTTGTTCTGGAGAGTGTTCATCCTTTAATTTTGAATGAATATATCAATAATTATCACTGAATTTAAAATACAATTGGACTTAGAGAAATTAAATATTGCATATTTTTGAAAAGTGAACATTAAATTCTTAAGCTCTGATCATATATTTTTTAAAGTCAGATATATTTTGGTGCAAACTGTTTATAGTTCACACAACATTACTTTTCTCTCTTATCATTACTAATTAAACTTTAGTTTAAAGAAAAGAAAGATAAATATTTCATAAATTTTAAAGCCCACAAGAATAATTTGTTTTCCTCAACTTTTCACACTAGATATATAAAGCTGAGAACAATATAAATAAATAACGAAACAAAGGTTTCAATATTTCGAGAAGTAAACTACTCGTTACAAAGTAAGATAATGAAGATGAGTAGAAACCCTAAATAATAAAATCTAGCTTTGAAAAAACTACAAAAAACTGATTAAAACAAAACAATGACAAATGAATTTTTCCTGTCAAGAAACGCAGAATAAGTTTATAATTGTGTTTATTTTAATTTCAAATATGAAGTAACACCAAAGAAAGCTAGTTATTAGTAGAATAAATGATTATAAATCTTAACTGATAGCAATATCCTCATCAATGTGAGAATCTTAACAGATATTGAAATTAATTTGTCAAATACAGATAAAAATTATGTAGTTATAGATATAAATATTCATTTAATCCAGAACTAAAGCACAGACAAGAAAGTAACTTTTAAAAGAAAATTTATTTTATATATATTAAATGTAACATCAAGAATCTTAATATTTTGTTTATCACCAATTCACTATTAATATTTAGAGAATGAATATGATCTTCTTTACTTAAAGAATATTTCAGACAGTTAAATTTAATATATATTGAATCTGATTTATGAGTTAGTGGAGAAGTAAAAGAAAAATACAACATTCACATACTACAAACAAACAAACAATTTGTTTAGGTGTGAATATTGGTCCAATAGATTTACCTACATTAACTTATTAAAGCAGTATTGAGATTTAGCAATTCACATTCCCCTCTTATAACATCAAATAATTATAATGTGGACGTAAATTTACATCAAAAAAGAAGATTCCAATTTCACAGAGTTTGTACAAATCCAAAACAAGTCACTGCTTATCAACCACAGTTAAAAGTTTAAAATAGCTTTTATATTTTACATATTCAGTATTAGCTATCACATAATAAATCTTAACACCACTTCAATATAAAGAAATAATGAAATTAAACAATTAATGTAAATAATAATCAAGGATAACAAAATAACTGAATTTCCTTGTACTTCAGACTTAAGTACCTGCATAGAATCCGCATTTATTATTTCTCCTCCAAACCTTTTAGCCAACTGAATCGCTAGTTTTGATTTTCCTGTGCCAGTAGATCCTAAAATAACAACCAACGGTAATTGAAACATTTTGGAAAACGCACCATGTGCACCAGTGATAAAACTGATAAGATGATATAACCTACTGAGAAACTATGGCTGACGGTTGCCGCGAAATACAAAAACCTGAAAGAAATACGTTATTTAATGAAATTGAATATCACTGAATTTCACCATGAATGATATTTAGATATTCGTATAATAAAGAATTTGGAACATTTCTTATAGCAAAATAATTATGAATTTACACAGCAGGAAGTAATATTCTACAATATTCAAAACCTCCAGTGAGATTGTCAACTGATATAAAATAATCCTCTGAATTTACCCATAATTTTTATTCTATCATATGTATATCTTACATATATTTTTTTATAGTTAACTTCTATACATAATAACAGTGTTCGTCTATAATAACAGTGCTCATCTATGATTATTACATGACATGTTTTCAGTAAATAATTTTAAACTCTATACAGAATGAGATACAATGAAAGTATTAAACAATTAATAATTAGTTTCCTTGCATTATAGCATTTTTACTATAAATTTAATTGTTCGTTTTTTGTTCAAATCTTTAAATTTACTTGAGTTTAAGTGAAAAAATGTACTAATTCTTCTCTAATTATCAAACAAACTGAATAGAGGAAGTCAAAAGGCATAATTTTTACATTTTTGTAGCAAAATCATGAAAAAAGTCAATAGGAAAGAAAAATGAAAAGATTTGTGAACCAAGTTTCACTGTTGTTTTCGAAATGAAAGAAGGAATTGCATTTAAAAAACTACATTATTCAGGATTGTAGCAATTTGATTGTCTGATATGTACACAAGTCCCAATGGGAAACATTATTTTTTCTGGTGATGTCTGTGTTTTATGCTCAAATTCATATTTTACACAAAAATCGGCTCTTTAATGTAAAAGTGTCTAATTCTTTTTGGGTAATATTGCATCTTTGGCAATATGAATTTCTAAACAAAATGTGATTTTCGACATTTTTCCCTCATAAGCTTCTAACTCAAGAGGGTTGAATTGATAAGATTGTTTTGAAATTATTAGCAGTACTAAGGGGGAAAATATCAGCATTTTTCAATAATGGTAGAAATGTTTTGCAAAGAAATATAAAATGTTTGACTAATGATTGATTCGGAAACATTGTTGAAACTTATTCAGCTCAAACGTCAAACGGATCATACATAATAAATTTATATCGAAAAATAGAACACTCTTAGAGTGAGCTGACCTTTTTGGAGAAATTGCAGAAAAGAGGGTTGTGGCACATTTCATGATTTCAAACAACTTTTTAACCCTAAAAGGCTAATTATGAAAATATAATATTTTCTCAATAAAATTAACCTAAAATTGGTCAGCTAAAAAAAAGTCACAAAATTCTGATTAGTGGAAAAATCAATATAGCCTTAAATATTGAAGATTCAAATTGGATAATTAATAACCTTATATGAGCCGTTTTTTTTAAAGTGGCCTAATTCCATTTTCCAAAAAAATTTAGCTAGCTATTTAAATAATTAGATTTTTACGTTATCTTTACCTTTTGCAGCAAATTGTACAAAATTTATTTAAAATTACTAAGAATTTTTATAACAAAAATTAGTTGATAAATAAAATGACAATATTTTTAAATTTTGTAAAACGCAAACCCTTAAATATCTCGATTTTAACATAAATGGAATTAGGCCACTTTCAAAATAAGCGGCTCATATACTTGTTAGAGTTGGTTACATTGACTTAGAAATCGTTTAACACAATCAATTCAAGCAACATTTTTATTTAAATGTTTAATAAAAAAATTTGAAAAAATTGAAATAAATTAATATGAAATGTAAGAAGAATAAAAGTTGTAGAAAAAAGAATGCTTACATAAAACAACTATATATATTACGATGTTTTCCATCCTGTAATTGACGATTGTCTGAATGTGTTGTAATCAGTCTAATAAGTCCTACTCTTTAATAAATAATAATGTCAGATATATAGTCTTGGTGTGTAAAAGAACTTTATTGTTCTCGGTAACAATGAAGCATAAGAAAAGTGTATTTTCTTTAAATTTTTAATGAAGATGCGGTTCCTAATTTCAAATTCATTTAATTTCGTTACTTCTCAGTTGTTCAATTAAATTGAAATGTTGTATTCAGTATATCTTACTACGAATACTTCATGAGCTTGCAATATTAAAACGCTATTATTAAACTAATAATAACAACTTCTAGGTTATATCTTTAGGAATTTATGAAGCTTTTAGTAAATAATCATCCTTATGAGAAACAACATACCTATCAAAAGAATAAATTAACAGAATCAACTTCACAAATTCTGTTTATCAAAATAGAGAACATCTTAAACATTTTTTTCTTGGCTACATTTTGGAGGTAGCTTTGATAACACTCATTGTTATGATGATCCATTGAATCATCACTAATTTGTAGATACATTAATACAGAAACCATAGAATGAACTAAAACAGGCGAGGGGAACCTGCGGCCCTAAGGCCGCATGTGGCTTTTTGAGTCAAGAAGTGCGACCTTCTGAAGTTTGTTGGAAAAATGTCTCAAAATATAAAAAATAACAATTCTGGTAATAAAGACAAAAAACTCTGGCATTTAGGAAGAAGATTATTTATCAATCATTACTAGAAAAGTCTAAGCTTTTAGGAAATCATTTTCCTGAGTTAACAGAGGTAATAAACGAAGGAAGTGAGGACACTGCTAAATCTTTTGAAAGATTCGAAACAGTTTTAGATGCACTGATCGAGGAATATAATGATAGATTCAAGGATATGAGAATTGGCGTATCCATTCGTGGTGGCTTTTTGGGGAAGTGGACGGTGCTAAAATAGCCTTTACTCCAAGAAAGGTTCTCCACCCCTGGACTAAAACAATCAACCGCAAGAATAAATAGTGCTATTATAGGATCTGCCATAACTTGCATTGCGACCACTAGACGCTGTCCTCAGAGAGGTGCTATTGAAGTTATTGTGGTAATTGTTGAGGAAGACCTACTAAATACTTCAAATAATCAAGATTATGATACGCAAGGATATGCAGACGACTTTGTCATTATAAGAAGAGAAATAATTATGGTACTCATTTGAGCTTAAACAGCATGCATACACTTTATTGAAGAATGATTAAAGGAGAAATGTCCGGTTAAAAATTCAGCTAAAACGGTCCTTATATCTTTTTTCTAAAAAAAAAAAGATGTAGGTCTAAAAGACTTATTTATTCTATGTTAATTCTAGGCATTCGCGTATAAATGGTTAATTATTTTTGGCAAATTATACTTAAAACTAAAAAAAAAAAGCAAGAGAAACTCCTTTCAAAAAAACTAATTAAAGTTCTAAAGTTAATTAAAAAAGTGAACATTTAAATTTGGTTTAGAAATGACAAAAGAAAGGACAAATGAAAGAACAAAAGGTAGTTATAGCCACAGTGCACATGATCCGATGACACTACTGCAATCAGGATAGTAATAATATGCCATATTGCTGTCGATCAATAATTTCAAGTTATTATACTCGTAACTGATAATCATTTATCACAATAAAGCAGATGAAATCATTAAATTGATTGTCTATGAATTTGATAATACATTATTAGAGAGTTTTATTACGTCTGCACGATAGCCACTATAAAATAACACCAGAATTAAATTGATGGTCAAAGATAATCAATATAATGCATACATATAGTAAATTTGAGTGTGAGCTACCCCAAATTGTTTTATTTGCTTTGAGAAAATTCTTAATTGATTAGATGGTTTTGAGGAAAATTGTAGAAGCAATAAAGTAGTGTGAGACTTCACAGGACTTTCATTTTTCTAAATAAAAACAGTATCCCTCTCAGTCTTTGTAATTGCGAACAGGTTATTATGGAATTAATCTTTAATCTAACATGCTTATTTGTTTTAGATACTCTTATACATCTGTTGTAAGTAATTTCTTATTGTAAAACATCTGCGACAAATTTCAAACCACTCTTAACCAAACAATCAGCTCATAGAGTAACTTTTGTTTGTAATCTTCATTATAATAGTTTTTCCAATTGGTTTGTTGTTAAAAACTCTTCAAGGAAACTTGAGTGTATTGGTATTTCTAAAATTCTGCCATAAAATATTCATTGCTCAAACTGGCAAATCATTATAATTGTACAACACCAATACTCTGATTAGAGGTGTATAAAGTAAACCCTTTCCATTATGCACAAATAATAACAATCACGATAAAAATAGACACACAAAATATGATGAAAAAATAGATGAATGATCAAGTATGAAAGGAGATGTTGTTAGTAGTTATTATCAAGTCCTCTTTAATTTAGTTTAGTACATTTATTACTATAAACATTAGTAATGTTTTGTTCAAGTTAGACTCGGTAATAACGACAGTTTGCAGATATTTTTCTTATTTCTGCCTCAATTCCTTTGATTACTCTTGACTTGTTTGCCTAGCTCTTCGTTCCCTTTCCTTGCTCTTTACATCCTTAAAATCCTCTCTTGTCTTCCTATTTATTAATATCTTTGCCCAATTATAAATTTCTTACTGTGGTTGATACGTTGGTATAAACATAGGTCAATTTTTTAAAAAAAAAATTCGTTTTGACTCTGGTTATGAGTATTACTCAGATTAAACTCACCTAATACCTCAAAACGTGTATTTTCGTTTTGCGATTCCTAAAGCAATACTTCTATTTCTAGATATCATATAGAAGATAAATGAAGTCAAAATAACAGTAATAATATCTTGTTTAACTGATGTTGATGTCTAATAAAATACTATTATACTTGATGTAAAAAAAATAAAACAGAAAAAATCTGGAGTAGCCTAGATTCAACTTTACTATGAGTAAACCTAATATCAAATAGCATTGGTAAATAATATATAATGTCTCATTTATACATAACATAAATGTTTAAATAGAAGAGGTTTATTAATGCTTCATTCCTGCAGGTAGTACAGATATTGATTGATCCACTTATCAATATATATGATTACTTTTGAATATCACAAAACTTATTCATATTATATCATTAGTATAACTACAGCAATAATAACATTTTTGAAAAGCGAAGGTGTAGATTCAGTGTTACGAAACAATCTCTTACAGGAGAACATAGATTTTGTCCCAGTAGCTAGTGGATCTCATACATAGTTTACCTGACTTCCTTCTACATTGAAGATTTATGACAATGTTTCCCATTTAAAACTTGAAAATATTCCTATTTTGTCTGAAAAATATCAAAAACATGTAAGAAAAAATGTTATTTTAAGATAACTTTTAATTTGAGATGTAGGATAATTTCTTTTATTATTTGTCAAAGAATTATTTCAATTTTGAATTATGTTTTACATTTTTGTGCTTTTATAGAATTATTATAGTGGGGATTTTATTGCAAGCTAGTGTTTTTTAAAAAATTCTTTTCTTTCCTTTTGTCAAAAATCATAAAAGTCCAATTTACTCTGTGTGAGTGTTATCTTTTTCCTGCATTCTGAACTTAGTTATAAGGTTGGTGTAAACGTATATCCAGAAAAAATATATTAGTAACTAGCCAGTTTGCATACTCAAATCAAATTTAAAGCCGGCTCTTCAGTATAATGTAAAACTTTACATTTGCAAGCTTGAAATATGGAAAAATAATAGACATGAACTATTAGACTAAAATAGAAAAATAGACAAAAATAGAAAAAAAGTGGATATTTACCAGATCATAATAGCTCCTTCTTGAGGAAAGAGTCCATTCTTCACACTTCACTATTACCCAAAGATAGTATGAGTCATGAACACAAACAAATTTACATCTGATAAAGTTTTGTTCAAGGTTGCAACATATAGATTGATTAGAGCATTTTGTAAGACAAATCCATCGTATGATGGAAAGCATATATATTTGATTGGCTTTGATTTGTTACATGTAAAATTTTTATTACATCTCATATTAAGTTATTAAATTATTTAAAAAGTTTTCATTAAACCTCTAAACATAAATTTTATTTTAGTGGATTCACTCAAAAAAAAAGTCAATGTAAACAAATCGACAAGCACAGCAAATAAACCATTAGTTCAGGATCGATATTCAGTTCTCATAGCTTGTAGCTTTATAGTCCTTCACCATATTTGAATTGAAGAGCAAATATGCTCGAAACGGCAAAATTTCTGCATGGTTCCAAACATTTTCAAATTGTTTACTAACTCATTTTTAGCTATTTCCTTGTTTTCGGCTATTGACAGAAAAATTAAATTATTCAAACTGTTTACATTATTAATATATAACAGGTCTTCAAAATTTAAAGACTCCAAAATTAGTAGTTTTAGGGGAAAAAAAGGTCGTCTAAAAACAGGTTTTTGGCCAAAAAAAGTGACTTTCCCATCATTCATAATTGCTACCAAACAAGAGGGCTCATCTACACAATGAGTTCCAGTTTTCTGCAAAATATCAACTTGCTTCATCAAAGATTCTGGATCGTAGCATGGTAACAAACTTCGGATACATAATCACCCACCCACACACACAGACATCAACGAAAAAAGTTCATAAATCGACTTCTGGAACCTCAAAACATGTAATTCTGTCAAAATCTTGTGATTGAATTTTTTCACGATCACTACACTTTACTTACAGTAAAGTAAAATAGTTAGTCATTTTTTTTCACTTAATAAATCTTTTAAAGAATAATACTGTGTTGAAAGCGCATTTTAAACACGTTGTTCTCATACATACTTAAAGATCTAAGCTTAATATCTACGAATTAATTTAGTACAATCTTTGATTATCTACCAATTCCTAACTATGCGTACATGATATCTGCTTGCACAAGCAACCTTAAAATAATTTATTAACAGTTCTTACAGTTATAAAAATATGTTTATGAAGAAATCTTTTTTCAGTGAGACATTAAAATTAATCCTTTACTAATAACAGAAAAAAAACAACGGGAATGATATAATAAACATGAAATCCGGTGCTCTGTATGATTTTATGTTCCCCCGATTTGCATAAAAGTATAAACTTACTGTTTTTGCTGTTCTCATTAGGAGAATTTCAAGGATTTCAACTTCTTTGGAGGATAGTAAAGGTTTTTTAATGACGTGTTGAAGACGACCAGTCAGAAATTCTAGAATTTCCTTCAAAATTTGTCACGGTTGGTTTTAGTTCTTTTACAATAATTATAATCTGCTAGCCACAAAATAATATATTAATTAAATAATTGAGTAATCATGCTTTGATAATACAGTTACTTCCAGTTGATTCTAGACTACTCCAGAGATGTTGTTTTGTTTTATTTTTGCGTTAACATGTCAGTAATACCAGAGTTATTCAGGTTTAAAGGAAGAAGGATTAGGTAAGGAACAATTGAAAGAAGGATAAACAAGCATGGTGATTGGAATAACCGTTTATCCCACTGCATTGCATTGACTGAGACTTATCGATGATGCACGGTGTTTCAGTGCATAGAATTACACTGCACAACTGGATTTAAGCTTCCTCTCAGTGCAAATATAAGACAGCTCTTTAGAGGTTGTATGAAAGGGACAATGAACTAAGCTTCATTGATTGCATAACCGTAAATTGATACTTCAGTCTGGTTCAAACAAAAGAGGAATTCTAAAGACTTTGACATAAACTTTGGGTGAAATATATCATCATTATAAAGGTTATAAACCTAATGATCATTTCGTTGCAATTCCCAGATAATACAATAATCTGAAAACTAGTTAGGGAAGTTAAATTAAATGGATTAGTTTCAAGTGGCTTAGAGGAATGGAGTGTAAACAAATAACTGCATTACCAATTTGCACAGCAATAAGTAATAATAATATAATATTATTGCAATTATCACAAATAATACAAACACAAAACGAATATTTTCAAAAAATTTATAACTAATTCACGTCTGATCAAAAATATGAAAACTTCATTTACTCAGTCACTTAAATGTTTTTGAGAACATAAGAAAAAGGATAAGAATACACCAAATAAATTGCTTTTAATCTTATAAAATTAACTTATAAATGAAAGATAATTAAGTTCACAGTCGTTTAATACATATCACAAAGCCCAAGACATATTATATCATTTTCTAAGATAATTCCAGTTGCATAACATTAAGTTCTATAGAATTCAGCATGCGTCCATTGTCCAAGAAAGGATAGTCAACATCCAGATAGGTTTTTCAAATTAATTCCAAATTTTTAAAATATTTAATTCAAGAAAAAAAGAAACTATAGTATCTTTAATTTAAATATAATCATAATCCTTTTTTACTTTTACTTCAAATGGCCTTTTGAAATTTGTCTAAACCTTCTGGGAGCTGGAAGAAAAGTTCAATATTTTGTAATTTGATGATTGAGGAAAACTTGAATTATTATATGCCAGTTTAAATGAGACTGATTTTATTTACATTTATTTTTATTATTTGCATTAAAAGAATTTTACTGAGAATCCATGGTATATTAGTCAGGCAATGTCTCATTCAAAAATTTACTTTCTTTCATGTTTTTTATAAGATTTGACAACACCCACCAGCTTTGCACTTCTAGGGCTTCTCAAGTTTAATAGTTGTAATTGTTAGTGTAATATATCTATTCCAATATTGTATGTTCACAAAATATCTGCAGATAAAACGGAATACGAAATTTCAAGCACTGAAGATGTTGCATAACACTATTGCCTGTTTTGATAAAGTACGAAAAAAATACATATGGTTCAATATTATCAATAAAAAGAAAACCCAGCGAAGTTCTTAATCACACCACATGTGTCTGAATGTATACATGTATCTGGCATTAAGCTTTATTGAGAGGTGCGACATGTAGATTAACTGTTGCACTTTCTTCAGACAACCGTCTTAGAAAGATCAAGATCGAAAAAGATGTTTAGAGTACGAAGAAAATTTAAAATGACAGCTATAAGCATTCATTCATTTGTGCTTATTTACATAATTTATCTACCATATCTAATTACCCAGGAGTGATATTTTATTCTTTTTTGCAATGTCTCCTTTATTTGTACATGCAATCCTGGAAGAATATATTTTGGCAAGAGTTATTATTATTCCACTACACTCCAATTACACATTATAAATTAACCAGCCATATATTTAGTTACAAACAATGATAGGGGGCCTGGTTATCCCAGTGGCAACGTACTCGCCTCTGGACTGGTAATGAGGGGTTCAACACTCATTCTGACCCTTGATTTATTCACACCGGAGGTGATAAATCTGAGAATGTCTTCCATCGGCAAGGACGTCAAGCCGTCGGTCCCGAGCCTGTATCATGTCAGATAGTCGTTAAAGAACCCAACTCTAAATACATTTGAGTTAGGCAAAATTTAGGATTAGAAATGTAGAATGTTTATTGTATGGTACCACAAACGGCCAATGTTCGACCTATGTGCGTCCTCTAGTGGGACTGTCACTGCAACCTAACCTAAACTACAAACAATAATAGCTGACAAACATTGAACTTGTATCAAAAAATGTATTATTTAATATTAAATATACTCTGGATAGCATCCAGTTACGTATTCTAGATAATTGTAGGATACTTTTTAAAATCTCGAAGTTCTTTTATAAAAGTGATAAGTTTAGGAAAATAAAATGAAATTATTCATTTAAACTTAATATTATGAAGAAAGAGAAATATAAGTATATTTAGAAAGTAACCGATTCACATTGAAAGAATAATATAATGTAGAGAATGAAATATTAAATGAATCTAATTCCATTTGAACTATATTAGTGGTCAGCAAAATCTCTAGGTAAGAAGCCAAGTATCAGCAGTTAGTGATTTAAATTTATCTTGAAATGCAAATTAATTTTACAAAAACATTGAAATAAGATGCACTTAATTAAACTAGTAATCCAACTAAATAATGATATAATTATTCACAGCATTTATATTTCTTAAAAATAAAAACATTTTCAAGTAATTATTTTTAATTTTAATGTAATGCTTAAGTTCATTCTCAAATCCAGGTTGTTATCAATAAACCATTTTTTTTAATTTACTTTAGAAAAATGCATAATTGTATCAGATGGTTTGCATAGAGATGTAAATAGAAATATAGTGGAATCCTATTCTTTTACACTGTTGGTGTTCAAGAATTATTATAGAGGAAATAATTATTACATGATGCTAAAGAAATCATTCTTCTTTTGTCTGTTGAAGGTGCATTTTGAAATCGTCTTTTTGCTATACATTGACTGAGACACATTCAAACAAACAAAATGGCTCCTTTAATCCGCCACTGTTCATACTACACATAGCATGTGACAGTTCGTATCATGATACATCCATGAACAAACTCAATGCAAGAATCCCAGCTTGAGAAACATAATTACTACTCGGGTGGATAGCGAGAAATCTTGGCAAACATTTTGCTCAGCATACACACCAATTTTTAAATAGCATTAAGGATTTGCAACCTTTTTTTTTTTTGTGGATGAATGTAGGATTTCATAAGCGGAATTGTTATTCCTCAGAAACCAACTGAGAGTTGATGTAATCAATGCAGTCGTGACTGCACTACATGTCCATCAAGTAAAATACTTCAAAGGTCATGTTCAACGTACAGATAAATCATCATGCTTTTTTAGTATCAAGGGATGCATTAGAGAAGACTATATATGAAAGAAATTTTGTGGACAGGACTAAAACCTCCTATATAGATGGTATTCACAACAGCTTTAATAGGAGAGCTGTAAATTCGGTTGAACCGTACTAAAATAATAAATCGTAATTATTCACCAACCATTCATGTACTAAGTTTGAGATAAACACCTGAACAGCACTAGTACAATGTAAGACGTCTTGTAGCCTCTGTCATGTCATTCCTTTACTGTGTATGGTTTGTCACAATCAATGTCACATTAGTGGATGGTCGATAAAAGTTAAACTCGACTAAGTTTAAAGCTGGAGACTGATACTGTTTTTAATGGAGCCACTATCATCTTACTATAAAGGAAATTGAATTATGATACATCGACTGCATTGGTTCTTCGTAAATATAAATAATCTCGCTAAGCCAAGTAAGTAATCACTACGGAAATATAATCTCATATTACCCTGTTTCCTATAGTGTCCTTTGACTTCTTTATCAGCAACATCACATTACTGAGGCAGGTATGTAACTCCTTTAATTTTATATATTAGTTTAAATTTTGATTCTTTTCCACTATTAAATTTCAATGTTTAACATTTTTGCTTTGTATTGTAGATGTAATCTGATAATCAAAACTACGTTTCCAGAACGATCGTTTAATTAAATCATTTTTTTTTTGTATGAAGACTTTGTGTTTCTCTTCCTTTCTACTCAGATAAGTGATAAATAAATTTTAATTTAATAATAACATTAAAGGAATTACCATATTTTATCTTAATTTGATTTGATGATCAAATATTACAAATATTAATTGATTAATTAACATTGATTAATTTTCTCAAATACCAAAAATTTACATTGATCCATCATTTGGTCAATGATTAGTAAACGTTTGGCTGGTATAAGTCATTACTAATAATTGACTGTTGCATATTAATCATGAACGTGCAAGTTAACAAACAAGGCTTCACATTTATAGTATTGTAGAAATACTACATAATACACAAATCTATATTACAAATAGTCTGACCACCAGGTCTGTTGGACCAACGTTGTAAGTTTTGCTGGGAACGCAGCTCATTCAATTGGTGGTTCCTTTATATAACAGTTTTAAATATGGCGTTGAGTTTGAGTATTTTACATTAGACGTTTCAATAAAAAAAACTTCATTTTTAATTTCTCTCTATATATAAAATATCAAATTTGTCTGTGTTTTTATGAATGCCTGATCTTAATGTTTTATAGACTCCCAAACCTCCAGACAGAATTGCTTGCAAATTGGCGAGTATACTTTTAACCTCTCAATGAAGGCTTTTGGTGAACGAAAAACTCGATGGAAGTAAGCCGGTTTAAAGGGGGCTGAAAGGATAACAGATGACCTCGAGGGGGCGCATGAAACTGTTGGACAGAATTCTGTGGGTATTGGCAGGTAGCCCAGTGACATCTCAGTGAAATGTTTAGGTGGGTTTAAGTGGAATGAGCAACTCAATCAAGACAAGAAAAAGGGGTTTAAAGAGGGCTGAAGATACCCATAAGAACTGAAATTGGTCGGATTTCGGCGAAATTTAAACCATATACGATTTTAAACCATATACGAAATTTAAACCATTATGTCATGTCGTATATGACATTACATAAAGAAATTTCAGAATGTTAGTTCTTTTTGTTAATTGTTAGGGAAGAGGCAGGTTTGCAAAGTGGCAACGTGCTCGTCTCTAAACTGGTAGATCCGGGGTTCAATACCCACTCTGGCCCTAAAGAGTACCCGTCGGTACCGAGCCTGTACGATGTTAGATACTCGTTAAAGATTCTTACTCTAAATACTCTTGAGTTAGGCAAAATTTAGGACTCTCAATGTGAAATGTTCATTTTGTGTATTACAAGGGGCCAATGTTCGACCTATGTGTGTTCTCTTGTGAGAGTGCCACTGCAACCTAAAGTAACCTAATTGTAAGGGAGCAAAAATGGGTTACAAAGAACTATTGGACAGAATTGTTTTGAAATCTAGACTACATACTTAGTATTGATGAATTTAGGGGAAGGGACTCGATTACTTCAGTGTAGCGGGTAGGAGATCCCTTCGAGGATTCCTAGGGGCAGAAGACTGCCATGAAATGGTAGATACGCCTAATCTTAATGGAAATCAAACCATAGATACATTACTTACAACAATGTAAGGGGTATTTCAAAATTTTCAAGTCGGAAAGGTCGTACGATAACTGAAATACTTCCAATTTTGATATCATTTCAACCATATAGATTATAACGCCAAAAACACCATAAACATTCAAGGTTTGATGCAATCTAAACAACGCGTGTTATATACTAAGACAGGAAGATTTCCAGGCTCTAAGCTTCTTTTGGTGCTTCATGGAAAGCACAATATCAAATAGTGGCACAAGTGAGGCAAGAAATCTCCATGAGAATTGATATATACCCAATTTCAGTCAAATTTAAACCATACATATTTGCAGAATTGTTTGTAATAAAAGTGATTAAATTTTATTTATATACCAAAGATACAAATTAACCAAGTAGTGTAGCTAATGCAGTTATGCCAGATATATGAGATAGATAGAGGATAAGGGAGAGAGAGAATTATTTCTTGTCTCATGTGTTCAATTACAATTGTTTTTATTACTTATATACTTATAGAAATGTATCTTGGAAATTATTATCAAACATTTACTTTTCAAAAATATTAAAATTTAAACAAAGTTGTGAAAAACAATAACACTGCTCATGTTAATAACTTATTATTAGAACGTAAAGATGCACCTAAATGCTTTAATTTTAATATTAAGCATTGTTTGTTTATTTGGTTTGCAGACCATTTTAAATAATTCCTTGTAAAATATTTTCAAGAAGTAATTCAAGTAATTAAAAGATTAATTATAACTTAAAAGATAAGTTGTAATTAACTTTATCTTTTGCATTGTAAGTAATCATATTTTAATTAAGTTTTTAGATGTATTTTGAAAGGAAAATTTCTTCTATTTTTTCGGACAGAAAAAGTGATGGTAATAATTGATAAAGATTCATCTGAGGCAATTTTAAACAAGCTTAATAGGAATAAGAAAGAATCATTAATTTCATAGATGACTTGAGATATCAGGTAACTGGTGCATGTATAAAACATTCATTTTCTCTTTTTCAGAAAAAGTATTAGTCTTTAACTCTCTCTCACGTGGTGCAGTTTTATTCAATAGAATCATATTCATATGAGTTGTATATATTGAATATCTCAGCGATAAAAAGATTCCATTTGAGCTATTCAAAGTGTTGGTCCGTTTTGTCTAAAGTTAGGAAGCTTAATACTAATGTAATTAACAGATTGTTAAAATAGAAGAACAATCTATTACTGTTACTTGAACAGACTGTTACTTGAAGAAGTTTAGGATCGACTCAAGGGGATAAAGGAGCAAGTAGCCAGTGTTTAATAAGCTTCTTTTCAATAATTGCTTCAATATAACTTATTGTACCCAATTAAGAATAATTTTAAATCAAGACAAGGCAGACGTGATTAATGAAAAACAAAAATGGTTTATAATAAATAAAAAATACTGTAGGACCTTCAAGTGTAAAATTATTGCATTAAAAGCATGAAAACAGAGTTCGGTAATAATTACAGGAGTTTGTGTTGGTGGTAACAAATCTGATAAAAAGCAGCAAATGATGATAAAAGTAACAAAACTTAAAGCATTATCTTGTTTGAATTATCAGAGCTTTTCTTTCGATAGAGCTGAGAGGCACAAATAGGATGTTGCCAATATGGGCCATGACTGGGATGTTCGACAGTCTAAGGTTCAGTTTTAATTGGCCCACTGGAAGTTCTAAAAATATAATGTTATATGGACCAAACATCAATGTTGCACTTGACGGTCCGTAAATCTCAGTTTCACTTCTATTAATAGATTAACCTTAAGAATACTGATTATATGTCATCGTGTAGAAATCTGTGGGGGTGAAATTAGTGTTTTATTTCAACATTTTTTGTTGCATTATTGGATACTTCGATTACAATTTCATGTATTTATAAGTAATTTTATTTCAGGGTTTCATCTTTAGCTTTTTAATTTTAGAGCGGAAATCGGGTGGACACCCATTGGTGGCACTCCGTAACTAATTTAATCTTTATGACGAGAGAAGGTCGTCTTTGGGGTTTTTTAGGGATTACTAGAAGGGAAAGATTTTGAGCAAGTGGGATTGGATGAGTTGAGAGTTTGTTCTACATTTAAGCCACATAAAGAAAAGCCCTAAGTGTTGAAGGGATTTTATTCTGTAATATAATTTAAAAGCCTCCTTCTACAGTTTTAATGACGAAAATTACAACTGGGTGGGAACAAATAACATACAAACAAAATTAGAAAAACTATAACTTTTATTACTCTACTAGATTATTAGAGATATTAAAACTGAAAAAAAAATCAATACAGCAATGTTTAATGAGTCAATATTCTAAGTTTTGCGAATACTTATTACTAATCTACCTAACCAGTTTCTTAGTTGGGAAACTCGTGCAAAATGTGCATAACATGTGTCTTATGGTATGAAGCTACTTCTGAAGAAAAACCACGTTACTTCAAAAGAAATAAATTTACCACGTTCAAACTGCCTTCGTAACCAAAGTAGTAGCTTGTTCATCTAAACCTTGACAGTAATAATGTTCACATCATGAACCTCTCCCCTGTTATCAGCCTGTCACCCTTATCTCTTCACTCCAACAATCTAACCGTTTGTAAAGCTTTGTCCATATTCAGCTTCCTCTCCCTGCGCTACTAATTTCTAGAAACAAAAAACCTTACCACTTACACTATATAGTCATAATTCAAATAAATAGTGTTCTTTATATTATAATAATAAAAAAAATATATAATAGTTTTAAAAATATTGAAAAATATAAATTTAGTTCAAAAATTCATTATAATTATTTTTATTTATTTAAAAATAATAGACAAGGAAATCATTGCAGTTTTGTGAACAGAAAAAAAGGAATCCAACTATAAACCATTCCTAGCAACATGAGTTTATTAATTCGATTGTGGGGTATTGAAACTGTTCCTCGAGGAAAGTTACAATTCCACGAAATATTGTTAATCATATAAAAAAATGAAACAAATGAAAAAGTGAAACGAGAAATAAGATTTATAATAGTTTTATGATTGATGTATTATCTCTAATGATAATTGTCTAGTATGGAGGTTTATTTAAAAAGATAAACTCAATTTTCTTTATTTTATTTCGCTTTTATAAAATATGTTTGATTGGCAATAATTTATAAAATAGTTCCTATATTTATTGGGGTGTGTATACTACCTAAAATACGTGAGGTTCTTGGCATTGCGAATTGATTAGGGTCAAATTAATGATGACAATTAAGTGCTGATTGACAAAGTGAGTGTTACCTTTCCGTAGCAATAATTACTGCCCAGGATGAGAGCCAAATTATTATCAATTTACAAAAAACTTTTTTGGGACAAATTTCTGAGTGGTATTTTTTTATATTTTTACTTAAATTATAAAAGAATAAAATTACTTTAATCTGTAACCATTAACTTTATGTTATTTAAATATGTTCAATAATTGTTCATGACCTCTCTTGATATTGATTATGGCACACCCCAGATGATAAAAGTTCTGGATTCGCTACTGTTTTGATTAAACAATTATAGTTTGATAAATTAATATAAAAGTGATTTATGTTTTCGGTTATTTTCACTTTGATTTTCAATAAACATTTTTGAAGTCGCTGACCGTAGTTTACTTGAGAGATTTTCTTTTCTACGTTAATCTTGCAGACAGTGAATACATAAAATCCTTTAATCTGCAATAAACTCTTTCACTTAGACAAACGAAAATATTTTAAGTAATTTCTTTTTGTTCAAAAGCTTCTTCAACTGTATTAATTGCAGATCTGACAGTAATTTTTGATTATTTTCTACATTTTTTTCACCATTTCAAGCAGTTCTTCGTTTGAAAATTCACAAAAATGGAATTCACCGTTTGATTTTCATTTAAGATCACATTGTCACTTTTATATTTCATTAATGTCATATTTCATAAACGCACTTTTTTTTAAATATTACGAAGACATTGAATTTGGATTGAAGGTTTTTTTATTTTTATATCATTTAAAGGCATATTTTACAGTCAAGATCTTATGAAATGAGGCCTACCTGTGTTATAAAATGAGATAGTTAATAAAAAAAAAATCATTATTTGAATGAGTAAAAGTTGAAGTTGTTAGGTGGACGAGGTAGTGGAGAATTGAAAGGCGATAGGGTGAAAGTTGACTCCATTGAGAATACTGCAGGCCAGCGACGACCGTCTGCGGTCTGCCGCGGGATAACGGTAGTTGTCTTGGGGGGCCGGCTACTTAGCACTGCTGCAGTATCCTCGCCCCACACTATCCATCTGCCCCAAACACATCCCAAGTCTACCCTTGAGCAAAACCAACCTGTCAGATTTGCATTTAAAATCAAACATTCCTTTTTTTACTTTACTATAAGTAAAGTATAGTGATCGTGAAAAAATTCGATCTCGAGATTTTGACGAAATTACATGTTTTGAGGTCCAAGGAGTCATTTTATGAAGGATTTTCGATGATGTCTGTGATGTATGTATGTGTGTGTGTGCGTGTGTGTGTGGGTGGGTGGAAGAGAGTGTATCAAAAAGTTTCTGTCCACAATCTTTGATGGATCAAATTGATATTTTACACAAAAATAAACCTTATAGTGCTGTATAGTTTGGGAGGAATTATGCATGATGAGAAAGTCCCTTTTTTTGGCCAAAATGTGTTTTTAGACATTATTTTTTTGTTCGAAACTACTAACTTAGGAGTCACGAAATTTTGGTACTATCTTTAAAGCTACAAAATCAATAACTGAAAAAATCCTCAGATTCACAAAATCTCCTCATTTATTTCATAACTAGATTTTTTTTCAATCAAATATATAAATTTTCACTTATCATTAAATCTGAAAGCTTGTGAGGGTGATATAAGCCATGCCGTTTGACGGATCAAAATTAAACTATAGCTCAAAGTAAAGTGTTATATGGGGGATGAATTGAAATATTTTTTTTTCAAAATTACATGAACCGAATGGACGTTTGCGTACATTTTCTGTTTAATGAAAATGATTTTTTGATGCTAAGCGCCACATTACAGACACTGAAATTTTGCCAAAAAATTGAACAAAAAATTAGCAATTTATAAAAAAACAAATATACATTTCCATTATTGCAAAGAACAATAGAGCTATAAAAATTGAATATTTATCCTGGACTAACGGATCACCTGCTATACTTGTTGGATTTGACTTACACATTTTTTCAGTGAATTGACTGAAATAAAATTGAAGTTTAAAGGTAATAAGAAAATTTCAAATGATGATGACTTAATATGAGATTTAATGAGAATGTAATTTTACATGTAAAAAAAAATCAAAACCAATCTAACATACAATTTTGATACTTTTCATTGTTGTATAAATTTGCCTTACAAATTGCTCTAGTCAATCTGTATGTTGAACTCTTAAACAAAACTTAATATCGGGAGTAGATATCGTTATGTAGATAAATCATATTACATTAATGAAAATATCATTACATGCTACATAATTTGTGAGTATTTACAGTTTTATTATTATATGTAGCATGCAGAATATAAATTGAAATATATTAAGCATTTTGATTTTTGTAGTTTTGAAATTATGCCTCATTAAAATTTTTAAATAGAGATAATAATCAATTAAAAGGAGATTTACGGAATAAAACAATGATTTCAGACACGACTATATTGGATAAATAGATAGTACTTTAAGACACATTGATGATTTCATGAGAGAAGGAATAAATGAAAACAATTATTCATTTTTTAAAACAATAAAATTTAAAAATGTTTACTTATGATTGAATGTGAAAGCTTTTGAACAGATAAGTGTTAACCAGTTTTATATTTTTTTTCTTATAGTCAAGTAGAGTGTAGGCCAATCTAGATTTTTTTTAGGTTGCGTGGCATAAATAAAGTGATTTGACTTATCCTGGGTTTTAATTTTTAAATGGTAAAATAACATTTTTTTCGAATCCGAAGTCCGTACTTACGATATATCCTGCAGTAAAATATATACTTTTTTGTAACGAATTTTAGATTCTATTTTCCATTGAAATAAAGAGGAGATGAAGATATTTAACTACAAATAAAGTAATATAAATGCTAATTATGATATTTATTGTTTTTTGTCGATTGCAAAAATGAATGTCCATTCAATTTATTGGCTACTGACACAGAGCGACAGTTTTAGAATAGTTTCCTTTAACAACAAAGTACCTCATCCTTTTAACGCTGATACCTCATAACCCCAGTTAATAAGAACGTATATAAAAAATTTCCCCTTTTGTGTCTTCATTTATGACCTAAGCAAAGAGTGCATATACAGGATATCTCTTTCTGGAAGTTATCTTTTAAATAAGTACCACAGTATTGACTTTAAACAATCGTTGCAAATCTTTACTCGGTCTGGCTTCTAGAAATTGTTAAAGACCATTTCTGACAAGCTTTATGCTGTGGGTTTCACTTTTTCTATAGCGTTTATAATAGGGATCTAGATTTATTTCCTTTAATGTGATGTGAAAAAAAATATTCTCAGGTAAAATGGATAAACCAACAAAAGTCTCCACATTTATCAATTTTACCTCAGAATGAGTAAATACCGCACAATTACGGATTGCACAACTAATGATTTGAAAAAAAATAATCGAAGATTGAATTCAAGAAGTCTTTTCATGAGAATTATTTTCATTTAAATAAAAAAAAACCAATAGGAAAATTTTGCGCCAGTGTTAGATATCGATCAATTGACGTAATCCAAATTTCTAAAAACTTTATCTGTACAAATTCTTTGCAAAGGTCAGCAAAGATGAAAACAATGGAAGGAAGCCTGAAACATACCTCTCTGCTTGATCAACAAGATACATATTTTGAAAGGAGAGTAACTGTTGATGATATCAATTTTACAAGACATCATAATTGTCATTATAAAATGAAGAAACTTTGTAAAGGAAAATGTATGAAAAAAAGATAAGACTGAGCTACACAAAACAAGAAGAATCTCCATGAATGAAATTGCCCTCCGGAATGCTCCAATGAATTCAATTAAATGTTACTATTTTTAATATATACTTTCTAATTCTGTAGTTCATGTTTTTTTGAAAAGTAGCCAAAAACAAATTAATTCATAAATATAAAAAAAAATATTAAATGAAAAGCAACTGAATACTAATTAAGAAATTAATTATGTAGTCAATGAAAATCTAACAATTTTAAGGTATAAACTATTTTCAATATTCATTCTTTTTAAAAACAATTTTTTATCCATACACATACTTCAGACTATAGATATTAAAATTGGATGGAATGTCTTTTTATCAAATTACTTCTAAAAACAACATTCTTGTAACCCCAAATTTATCATCATTTCCATGAAAAAATCAGTTCACATCATAAAATATAATACAAATAATATATCAGAAAAATAAATTATTTGCTTACATTTCTGGGTACAGTTAAATGTATCTGCAAACATTGATTTTCAATAAACTTTCTTTTTTTATTATTATTTAATAATATGAATTTAATTTTTTTAGCTAATGAAAATTTTAATAAATAATGTTTGATTTTCGTTGCATTTTTTGTACTTAGTTTAAAATTTCTGCAAATGTCATTGAATGGAAGATTTCATTTACATGACTTGGTTATTACTCACTGTAAAGCACAATCACGGAAGAACTACTAATCTCACGGAAAACCTTACATTCTAGATTTTAAATCTGTACAATAAATAAATGCTATACCTGTAAAAGTATTGGAAAAAAATAGCACAGGATTTCGCATCAAATAAACATTGGCATTTGGAACCAGGGCTAATTATATTGCATACTATACCACTCATCCATGATTTTATCGTGAATAATATTTTAGAAGAAAACTGATTATCAGTAAATGACATCCTCAACGCTTGAAAGCTCTTAAGAAGTTTTAAAAATGAAGTGATATGCAAAATTATATTTTATAATTATAACTTGTTAATCCAAAAAAAATGTAATTAAACTATTTCTTGGGTTATACTTGGCTCAACATAATAATATAAAATTGATGACTACAGGAGACAGTGTGTCAATGTATCGTGGATCTCAATTCGTTCATGTTGTTTTGAAGCCTGCTAATTTGATTAACTAGTTTGCAATTCTCCTCTTTAGTCGGTTACACTAATTAATTGTCTTTCTGAGAATTGCTGCTCGACTGAGTCAAAACTGCTTTTAAGGCGTATGGTAAAACATAGTTTTTAGCCAGGTTATTGTTTAAAACATCTAAAACAACTTCAAAATACAAGTTGTGATATCATTTGCTTTAAATAATGGTGTCTGCTTAATTGTTCATTTTTCTTTTCTAATGAAAGGAATTAAATCGTAGGGAAAACTTTGAATATTCATTCAAACAAATGTTTGTTTCAGTTTTGATTGGGCGAAAGTTTTGTTGTATCGTCATGAGATTGTTCAATGTTAGGGGTTTTCTCGATTTAAAGGAATTATTTCTTGGGTCGAAGGCAAACGAGAGTCAAACTAAATTAATGTCCCATCTTCTATTTCACATGTTCCCCTTTCACACTGAGACATGATCAACCACTTAGATATTCTTAAGATAGGGGAATTGTATTGACTTTCAGTTCCAACACTTGCACATGAATCGTTCAGGAAGTAAATCGGTTTCAGCTAAAATTAGTTTATTGAAAGTAATATTGAGATGACAATTATTTCTTTCCATGACATTGAGTCATACACTCATACTTCGATTTAACGTACCTCACTTTAACGGATTTCGGAAACAACGGACAAAATCTGTAGCTTTGTTTACAGTTGTGCCGAATCCGTATATCACTTTGGTCAGTGTTTTTCGACCTTTTTGGACCTACTTTGTGAGTTGTTTGTGAAATATGGTATTCAACATTTTTTTTAATCGTGGCACTTGTAAACCCTCTAGAAAAGCGGAAAAGTATTAAGTTAACAGTATCACGGATGGTTAAGTTTATTAAAAAGTTGAAATACAGTAGTATCGGAGACCTCGTATGATCGGGAATATCGGACCGGCGATCCCCCCTTTTAGTCCGTAAACCGAGGGATGACTGTAGTTTATTTAAGTGGTCTAGTTGTTCTTGCAAATTGCCTTAAAACAATAACTTGTTCTCTCCTTTTTAAAACTGTACCGTTTTACTTCGATCAGTTTAAGGCGTAGTTCCTGATGAACTGACACCTGAACATCATTCTGTGATATTTCATATCCATTATCTTCTTTAGAATCAATTGTCCACTTCACATTTGATTTCTTCCTGACAAAATTATCTTGATTTAAATAAAAAAAAAGATTTAATGCTTAAATGACTATTTCTTTTTTTAGATTCAATTACATTTTAATTGTTTCATATCCATTCAACAACGCTCGGTTTTCTAAGAATTAATACTGATTACCAGAAGTCTTCGGAAAATATTAAAAGAACACATTAGAAGAAAGAGATCAGAATAATTTAAAAAAAAAATTCGATAAATTATAAGCTATTTTTTTATAGATAATTGCCAAAGAGTACAGTTAGAAGTAGAGTGAACCGGTATGTTTTTTAAAATATCTTTATTTCTCAAACTGGAAAGAGACAGTAAAAGACATAATACTGTCGTAACAAGAGAGGTGGTATATATCCACAAAAGAAGAGCTTACAATAGGATCTCAACATGTTTGAAAATGAAATGCTTCTGATGTGCGACCATTACACAGATTCTAACAGAATACAGAAAAATAAAAGAATATCAATTCAAATCAAAACTTGAATTTTCACCTGAATATCAAATTAACCGAGCAGATGAGAAAACCTTCTAACTCTGTTATGGCAATATTCATTGACTGACATCCCAAGGAACAAAACCATTCAAATAATTATAACAACGTGAACAGACTTCAAACAAAGAAAAGAGCAACTGTTAAAAGAAGACATTTATAGGTATTTCAAAAAACTAGTTCTAGAAAGATTTAATGAAATTTAATGTGAACTGAAAAAGAAAAGAAAAGAAAACGAAATGTAAAAAATTAACATTTACAATGGGAGTTCTATAAAAAACACGTATTCATTTAGAACTAGTAGAAAAAAATAAAAAACGCAGCAACGACATAATAAATATATTAACTAGGTGTAAGTACTAACACAATCAGCGTGTAGTAACCGTTGGCAGAGAATGCTGTAAACTACAGGATTAAAAAAACGGTTTTGTGAACTTTTTATGTAAAATATCTCGTGCTTCTGTTTATCAGTTAGTATTTTCTGATCTTTATGCAGTAAGGCCATTCCCGTATATATGTCACCCCGTTTTTGTCCGTATGTCATCAAGTTATTTCCAAATTTCGGTTAGCTTCATTATATATGGAAACGAGAAGGTATTCTTTATATCTTCGTATTAAAAGTATCTCCTTTCGTAATAAAAATATCATTGCCTGAACTTTACATTTTAATCTATGAATTATGATTTGGTTTTAGTTTTTGTTTTCTATTGTAGAATTTAAGTTATCCTTGACTGAATTGTTTGGTGAATTGGGATGACTGACTTTTCTTTTAAACAAGTTGAATAATTTATTGTTTGTTTTCCCATATAGGAGAACATTACCCTCTTATTATTGTTTTCTGAGGTTGGTTTGTTTTGAACGTTACTATTATTTTGATTTTGGTTATCATAGTATCTAATATTTCATTTAATATTCGTCTCTTTCAATTCATTGTTCATTATCAAGAGTTAGTCGCTATCTATTGTTTTAAGCGCTACCTTCATCAGTAGACCACATTACATTTGACCCATTGTAGCAGACGTAAGAATGGACCTCGGTCCACAGTACAGACACTTCTGGTTTGGGAGTTAAAATAGATATAAGAAGAACAGGAAGATTAAGACTAGCCTAGGAAGTGAATCCAATGATTCAAGATACTGCAATACTATGATATTTCATTCTAAACGAGTTTTGTTATGTAAAATACTGGGTAACAATTTCTCAGTTCTCTTCAAGCCTTTTGCTCCCCAATTACTATTTTTTTCTTATTATGGTAATTTAGCGGAAGCTTGACAAAAGTCTAAAAAAAGGGGGGGTTGTGGTGGTTTTAAACATGACCCCTCATCTTTATTTTTTCAACATGAGACTGAAACAGAAACAAGGAAGCCAAGGTACTACTATTAAATCTAAACTAACAACTGTCTCCTCTTGCCTCCCGAAATATCTAAAAGAGCATTGTGGCCTCCAACTCTACCCCCAGTGAATCGGTCCAGTTTTAATCTTGACCCAATGTAGTTTATTCTAGTGGTAATAACGTAGGTGAATGGTTAATTCAAAACTCTTCCACAGAGTTGGGGATAGCGGTATTTATACTTGTAGTGTTTTCATAATATATACGTAGTTTAGGCTGATAATCATTGGCATCGCTGATCAAACAAAAATTACTACGTAGTTGGATAAGGACAATCTAGTGCATACTTTTGCACACAAATAATAAAAGGTATGGTAAAACATACACAGAAGCAAAAATGGTCACGTTTGAAACATTGATGTTGTTATTAAATATTATAGGGTCCCTAATAATTGAATTTAAGAGATCAAATACTATAACCCTGATATGACTTATTCAAACTAGACTCAGTATTAACGAGGGTAATAGCATTGTAATTATAACTGACAGATAACGTTTTGCTTATGTCTTCTTGAACTTTTTTTTATTTACGCTGACTTGCTTAGCCTCTTGTTCTTTTTCCTTACTTTTTATGTCCTTTAGAGTACTTTTCTTGACTTTCTCCCGTCTCAATACTACACCAAATGTCCAATTTCACTTGTTTGATTTCATCTGTGATTCTGAAGAAGACCATTTTTTTTTTTTAGGAGGATAGGTCTTAGTCCATATATATATATATATATATATATATATATATATATATATATATATATATATATATATATATATATATATATATATATATAATATATATAAAATAAATTCAAAACGAAGGAAACACACAGAAAGACACAGACATAACTCACATCGATATTTCGACCATCGTCGTCATCAATATATATATATTGGTATACTTTGGGAGCAGATCTTCTTTTAAACATACATCATTAAATAACTTGCCAACTTTAAGTATGTTTCTTACATAACTTCTCGAGTTTTCTTATTCTAGTATGTATTATATTATGAATTGTAAAAGTGTAGTAAAAAGATTTCCTTGATAATGGTCAGTGTAGACCGAAACGTTGGCCCTGTGTAAATATGGAAAATAGAAATATAAACAAATCATTCGGTGAGTTGATTTATATAGAACCGGAAAGATGGAGGAATAATATAAGAAAACCCAGGTTCAAGAATTCTAGGAACCTAGAATAAAATTTGTTTGGAACTCTCCCATGTTGTGACCTGTCGAAGGCGAGAAGTGCTGGGGTGATTCAACTGTCTAATACGTGTGTGCGCGCATGTAGCGCTGCTTGACAGTTAAACGCTGCCACTATTTGAACTGTGCTAATTTATCTCGTTGTTAATTTTTGGTTTATGGTTTAATTGTTTCGTTTTATTGTTTACTGTTTACCTGATGATGGCCAATGTGGCCGAAAGCTTGTTTCCCTTTACTTTTTTAACCCAGTTTGTCTTTGTGTAGTGTCAAATATAGTTTGTTTCATTAGTTTTCTTCAAGATTGTTTTCCTATTCTTGTTATGGAATTAGGTAGATTAATTTTTGAGCTACCAGTGAATTACAGAAAAATAATAAGGCAAATAGAACATCTTTCTAAGAAGATTATTAATGCTGAAGCCACCGTGCTTTTTAACAATATAAACAATATATATATATATATAGAGTGAAATGTTATGTATATATACGAAGAAGAGTAACATACAGAGTAAAGAGACACATTTACAAATTCAAATTTTCGGGCAATCCGTTTTCAGGAGGAAAAAAAAAGGGAGACCAAGCACATAGACGCAAAGGCAGTAACCAAGTTATACCCAGTTTGTATCAATAGTTTTAGAGTGAATATGCATAAATTAAACTACAAATATCTATACACTGGACTTTTAGAAATTATCAATGAAGCACTATAAAGCAAACACCTAATGCAATGGACACTTCCAAAAAGGGTTTCATACCAGGAGATGATCGGAAATGGAGAAGTTTGATACTGGTGTGTCGAAGACAAGTGAGGTTATCAACGATTTTCACCCCCTATAGTTCCTTGTCAGCCTTCCGATTTAAAACAGGCCTTTTCAAATCTCAGTCCACCTGACTCCATCAAATGTTTAACAATTCCAATGATTATAGTTTCCAAATTGATTAATTAAAAAAGACATTTTCTGACCGTGGTATCTCACCCAATTCTATTAATAGTTGTACTATACTGCTGATGTACATCATAGTTCTGATCCTAGGAGGGATTGTATTGACACTTCCGGTACTCCTGGTAGTCATAGGTTGGGCACAGTTGTCAAGGAGCTTTCACCTTTACTTGCCCTTAATCCTATACTTCTAACTTTAGAGATGCGCCTCCCTCCTTAGCAAAAGATTACTATAATCCAAGTTTTGATTATCAATTAATTAGAAGAAATCTGATCATCTTTTGATGTCCAACTGTGGTTCTTTATATCAATTACGGTAATGGTTTTTTTAAAAAAAGAAAATTTTAATTTTTTTTATTATATAACATTTTTATGCCATTTGCATGCCCATTTGGACTGCAAGTTTTAATTTTTGAGTACATACGAACGAAAAAGGATGAGTACATATAAGAGAAAATCTGGAATGGCCTACACTCAACTTGTTTAAGATCTCTTGTTGTTTTGATAAACTTAATATCAAATTTCTTGAGTATATAATATATAACGTCTCATTTAAGCATAATGTAAACATCTAAATGGGATATGATTATTAGTCTTTCATTCCTGAGGTAGTACAGATAGTGATTGAAGGATATATCAATATATAACCTTATTTTTGTACATCACACAGCTGCAAACAAATAATTTCATTAGTATAACTACAGCAGTAGTAACATTTTTCAAAAACCAAACTGAACATTTCTTGATACGAAATATTCTCCTACAAGAGAACATGGCTTTTGTTCAAATAGCCAGTGGATTTCTTACATCGTTTACTTGACATCCTTCTACATTGAATATTGAAGTAAAATTTTTAAATTTAAAACAGGAAAATACCCTTTTTTTCTCTGAAAAACATCATAAACAGTGAAGAAAATGTTGTTTTAAGATGATTTATAATTAAAGATGTACGATAATTACATTTATTAATCTTTAAACGAAAGATTTCAATTTTGAATTATCTTTTACATTTTTTGTTTTTTACGGAATTATTATACTGGGAATTTTATGGCTTCTTAAAACATTTCCCATTTTTTCTTCTATTTTTTTCATTACAGCTTTTTTTTCTATTTTAATCTGATGTTTTAGTTTTTAAAGGATGCTTTGAAGGTAGATCATTGTTACAGAATCAACACAACTATGAGGTTAGCTTTTGATGTCTTGGAGAAACGCTGATGATACCTATTAAGTGATAGTTTTTAAGTTCGTAACCTTTATTTCTCTTTCTTTTATTTTTGGCCTAAAATCATGAACTTAACGAAAACAATTAACTTTTAACTCTGCAGGTTCTGTATGTTATCAATAGTATGGACGATCGGGTCAATGAGATGACCAAGGGGGAGAATACCATAGTAGCGAAACAGGGGTCTATAAACCTTACATATAAAAAAAGTTTATATATATATATATATAAACTTTTAACGCATAGGAAACAACACATAAAGATACTACAGAACTCACTTCAATATTTTGACATCCGTCGTCATCGGAAAGAAGTGCGAAATATCCGCGTATATATATATATATATATATATATATATATAAAGATTACACATAAACACGTGAAACAACAATCAATGATCAAACCACAATAAGAAATGGGAAAACAAGACTAAGATCTTTCAACCGTAACAAGCGGTCTTCGTCAGAGTCAAAAACCCAACTGAACGACAGTTGGGTTTTTGACTCTGACGAAGACCGCTTGTTACGGTTGAAAGATCTTAGTCTTGTTTCCATTTCTTATTGTGGTTTGATCATTGATATATATATATATATATATATAATATATATATATATATTAATATATCGAGAAAGGAGATAAGTGTAAAATAAAATATCCTAATATATATAAAAAATTTATAAATTAAATAAAAAAATTGTGATAAGAAATAAAAAGCAAAATGAATTAATCATAAATAACAATACAGAAAAAATCAATTAAATAATTAGAATACACAATAATACAACTGTAATGGTAAATAAAAGGTAGAGACAGGATAAATAGATATAAAAAAAATAGAAGGTGAAGTGATTGCGGGAATGACTCCACTGCATAGTGACTTGATACGAATGATACTTGTTTCGTCATAGGAAACTTGTCATGAATATGTGTCTAGTAATTTACTTTAGTAATAAGTAATTTTATTACATATTACTAATATGTAATATTAGTTACATATTAGATATGTAACTTTCGTCATACGTAACTTTCGGCAGATGTAACTTTCATAATATGTAACCTGCATCCTACGTAACTTTCGTCATACGTAACTTTCGGCAGATGTAACTTTCGGCATACGTAACTTTCGGCAGATATAACCTTCTTCAAACGTAACTTTCGACATATGTAACTTTCGTCATATGTAACTTTCGGCAGATGTAACTTTCATCATATGTAACCTTCATCATACGTAACTTTAGTCATGTGTAAGGTTCGTCAAACGTAACTTTAGTCATATGTAACGTTCGTCATCCATTGCTTTCGTCATATGTAACTTTTGGGTTCTTAGTTACATAAATTACATAAGATTAGTTAGTAAATAAGATCATTTTCCTTCCCCTTTCTCAAATAACATATATACGAATAATAAGTGAGTGTTATCATTTTCCTGCACAATATTATTCCTCTTACATCTCATGTAAGTCAATAAACAATTTAAATTGTTCCTTTATAAATATCCATTTTACCTCAGTGGATTCGCTAAAAAAAATTCTAAGTCAATGTAAACAATGTAAAAAAATATAAAAAATTCGACAAGTATAGCAGGTGATCTCTTAGTCTAGGATAAACAAACAGTTTTTATAGCGTTATTGCTCTTTCCCGTAATTGAAACTTCATGAATTTTTTTTTTATGAATTGCTCATTTTTCCTTCCATTTTTGGTCAAATTTTCATTATTTTTTAATGAGCGGTTTGGTTATTTTGATGTGATGCTATTTGATGTGATCAGTCAAATAGTATGGCTTGTATCGCTTTCACAAGGTTTGAAATTTGATGATATTTGAAAAAAAAATATCTCAACCCATTCTCCACATAATGTTCTATTTATAGGCATAGTTTCATTTTGATCCGTCAAACAGTACGGCTTGTATTGCTCTCACAAGGTTTGAGATTGAATTATAAGTCAAAATTTTTACATTTTATTGAAAAAAAATATTTCCTGTTGTTTTAAAATTCTGAATATATTTTTCCTTTGGTCCATTTGTAACCTTAAAGATAATGTCAAAATTTCAAAACTCTAGGGTTATCAGTTTAGAAGAAATAAATGTTTTAAAAAAAACGGTTTTTGGCAAAAAAAGTGACTTTTCCATCATGCATAATTTTTCCCAAACAATAGGGATCTTCGTCTTTATGGGGTCCATTTTTGTGTAAAATATCAACTTGATCCATCAAAGATTCTGGACCGTAGCGTGGTAACAAACAATGCTAACACACTCACCCACCCACCCACCCACACATACACAGACATCATCGTAAAAACTTTATAAAACGACTTCTGGGACCTCAAAACATGTAATTCCGTCAAAATCTCGAGATCGAATTTTTTCACGATCACTATCCTTTACTTATAGTAAAGTAAAAAGAAAGAGAGAAACTAAATGTGAGAAAAAAGTATTATCTTAACTATGCTATCTATGTATTTAAGAAATAAAATCTATGATTTGTGGAAAGTTCTTCCTAGTATACTCTGAAGAGACTAATAAGGAGAAAATATTAGTTCACTCCAAAAGAACAGTACTATTTTCATAATAGAATTATCAAATTTGAATAAATAGAAAAAAAATTAAAAGAAATTGTAACAAAGACAGTACCAAATATAATTTTCGCGTTTGATGTAATCAGTAATGGCCTCTGAAATATAACATTTTATTTGTATTTATTACTGAATTGTGTTGAGGATATTATAACAGAACATGCCAAGTATTCTCCTTTATTTCTAAAATAGAGATTTGCGTTTTAAGTCAATGACTGGCAACTTTCATATAATACAATTTACAATGAAGACATATGCTTTCTGTTTTCTTTTTTTATGTTTTCCATTAACTTATGAAAAGAAGAAGAAAGCATACCCTTCAAATATAAAATTCAATAAAATGATTGTTTGTTTGAGAGAAAATTTTATAGCTATAATATAGTGAAATAAATATTTTTTAGTTTGCAAATAGATTATTATAATAATTACATTTTTAAGATATCCGTTTATCAAAATTCATTGAAAAGGATTATCCGCAGTTGCTACTCTTGCTCAATATTACTATTATTGATATTCATAAAAAATAATGTGGCATTAACCTTTAAAAGTAAGTATTCATTAAAATTATTTAACTGGGCTATGGCAATTAAAGATCGATTTTTCAATAATTGTAACATTGATAATTTTAAGTTTGTGTTTAAAAGAAATATCATAGGTTATATTAGGAGGGACAATATAGATTCTTGAAAACCTTAAAAAGAGGAGGACTCCCTTAAGTGCTGAGAGAACATTTTCAAATATTCAGATTTTTCAAGCAATTTTAAAACATGGATTTTAAATTACAACCTAATAATGGAGTAGACCTCTCGTTATCAGTTGGCCTCTTCGTTAGCACCGATTACTCACCAAAATGATGACGCCCAGGAATATTTAAAAATATTTGGAAAATATTTTTAATTCAATTTCCTCATTTAAATACTCTTTATAAATTGAATAATTATTTAAATGGCGTCTATTTATCAAACAAAACAATATAAGGCCTTCTAAAAGTTAAAGAAGGCACGATAGGATTAAATATCACTAAAGAATAGTATATACTTTTAAAAAAGAGCAAAAACACGGGTAACAAAATATTTGTCATTCTTAACTTTACTCTTTTAGTCTATCATTCTACATGCCAGTTTTTTGTTCCATCTCCTTTTGATTTGTTAGTTGACCATTTTGAATTTGTTTCTAAAAAATCATTATAGTTATTTTTTTTCCAAAGATTTCTTCATTGTTTCCCATTTACAATAATGATCTTTCCTTAAATGTGCAACAATATTGACCTTTTTTTTTCAAAATATGTACCTTTCAAAAATTACTTCATAACCGCTTTTACATCAAATATTTTTCAGACAATTTCTCTTCTATTCATGGTCAAACAATTCCTTTTTTAGACAACTTTTATTTACAATTTCATCATTTTCTCTTATGCAAATACCTTTTCTTTTTAATTTTGTATGCATAATTCTTATAGAGATCATTTCCTAGACTGAGACTCATAAAACGAGAATCCTGCAATTTGAATTGTTTGATTCAAAACAAGGTTGAAAGATCTTAGTCTTGTTTTCCCATTTCATATTGTGGTTTGATCATTGATTTATATATATGTATATACGATGTTAATTGTTCGTGTATTAATGTAGTAACACATTATGCTTGTTTTAAGATAGCATAAGTAGTGCTTTATCAAAAGCAGTTGAAATAGTGAATGTTGATTTTTATACTGGATATTTGAGAAGTAGCTGCTTTGATGGGACTATTCCAATTTAAACTTGTTTTTTTTTATGGATAACAATATACTTACTTTACGATTTCTACACTTTGGAAAGAACATATTTAACACAAGAACATTAATCATGTCTGCTAGATAAGAATCATATTAAAGGCATACAACTAGTTCATAGTGGAACTTATCTCATAGCGCCATAAATGGAAGAGTTATAACAGAATACAAAGTGGATATTCCTGCGTCAACATAGATTATTTTAAATATTTAATCAGAGTTACAGTCCTATAAAAGAAAAGCCCTAGCTTTGCATCTAAGATTGATGGTTATTGAATCAGTCTCATGCCCTCATTTAAAACATACAAGTATCTGATATTATTGATATCATACTTCAAATTAAATAATTATTCTTTTTCTCAAAATAAATAAGGTCAATTAATTGAGCGCTAGGAAACTTACTGGCACTTCCATGTGAGTCGCCTTCCAGAAAACGAATGCGTTGACCAGTTGCCAAGTCTGTCCGAGACGCATACGACGTATTATATATAGTCTGGACCTCATCACACAGCCCAACATTATCTAAACTTATCAACTGATAAATACAAATAAATTATTACTATTTTTGATATGTAAATAAAATAGGTGAAATATTTCTAAACTATAAAGCTAAATCAAAACATATTTACATACCAGCATTTGCATAAATCCATCACCCACGTTGACTGCAATTTAATGATGAAATAAACATTTTAAAATTTACTGCCATCATTATTAATGGGTAGTAATCCTCAGTGGATTTAGTGAAATATAGTTGTCGAAATCTTATTTATTTTTTTTGACACTATGAACTAAAATAATGCTATTATTTGTTACGTTAGGTTAAAATGTTAGTCAAATCAGTTGTGATGTGACTCTGACGAACACCGTTTGTGACGGCTGAAAGTTATAGTCTTTTTTCTCATTTCTTATTGTGGTTTAGAAATTATATATATATATATATATATATATATATATATATATATATAAATGATCAAACCAAAATATGATAAGGGAAAACAAGACTAAGAACTTTCAACCGTTACAATTGGTCTTCTTCAGAGTCAAAGGGTTTTTGATTGTATATATATATACATATATGATAGAGATAATTAAAAGGTCCACCTGAACCATAGACTCAATAACGAAAAGCGAAAAAAATAAACATAGCCATTGAAGACTCACTACTACATTTCGACAGGCGTCATCATTATACCTTATTCATACCTGGTTATTCATAGCTGGTAATATAGGATAGAATAGACACCTATATATATATATTATATATATATATATATATATATATATATATATATATATATATATATGTGTGTGTGTGTGTGTGTGTGTTGTTTTATGTAGTTAAGTTCAATTGGAAATAAATAGTAATTATAAGATAAGAAAAGATATTTGTGTAAAAATATGAATTATGTGGAATATAATGAATTATGGACAGTTGTTACATATGCTATTCCATACCACAAAGAAATCAATAAGAAAACTGGAAAATCTTTCCAAGAAACATAAAAGTGTAAACAGGTGAGAAATTCATAAATACATATATATATATATATATATACACATATGAATTAAATACTACAATAAACAAATATACATTAATTAAAATGCACTAAGGCCTTTCGTTACAACATCATCAGAGAGCTAAATGAAACAAACAAAAAATATAATAACAAGTTAACCTGGTTGATTGACCAGGTTAACTTTAATCAACCAGGTTAACTTGTTAGTATATTTTTTGTTTGTTTTATTTAGCTCTCTGATGATGTTGTAACAAAAGGCCTTAGAGCATTTTAATTAATGTATATTTGTTTATTGCCGTATTATATTCACATATTATATCAAGAGTTATTGTTGATTATTAATTTTTATATATATATATATATATATATTCATCATGATGTCCTTTTCTTGACCAACTGTTCATATATTTTTTGAGACTTATTGAGGGTTTTTGGTCTAATATTCAAAAAACTTGTATACTGATATACTTGATATAAATATATATCGAAACGTTGGCAACGAAGTTTTTTGAATATTAGACCAAAAACCCTGAATAAATCTCAATATATATATATATAAATTGTTAAATAACGCCCCATATTTGGCTTGTATCTGCTTCTTACACAATTTCTCCAGTGTCCGGAATTCCTTCCTCGTCTCTTCATTAAACTATAAAGTATATCACCGATATTACTAGTCGACATGTTTCGAATGTACCACATTCATCATCAGGACAATAATGAGAGTAATAGTAGGAAAGCTAGTTATATATATAGAGATGGATTATTAATGGAATGTTTACAGGGCATCGCCCTGTATCACGGAGCATTATGGGGGATTAAGGTAGGGTGGTACTTCCAACTTTTACAAATATATATATATATATATATAAAGATTTCACATAAACACGTGAAATAACAATCAATGATCAAACCACAATAAGAAAATGGGAAAGCAAGACTAAGATCTTTCAACCGTAACAAGCGGTCTTCGTCAGAGTCAAAAAACCAACTCAGAGTTCCAAACAATAGTAATAAATCGGAAAAAAGACTGCAAACTTAAATATACAGAAAACGCAGCACATTGATATTTCGAACATCATTACAACTTCAGGAGAAAAGTAGAAGAGAAGAAGAACTGCAGAGTAATCAGAGTGGCAATCCAAACCAAGTTATTTATATACTTTGAGAGATTTTATAAGAGAGAAAGTTATAAATAATAAATTAATACAAGAGTTTATTAATGCCTTTATGATAAAAACAGTATACAATTTTAAAATATTGAAATTACATATATATATATATATATATATATACATACTAGTCAATTAATTTGCCTGAAACTCCTGCATGTTTAGTAAAACCAAAAAGAATCATAATTAATTAAGGGCATTTTCGATTGATTACATGCACTAGTTAAAATTAATGTTACCAAAGATAAGTTACTATATTTTATCTTCAGTTAAATGTAACCATTATTAAAAGTTTAAATAATATTTAAGTGGTAAATAATGTTTTTTTTTTTAAAGAAATGAAATATAACTATTTGAAAGGAGAATGACATGATGTGTAAAATTATATTAGCATGCTTTACTGTAAATTCTGATTAGGCCGAGTGAATTTGTTTCGACTTTTAATAAAACAACCTCTGCATTACTGATATCTGGGACATGACATATTTCTACGTAGGCACAATTATTTTTAAACACTCCCTACCTTTGTGGCTCGAATATTAAGTATTATCTCTGGTCTATTACAAAACAATGCATGTTCAATATTCACCTGTCTACGTAAGCTATACATGAATGATTAATTCATTACATGATAGCCCACTTTAATGAGTGGTGTTATTACTATTATAAATTTCTTAATATTTAATTAATTTTGTTAAATAAAAATTCTATTCAAATATCGGTATATTATTTTATTATTTTTATAATAAATTCTTAACGTCGTTTCCACCAAAAATTATTCAAATCTACTAAAGGTTTTGTTATAAATATGAAAGCAAGGGACAGAAACTTATGACTGGATGTTATCAGGGTGCCAAGACCCTCTGCGGGCTGCAGTACTACTTAAGTAGTTAGAAAAGGTATATTAAAAGCATATCATAATGAGTATATATCCTGGTATATACCAATATCTATATACAGATATATAAAACAAGATTTCACATAAACACGTGAAATAACAATCAATGATCAAATCACAATATGAAAAGGGAAAAACGACTAATGTCGAGCAACTGACAAAGGCAATGTTTTAAATACTAAAAACTCCATTTAGAATAACTCCCATCCAATAGGAATTGTTTATATAACTTACATGTTTATAAAAAATTGAACCTAAAATACTTATGAAACAAAAGGTTTCAAAATGATTATAAGGTTTTTTCATTGATTTGATATGGAATGTAAAATGTGAGAAAGTATAAAAATATTACAAGTGAAATTTTAATTTTTTCTTTTTCAGAAGACGAGAGAAAATCATAAACTACAAATATTCATTACAAAATCAATTTCTCTTTCAACTCTTAAAATGATTTAATGGTATAATATTATAAATTATTTTAAAAAATAAGATGTAAAAGAATAAAACTAAACATCAATAAGAAAAAATATGAAAGATGACTTGAAATAGTGATGTACAAATTAGCGAGTTTATAGAAAAAGAACCGATAAAACAAAAACAGAATAGAAGTTATATGTGCTTTTCTGATGATTTTAGAAACTTTGAAATCTACAATGTCTTAATACGATTATTACATGATGAAAATTTCATGATTTTCTAATTCTAGAAGAAAAAATAATGCACTAAAAAGAACTACAATTAAGTTCCACCTATATTTTGCTTGTCAGATTGTCTGTAAAAAGTACTGCTATTTTGATATTATTGACAAAATGGAGATAGCCGGATTTAAATAAACCTTCTCATTACGTTAAATGAATTAATTTATTTTCAATAAGTGTATAATATACTATAGACTTTTGTAATGTGTTTAAACGATTACCACATTAAAATAAATCATGTAATTATTGCCTATGATCTTGATTATAGGTTTACTCATATTAAAGGCTGAGTGTAAACGGGTGCAGAGTTTTTTATTAAACAAGGATTTGCAAGGTGGTTCTAACGCCCACAACCATGTGCTTTCGCCTTCAATGCTGTTCTTATCAAGTAAGTATGGCCATTTCTTAATTGCTACTGATCGTTATTGCAGCCGACACACTCATACATGCTTTGATGTTACATCGCAAGCCTAACAATTTGCATTAATCAAGTTTATTAAAGTAATGATCTTTAACGACTATCTGATATTACCCAGGCTAGGGACAAACGGTCTACGTTTTATCCGAGTGACACTCCATTAATTTTATAGCTATGCAAAGCTGTTGGGTATTTAGCCCTTTGATATACCTATTTAACTTGTTAATAATTTAACTATTTACTAATTTCATCATTCCTTGGCCAAACGCTGTTTTACTTATAATTGACAGCGATACTCAAAGCACATTTCTTTCATAATGATATTTATAACACATAAAAGTCAATAGGCCTCATTATCCTCACACTGATTTCCTCATACCTCAACATACATTGACATTATTTTCACAGGCTAGTTATTTTTGCTTTTTTAATATTTCTGCATTATATCCTAAAAAGATATTTCAATGGCTGATATTTTCTAAAATATCACTTAATAAGCGATAGAATGAATCATATCAACATTCCTTAATACATCATTAACTGAATCATTGCTAACAGTTTAAAAACATTAACTGATTTCAATTGTGGGCAGCTAAACATTCTAAATTCTTAGCCATTCAAAACATTATGTCAAATTAAATTCTTAGAATATGACTAAATCACATTAATATTCAATTTTGTTTTAAAAAATATTTTATTAGAATTTATTTTGAACATAGTTTGTTAGATTCAGAATTCTAATAATATTTTCACCGGTGACATGTGAAACGAAATGAATTAACACTGTATTCAAAGTATTTTAATACTTTGCTAGGTATTTCATTTTTTAATAATTGTTTAATAAATATGCAGTCAAATTAAAATGTCATTATAACGAAGGGCTAGATTTTTACCTATTCCTCTCCGCAGGACAGAAAGTTCAACCATTTTTTTGAGATGTGTACTTTGTTGTTTATTTTATATAAATCTCTAGTTCATTTCTGAGCTCTTATTGTCAATTTATATTAATTTTTCATCATTTACATATAATATATATATATTATATAAATATATGTTTTGGTTTTATTATTTGTTTGAATATTTGATTAACACTTAATTTAAATTGTACTGAACCTAGTTAATAAAACCTTGATGAATGAATTGCTGTCATGAATGAAATAGTTATTAGGTTTGCATAAAAGAACTATTTGGGTTTAAAAGTTAGAATGGAGCATGAATATGTTTTAAACATTATTCCAACTACTTATAACCGCTAATGTCTCATGCATTTTAAACAATTTAATAAAAAAAAAACTTAATGTGTAGATTGAAATGGTACTTTGAAGTATAAGTCAATTAGACTTAATAGATTATTTGATTTACCCATTAAAGAAACTGAAAACTGCAATGTTGTGTGGACCGCAGTCAGCAAATAGTCTTCCCTTCCAGTCAGTCATGGAGAAAACGAACTCATCAAATTACTGTTGAGTCCAAGCCTTGACTCTTTGTTGCTCCCTCTTCAAAAGTAACCAACTCCTCGCCTCAAAATTTCATTTATTTTAATCAAGTCTATTTAGATTTCCCCCTGAGGCGCCTTCTCTTTAATCCTTAAATTAAATAACTTCATATATGTTATACAGAGCAAAGTATATGCAATTATCACTTTGATGAAAGCATTTATGAAAACAAGTTTGTCCAAGTCTTTTCGATTTCATAGCGTGGCTTAATTTTAAAAGCTTCAAATTATAAGGGTTGAAGAATAACAATTTAGCTTCTCAAAAAACTAATATAAGTACAATATATCTCACCTACTTAAGTAACAAACACTAAATATATGAGTATTCATGAGAACAATAATGCATTTTGATGATGCAATCTAGAGCTTTTCATTCTAATATGTTAAGGTGGTTTGAGAAATAATGGAAATATAAATTTTATGTTACATAGTCGTTAGGATGATCCCATGGATATTGATGCCTATCTAGTCTAGGTATTTTTAGCACAATATATTGTCAATTGTGGTTGTTAAGGAATAACAGTATTCTCTTCTTAACCTCTAGAATACTTTTTTTTTTTGCTTTCATAATAAAATCTACTATATTACTAATGTAAAGAACGAATAAATAATTGTTTTATTATGGATACATTGATAACATTGATGGTGTAAAGTAACTAGTTCGGTTTTCGATGTTTTTTTTTAATGTTTCCAAATTTCTTTAGTTGGAACTTCTGTTACATTTTACAACTTAAATTATTTTTTAAATCATTATTGATAAACGATATGTAAAACATTAGAAACTGTATAAAAACACTTCTTTTAATAATTTTATTAACTGCCTTAAAACTCAAATAATAGGAAAGTTATAATGGTTTATAATGACTATCTACTTTATGTGTAATCTGGGAATCATTTGTGAACCGAGAATGAGGTGAAACTGTCACCATGCATAAGAAGCAGTTTAGAAGACAAGTTACGACAGATAACTCTCTACTTATATTATAAATATTGTAAAAGAAAATGCAGTAGCTCTATTGGAACTGTCCGGGCCAAATGTTAAAAAATCTGTTTTGTGAAGGAATATTTTCCCTGGCTGGGTGACAGATTAAGGGCCAAATATTTTACAAGGCCAGGTTAGGTTTCAGTAGCCTTCCAAAGAGGCCAAAGATTGGCCTTTTGTGAAACCATACAATGTAAATTCTATACCAGGAGTCCTAAATTTTGGATAGCTTAATGAATTCAGAGTAGTGATGTTTAACGAGTACCAGACATCGTACAGCTTTGGGACTAATAGTTCAACATCTCCGAGGGACCAGGTACTCAGATTTGTTCACCTAACTCGAGAATAAATCGAGGGCAATGGTGGGTATTGAACCCCGGACCTACCAGTCCAGAGGCGGGCACGTAAGCCACTGGGTTACTTTGACTCCTTATATTTGGGTACAATTTCATTATGGTTCAATATCAATGATAATAATGATAATTTATTATGAGCCGTGAAAGTTTTTGGCCAGTATCGTGTCCATCTTTCAGAATCAATCATAAGTCAAATACAGTAGAAGTCCATTAGTCCGGCATCCAATAGTCCGGAATGCCCGATAGTCCGGCATCGCTCCGGAAAATTTTACAAATATTGTTTTTTTCCAAAAGTGTCTTTATAGCAAATAAAAACAAATAAAACAAAATTAAAACAAATAAAAATTCTATAAAACAAAAGGACATTCGTGACTTTTTTAAATCTAAGTAAAATATGTTTTACATTACGTGTATATACATTATATTATATGTATACATTTACATTATATGTAAATTAAAATAAATTTAGTTGTATGCATAATAGCATAGTGTATTAGTACTTTATTTATTAACCTATAATTACCACCTGATCGATCGGAATTTCGGACTGCCCGATAGTCCGGAATGCCCGATAGTCCGGAATGCCCGATAGTCCGGCACCGAGCCGGTCCCGAACGTGCCGGATTATCGGACTTCTACTGTATTTACATTTTTTACAATAATGTAAAAATTAAATTAAATTTTAAAAAAAAACTAAAATTTTTTTTTAGTAAAAACTACTATTAGTTGAATAATAATACAAAAATTACAATACACGTTAGACTTCATCCGTTTACAAACAAAATTCTAAAATCACATATGCGCAAAAACGGAATTTTCTAATGGTGCAATATTCTCCAAAACCTATACAACACATTTCGCTACAGGATCGATTGAAGGTAATATATAAATGTCATCCATCAAACGTCTGTGTGTCAGCAACTGTTTGATTCATACCTACTCATAACCAAACTAACTTAAAAAAAAAATCATTAAATACTCAGGATACCCGCCAAAGCAATTTAAAGTACAAGTACTTATTTAAAATACAAGTACTGTATTATAACTGTAAAATGCAATACTTGTTAAGTACTCAAAATGTTAAAGTAATAAGACTGTTTTGAACATGGTGATTCATAGTTATAGAGGAGTATAAATGTTAGAAAGATGGTTGGAAATTTCTAACTCATGATTACTGTAGGTCCAAGTGGAGACGCTATTGTGAATGCAATGATGTCACAATTAAGAAAGGAAAATTTGACAACTGTCAAAAAAAGCTTGGTGTAATTAAAAAGTTTGGTCTAAAGCCCGTACCCCAAAATATCTTCTTTATCCAGGAAAATTACCATCAATTTTTTAGTGGTAACTTCATAAATCTAAACTGAGAAGAGAGTTGATTGTTAACCAACACACGTTTATTGGTATAGCAAAAAACACTTTTTGATACAATTAATAGAATTATATCTGATACATAAAAGTATGAAAAAGTATTTAAATTTCTGGTATAAATAAATCATTAATGTTATGTACAAATAAGTCGAGTGTAATTAGTCAGAAAGAGAGGCCAACCACTTTGCCTTAATTATTCAAGCCGTATTTCCTATCATTGAGCAGGTGACTGAAAAAACCTTGAACTCCCAACCTGATATATTACACATAAAAACATGTTCAATTTACTTTTATGCCTGTCCTGATAATGTCTGATGTTCAGTCAAAACTCGTCATCCACTAACATGAGTTATAAGGGGCCAGGTTAGCTCCGTGATTAAAGTACTCGCCTCTGAACTGATAGAACCGAGGTTCGATCCCCACCTGGCTCTCGATTTATTCATGCAGGAGGTGAATAAATCTGAGCACGTCGTTCCTGGGAGAAGGACGTTTACCTGTCCGTCCCGAGCCTGTACTATGTCAGGTACTTGTTAAAAATTCCTACTCTGAGTTAGGCAAGATTTAAGACTCCCACTGTAGAATCAATCTTCATGGTATCACAAACGGCCAATGCTCAGCCTACGTTTGTTCCCTTCTGGAACTACCACTGCAACCTAACCTAACCTAACATGAGGTATTACAGTTCTTAACACACTAACGTCAAAATATTCTTTTGATATTCTTTTGATTGGAGGTACCAATGACTTATTTCAATGAGATAAGTTGTGCTTGAAGCAACAATGAGTCAAATATGGTTTATTCGACAATATCAAACACACACACACAAACACACAGAGAGTGGAAACCCCACTGTTACTTCGTGGACTTAGTTTACCTCCATTTCCTCTTCCATTAACAGTTAAACAAAAAATTCGAGACCGTAAGTGAGTGTTTTTTCTTTTATTTGAGTTTATTTACTAACTTTAAACTATTACTGCCCATTTCGAATAGTTTACAATAGTTGCGAAATTAAAAATTTATAACTTTTTATTATAGGTATCTTCAATAAAGTAACATCCATTACTGCAAATAAGCACATAGATAAACAACAAATAAAGCCTGCTTTGTACATGACAACTTCTAAGTCATGGCGCCTCTGGTAACTACAAGACTTTCGAATACCTTAAAACGCACCGAGTGCACTGATGTGGCAAATGTTATAGTTCATTTTCGATTATTAATATCCTAATATTTGTATTAATATTTTTACTAAAATTTGAGAAATAAATATTGTACCGAGAATAGTCTGTATATTTCTGTCATTGGTTATACAAAATTAAAACATCCATGTTTTTTTTTCAAACAAGTGCAATTTGGTCTTAATTGAGAATGAAGAGTAAAATGGTAATGGTGCTAGAGTTAAGAAGCTATGAATGAAAGATATTCCGGATCAACAAAAGGCACTTGATAAGATTATCTGCCCATATTTACTTCCTCCGTGCTGACTTGTCGGAATGGAATTCGCTTTCATAGCAACCAGAATACTGCCCTCCCAATTGATAAACCATTAGCTCGTCCGTCCTTAGCGTTAATCGCTGATAACCACTAAATAAACCCCCACCCTCTATTCCTCTATCAGACAATTAAGTATTGAATAATCATTTTCCAAATTCCTTAGTAGAAGTTTACTTAAAACTAGTTGTCCACTAAAATGGGATATTACATTCTTAACACTCTAAACTTAGAAATGTTTTTATCATTTTCCTACAGATATACGACTTGCCAAACATGTTCTTATTTGTCAATACACACACACACACACTCATATATTTATATATATAAAAAAATATTAGGAAAAATTGAACATACAGGGGAGATAAGAAAAAAGTTATGACAATACCAAAAACTAAGAAAAAGGTAATTAAAGGTAGAGGTTAAGACCAGGAGGAGAGTGGCCCCAAGGAGGCATATAAATGCCTCTTCAGAAGCTCTAAGGATGACATGGGAATTAGACTCGGGGATGTGTTTAAGAATTTATATCCGAAAGCAGTCATTAAAACAGAGGTATCTGAGGTAACAGGGTAGGAGTTGTTACGGAGAGGCGAAGTACAGTAAGGATTGGAGTTAATCAAGGGACAGGTTTGGCAGCAACGGTATTCACATCACTGCATCCTCCTGGTGGCACAGGGACTACTGGAAGAAATATGGGAGAAATGGATATATAGTTGGGAAGGCCACGGAAGGAAAAGGAAGAGAGAGAGCTGATTGAAAATAGGAGAAGTAGATGAAGAGGAGGAAAGTATAGGAAAGAACTCCCTAATAACAGCGCCGAGTTGATGAGAGCCAGGGAAAAAAGTACATATGAAGGGAGTAGTAATCCTACGATCCCTTCTAGGTGTAGGGCGGTGAATAATCTCAGCAGGACTGACAGAACTGTTGATTACATTACGAAGGTAACCTCGTTCTACAAATTTTTCTTTCAAAATATTAATATGTATCTTTCTGCTTTTTAAGGAATTCAAAATTTGAAGGATTCGAATTAACAGCGATCTAGGGATAGCTTTATATATACATGTATAAATGAGTTGCGGTTTGCTTCTCAAAGCCAGTACATCGTTCTCTTCTTCCTGATAACAACGGATGTCGAAATATCGAAGTGAGTTTCTGTAGCGACTTTCTTTGTTTCTTTCCTATGTTTAAAGTATATATATATATCAACATCTAGACTACAGTAAAACAAGTTTAGAAGTTGATTTTTAGTTTATACGTTTATTGTAAAATCTTGTTACATATACGAGTTATATAAACAAAACACTCATACACACACACGCACACAAGCACTTGAAAATCATATAACAACGTTAGCTAGGGAAAATGTTAAATTATGGTAAACTCATTTCTACTTGATATTCAATAATAGCGAGTCAGTAAGCTAACCTCCCGTTATAACGTTCCGTATAGCGCACATGTATGTTTACCGTTAGTATTGAAGACTCCAGATTCGAATCTTGGTTAAGACTCTAAGATACCTTCTGAGGCGGATGTGACGACCGCTGTACTCGGAGGGGACATTATACGCTAGTTTCATGCCTGTAGGGCGTGATGCTTTCGATAGGACAACTATTTAAATGAATTTGTGCAAAGCAAAAATTAGAATTAGTCATGTACAATCAGCTTGGATGTTCATAGCAAGCACAGCCATCCATGATAAGCCTTCGTGCAAACAAGGATAGGATCCTCGTTCATCCTGTTGCCATAAACACTAATTCCTAGGGTCTCAGCTAAATGTTACTGATTCAAGTCCCTAATTGAAAACTGTCGAAAATAATATCAAGAGAATTCTTGATAAGTTCTCACAATCTCTTCATAAGGAAAAACATACCTGTATAAATGGCAAATCAACAAATTTAGATCGAAAAATTTCGATTAACAAAATAAAAAAGATCTTTAAAGCTTAAATAAATCACTCGGGGCTGCTTCGTGGATATATAAGAACCTTTTGATAGCATGACCCTTCAAATCCATTTAATCGGTACTAAATTTCATGTAATCATCACAATTGTGACACTATAAAATAAATTACACCAATCTAACGCATAAATAATTAGAGTAAGTATAGTATATACCACAATTGAAATGGTGACAACTAAAAATATTCCTATTGCTCCTATTGTTATGATTAGTCGTGGTTGACCACGAGGTACTCTCAGTAAGCAAGTTTACGATATGGAGGGATATGCAGATGACCTTGTTATTATGAAAAGAGAAAAGCTAGAAAAAACTGAATTTTAACTTTTCTATTAGCTCTTCAAATTGTTTTCGACTTTTCGAGATGTAAGAAAGTAGGTCTTACACATATCTTTATTGTAAATTCAAAACTAGAGCTCTCAGAGGAGCTCAAATACCTTTGAGTCTCTTTAGATGAAAGACTAAACTGGAAAAGTGTTGTAATAAAACTCGTACATTGAATAAGGCACTCATCTTAACAACAATAACATGTCAGATTGTTCTAGATCAAAGAGTTTGAGTTTGTCATGTCTGTTGGAATACATACAGGCACAATAATATAAATGCAATGATTAAATTTATTATCTATTAGTTTAATAATACTTCTCAAGGGAGGTTAATATTACGCTCATCCCTATGATGCCTGTAATTTCACGCGGGAAGTGAAACATTTTGGTCACGTCGTCCCTAAATGAGGATGTGAAGGTCTTTACTCTAAATACACTTGACTGAGACAAAATTTAGGACTCCCAATGATGAATCATTATGAGACAATATTCCCTTGAGAAATCAGTGTCAGAGGTGTAGCTTTCTACCAGACCCTCAATCCTATCCACTCCCTCCCGCCTCTCCGAAAAAAGTCAACATTGAATCAATTCGTTGTGAATGATTGCTGAAGAAAAATTTCATATCTGATCCTAGAATTTCTGTTAATTTCACCGAGAATACCACAGTAACCCTGAACTCTAAATTTAAATCTATACCTAAAATTTACTCATATATTATTTTTAACATATCATCAATTAGTAACTGATTCATTTTTCTCATAGATAAATTAACGATAGGAGCTTGACTGAAATAATTATGATGAGGAATACTTTCATTTATGCTTCACGATCAACTAACAGTTTATCTTTTTTTTTCTAAATTTATGTAATTATTAATGATATTAGTGAGAGATTTCCTAACTTTTACGTCAACTTCGAGATTTAAAGTGGTATAACCTCCTGCACACCTCTTTATGTTCAATCAGAGTTAATTCATGGCCATCAAAAACAAGTTCTTTACCCCTTTTATAATCCCTCTTCCCTCAATAGCAATATTACTGTTCTCTCTTATCACCTCTTAATTACTGATGAAAGAAACATTATTTTAAAGAAACTTTCTTCTTGTACAACTAAAAGCACTCTAAAAGCACAACATGTAAAGCTGTTGGAGGTACAGCCATACAATTGTTTTTTTTTTTTGTTCACTTCTCACTCCTCATGAGGTTGAACAGAAAATTAAAGACTTGAAATGTATAACTGCTTCCTGTTTACCTGTAGTTAATTATGAAATTTTTTCTTCCAACTATTGTTTTTTCTTGAAATTGAATATATATTGTATCCTATTCGAATACAAAAATATGATCTAAGAAAATTTATTAAAAATTGGAAGTTTACTCGGAAAAACAGACTTCTGATAGTTGATATTTCGAATGGATGTTATCCAGTCCAGGAGATAATAAGGAGTTAGATAAATAGAGAGATATGTCTACCAGAGTTATTATTCAACATCTCAAGGTGCACTCCTAGTACATATTCCTTAAGGTATGAATCATTAGGTTGGACCTACTTCAGTTAAACCTGTTTTAGTAGATTTCAGTTGATTGTAGAGCAGGGAGCAAGAAATCAAATGTGAGCTTTCTCAGAGGTCTTCAATACGAAATTTCTTCTACCACCGGCAGTGTCTCGATGAATTTGTATCTTAAATAGATAACTATTTCAGTTATCTAAGCAGTGACTGAAAGGAAGGGTCGTAAAGTAATCACATCCATATGTCACTGACAAAGGAAATTGGATACTTTGAGGCCTTTATTTTTTTTATTTGTCCTAATTGTTCATCATTTCTCAATTGTTTACTTTTTTTAAGTTGGGCCCTAAATAAAGGGCCCATAATCTCAGTAGGATGCTTAAGATTTTTTATCATCTAACATTTGCTTTAGGAAATATGCCAAAAATATACTGAAATATTTTAAAAAACACGCCTAACTTTTACAAAGAAGTTTTAAATGCTCAGAAAGAAGTTCCCAATTATTACACATTAAATAACTAATTAAATCTATAAAGACAACAATACTGGTTCAAATGGTTATCTTTTTGTTTTTATTTTGTTTTTATTTTTAGCAAGTAAATGTATATTACGAGTGATTGTATTTGACTCACATACTAGAAGAATGTCTATTTCAGTTGTAAAACATTTGGGAGTAAACACTGAACAAACACAAGTGGTTTGAACAATGGGTTATGCAGATGAAAGCTGTATCAATGAAGTAAGGACATGACAAAACAAACACGACCTTCTAATGGAACTGTTAACTGCCACTTATCATCTATGATAGACTCGAAAATAAAAAATAATCTCACCATAAAACCAGTCCCTCTTATCCTCTTTTTAACCAAACCTCTAAAGCAATAATACATGCGCTAACAAATAGATCAGCTATATTATTAAACTATCATTCAATATTTTTATTATAGAAGAACTATCTTATATTATAGAAGAAAAGCAATAGTTTTCAATAAAACACGGAAAAATAGAAAACCATTTTTTTTACAATCTTTCATTGTATAATCAGTATCACACACATAATTGAGTTCTTAAATGTCAACTTAATTTCAAGAATTTTAAAAGAAATTTAATTTAAAAATTAAAAAAGTTTTAAAAAAATGTTTGCATTTTATTTAAGTTATATCAAAGGCAAATCATTTAACTGTAAGATTTAATTCCTAATTGCAAAAAATAATTCGTAATTCGTGATATATCGTTAATTAACTATAGTTATAATTAATTATAATTGATGGTTGTTATATATTAACATAAGATATGATTAGTCAGAATTGTAATGCACATGTCTCTTGTTTGTCATAATATTTATAGATTATGGAGTAAATTGATTAGTACTCCTCCCCCATATGAGCACATAAATTGCTGACCACACAACGTAAGATACAGAGAGATCGATAGATAAAAAAAGAGAGATTGAGTGAGAGAGAGAGAGAGAGAGTGAGTAAGGGGGAGTAAGAGTGAGAACTATACAGATTTATAAATAAAAAGTTCTAAATTAAAATTTTATTTTTCGAAACCAACGTATGCCATCATTTTTAAGAGTAATAATATGTAAGACATCAAAACATGAAACGGTCCATTAAAAGAACTTAACAAACTACTAAAATAAAAAAATACGAAGAAACAACAACAAAACTCACTTCACTATTTCGACCTTATCGTTATCACGAGTAGAGCTCATCTTCTTATTCCTCTCTTGATGACATCAAGGTCGAAATATTGAAGTGAGTTTTGTTGTTGCTTCTCCGCGTATTTTTTTCTTTTAATCGTTTGATATATCATCATTGTATATATATATATATATATATATATATATATTAATATTACAAAAAAATATAGGTGTTTGTAATCACAAATAGTATTTCATATTTTACGGTATACTCCTTTTAAACCCTTATAATTCTATTTAAACCTTTAAACCCTTACTGAAACATAATAAACTAGAATTACAACGCAGGACTGTTAGTTTTTGTTATATGCAACAAATTAAACTAACTGTTAATGTAAATCACACGAGGGTAACCTACGCCCATATCATGTTTTCATCCATACTCGGGCTTACTCGGTCATAACCAGCAATTATTAAATATATTACATTACTAACTACTGAAAACATTGTAACAAATGTTACACAATTTGTTATTTTACTCCAAAGAATCATTTTTGATACTTCAATTTAGTCCTATTTTGAATATATCATATATATCAATATCTAAACCATAATAGGAAATGAGAAAAGAATAAGATCTTTGAACCGTACTCAACTGACTCGTCAATTGGGTTTTTGACTCTGACGAAGACCGCTTGTTACAGTTGAAAGATCTTAGTCTTTTTTTTTTCATTTCATATTGTGGTTTGATCATTGATTGTTATTTCACGTGTTTATGTGAAATCTTATATATATATATATATATTGTTAATAATATGGTCATATTTTTAACAATGTGTGTTTACAGGAAGGACTGCTACCAAAATTTACCTATATATATATATATATATATATATATAAAGTTTTCACATAAACACAGTTGGGTTTTTGACTCTGACGAAGACCGCTTGTTACGGTTGAAAGATCTTAGTCTTGTTTTCCCATTTCTTATTGTGGTTTGATCATATATATATATATATATTATTATTCAGTCTGCAAAACTGTAAATAAAAATTAACAAGACTATTCATAAATAACTAAATATTTACAAATAATGGTAATATGTTCTGGAAGTTCTGTTATCACAGTTTTTAAGGTCATGAAAAATTTGAATTAATCGTCCAGCACTCCTCTTAATGTCGGTAATATCGGTAATACAGTGGCATCTCGGTTAATGATCATAATTCATGACAGAATTTGGGTCGAATATTTCTATAAGAAATACATCATGGGAAATGGGAGATAATCCGTTCGGATTCGGTCTGTAATATATATTCAGCTGCAGTCGAGTTTGAACGACTGTTCGAGTTTCAAAATTACGTTCCAATTCTGGAGGCATAATTTTCTTGACAACTCTGTTCGAACTCTGATTTTTTTGAGTTCAAAGTTGTTTCAAAACCAAGATGCAACTGTATTTTATAATAGTTATTATAGATTATATTTTTCTATGGACCGCGTCGTCATCAGGGAGAAACATATTGATGAGTTTCTGTGATCTCTTTTATGTGTGACCTTTCTGTGAATCTTGTTTATTTAGATCGTGGAATCGCGTCATTTAAATAATCTTTCCGATATTAACAAGTTACCTTATCCAAATAATTTTCTAAAAAGTTTAACAACTTGAAAATTTAAGCGTAGATCGAGTTGATGCAATTAATTTTTGTCTATTTTATTCGGTAGGAGTCAGTTATGAACAGTGGAACACTCACAATCTCAATTCAGGAGTATATATAGCGAAATTATTATAATATCAAACCATAATAAAACGTTATTCCTTTTGTTTTTCTTGTATGAAAGAAAAACCTAATAATATATATAAATAATATAATAATAAAATTAATTGACAAATAGAAAAAATAGGAAATTTGATCACAATCATGCGCACCTGTGTTAGGACTTAAGAACTAAGTACTGTAAAAACTGAAGATCTGAATTAAGATGCATTTCCACTCCAGAAAATATTACCCCAAATGAAATGGCAATTTTAATAATCCTAATATCTATTAAGTTTTATGGATGACTGACTTTCAGTTTTTTTTCTCTATTTGTGGCATGCATAGCACATATTTGTAAAATATATCTCCTGTCAAATGAAACAAATGTAAAATATTAGGATTACTTGGTTTTCCTGGTTCAAATCAATCTTTGAATTCCCGACGGCTTTCAATTTAAAACCTTTTTCGTAAATGGAAATAAAAAATTTCTGAATAAAGAAAAAAAAAAAGATAAAATTTTAAATTGCTGGAGGACTAATAATGGTACAAAAAGAAAAACTTTCTTTTTACTAAAATAAGAGAAAATAAGGATATGTTTTAGTGACGACAGTCTCATTCCCTTTAATTGTATCTTAAAAGAGACTGACAACGCCCATTGCGATGGTCGAAATATTAAAAGTGTTTTTATGTGATTCCTTGCGTTATTTTCTCTTTTTTTTCTTGACAGTTACGTTAAACCAATTTTTTCTTCCACTCATAAAGGATTATATATATATATATATATATATATATATATATAAAGATTTCACATAAACACGTGAAACAACAATCAATGATCAAACCACAATAAGAAATGGGAAAAGAAGACTAAGATCTTTCAACCGTAACAAGCGGTCTTCGTCAGAGTCAAAAACCCAACTGAACTGGGTTTTTGACCCTTCTTTCAGTTGGGTTTTTGACTCTGACGAAGACCGCTTGTTACGGTTGAAAGATCTTAGTCTTGTTTTCCCATTTCTTATTGTGGTTTTATCATGGTATATATATATATATATATATATATATATATATATATATATCAATGATCAAACCACAATATGAAGTGGGAAAATTGTGGTTTGATCATTGATTGTTATTTTACGTGTTTATGTCAAACCTTTTATATATATATATATATATATATATATATATATAACTTTAAATTACACAAAGCACGACACAGAAAAAGGAATAAAAAGCAAACTTATAGAACTCTCAATATTTAGAACTGTTGTTCGTCATCAGTTCTATATATATACATTCTATGTATATATATACATTCTATATATATATATACAGTTCTATCATATATACATAACAATTTTTTACCATAAACATGTGGTGAACAAAAATCAACCTTCAATCCACATAAGTAATCAGAAAAAGGACTAATGTCTTTCAACCGTAACAAGCTTCGTCCGAGTCAAATGTCAGCTGACACCGATTTGCTGTTTTTATTAGATTAGATATTTGCATACATATAAAAACAAACATCTAAATAAGATGAAAGATTTGTAATAGCCATGAAGACAATAATTTATGAATTAATTCTTTTAGTGTTGATTTTTATAAGATATGTTTAATCTTGAGTTATAGCAAATATTATTGTTACATTTGTTATAATCCTAAAAGAAAACTTAATTATTAATATTAATAAAATTTGTGTTTGGTTGAAGATTATAATTAAAATAATTATTACTAGAAACTTTAATACATTGAAATTGGCCTTCTTTCTTCTTGCTATCTATGTATTGCTCAATGTACGAGATTGGGCGTTTTACGCAGTTTAATTCAGTTTCTCCAAACTTTTGTAGAAATCAATATATTTATTTATTAAAAATGCTGTCTTGTGTTATATATAATGAAAACTTTCATTTAAAAAGTTATGATAATATAAAGAGAATATTTGAATTTGTTGGACTTTGGTGGAGGTGCACTATAAGGACGGTGAATCAACGCTTGACAACTGAAGTGAATGTGGAAGTTTGAATAGGCACCGGAATATCCAACAGGTGTGACAGGAGAGCGAGAAATATCCCACAAAATCACCTCTTGCTTTATGAAGCCTGTAATGCAAGTGGCTGGACGAGGCTGTCTAATATTTCATCATTTCCACAATCCCTCAATAAACACCAATTATACCTGGGGAGTTTAATGCAGTCTAATGTTACTCAGTGCCGAGCTCATCTCTAATAGCTATCCTTGTTTTACCTCCATTAATATACTCATTTCCTACATCCCCATTAGCTACAGTTTCCGAGTTCTTCATAAAAGAAATCATTTCTTTCAATATTTCAATCAAAGTTAATGTCATCTAGATTCCAGTGGGCAAATTCATTCAACGGTAGACGTTTATGAAACTCTCTCGAGTGCAACGGAGCCTAAGGCAACTTTTAATGATGGAATCCTCACTCTTCCTTTGTGTGGTCAGGATATTTGTAAATTATTTAATTTATTTCTTTATTCCTACTCCAGCCGAGTTGATATATTTTTTTGTACACTTATAAAACTATTTCATAGTTTTTAAAACTCTTCCAGAAGCTATCTTCTGTTTGATGAGTGAGGACAATTGCTTGAAACGTTTCCAATATTCTTGGCTACTTGGACCAAGAAATTATTAAATTATTGATTGCCTTCAAAGCGTAACAGTTTTACGTTGTTCTGAAAGTTTCAAGTCAATTGTCGTGGAAACAGTCTTCACAGTACATACTTTCTACCACGAACACGACACTCTGTGTTTCACTAGGGTGAAATTATTGGTTCACCAGACAGTTAATAGCACTGATAGCGATTGTGATGACCGCTTCGTCAACAGTAAGCTGTCCAGGAAACATATGAGATTTATTCGGATGCTATCATATTTGCCTGTTGCAACAAATAGGAGAATTATTTACCCAAAAAAGTTAATTACTTTGAAATCAAGAATGAATAACCTTACTCCAGTTTGGGTATCCGGCAGATCAGTTTCTGTAACGATTTATAAAGACTATGATTTTACATTAAAAACTAAATATTTAATGTTTTTATTTTAAGTGATTTTCGAAGAGTTTCACTTGATATATATCAGCACTTCTAAAAACAGTTGACCACACTACTTCATGCTTATAAAGCCTATCATATTTCCATCACATTGCCCAGTATATGTGATACATGTTATTATAATATACACTTAATAAACAGAAAAACGATCCCAACTGGACACACTAGCAGTTCAAAATTGAGGATAGGTAGCACACAAAGTAAAGAAACATTGTGACGGCAAACTCTCTCCTGAAGACGGATTACTCGAAAATTTGAGTTTGTAAGTGTGTTTCTTTACTTTGTGTGCTACCTATCCTCAATTTTAAACTGCTATTATAATATATATATATATATATATATAAGAAAATAAACTATTTAAGTCAAGGAGCGTTCTCAATTAATATGCAGTTATTCAAACACTCTACAAAGATTGCATCATTTTCTCCTACGGTTTGATGACGCTGTGGCATCAGTACCTGGGGAGATCCAGAGTAGGTGTAAAACTGAACGCTCTCGTCTTACCTAAGCGACAGAGTAATTTATAATTATTATTGTTTAGGTTTAGTTTTAAGAAGGCTAAAATAAATTATTTTTTAATATTCCTTGGTTTTAAAATAAATCCGATACAAAGCGAGAATTGTTTAAATTTTGACTGTTAACAGCAATAACATACAACCGAACGATAACGTTTTACCCAGGGGGACCACTGTGAAGCTTTCTACTTTTTGTCTAAAAATCCATACAGAACATACCCATAAATATAAACTGGTAAAAATGATCATTATGAGTAGAACTAAAATATTTTTAAAGGAAAGGACAATTTTATATTAACGTCATATTAATTAAGTAAAGTAATAGTAATACAATAAAAGTAGCCAGAAATAAATATTCAAATTACCACTACAAGAAAGGTCTTAAAATTCTTTCTAAGTAGGTCCACCCAGATTAGCCAGGTAGAAGAAGAGACCAACAAGCCTACACACAAAACAATCAGTTACCAAGACTCTCTAACACACTTACCTTTTATGTCCTGTTGATGAGTGAACTATCACCTGAAACATCTCGACTAACAACAAAGCTAGTGATTTACATAGTTCTAATGAAGAAACAAGGAAAGAATTGGAAACACTTTCACAAATTGGCAAAATTATGTATGAAGTAATTCTAAGCTAAATATAGAGTACTATTTACCAATATGTTTGTATATCAAAATAAACACATGATGAAAACTTATGAAAGTAAAAGCCACAAAGGAAAATAAAAATCAGAAAAATATGCTCTGAGGACTTTCAAATTTATATTATCAGAGAGCAACTAAAGATTGAAAAAGAAAAGAGCTTTCTTATAAAAACAAAATATGAGAAGATAATATAAACAGGTGTTAAAATATACTAAGTTTTAATATAACAAGAGGAAATAATAACTATAAAGAAAAAGAATTAACAAACAAAACATAAAAGAAAAAAAGAAAAACCTAGGTCACAGGAGGAGCATCAGTTTGGAGCAACCAGTTTGATTAAAGTTCATATTAATAGGTTTCAAATTATCAAGAGGTTCAATTTGTTTAACTAAACCCTCAACTAAAACATTATCTAATTTAAAGGGCTCTGGGTTGCTGCTGTTTAGGGTTTCAAAACTATATTTAATCGAGACACTTTCCACTAAGTTCCTTTCGAGGCACGAAGATAGGAACATCAGTTCCTTGGCATCCTTCCATTTTATTGAATGATTCTTGTTCTTGATAAGCTGAAACAATGCACTCGACTCTTCTTGTCTTCTAACAGCATATTGTTACCTTGGGTGAAACATCATAAATATATTTTAACACCTGTTCATATTACTTTCTCATATTTTGTTTTTGTAACCAAGATGTAAACTCTTTCGTTTTTCAATCTCTAGTTGCTCTCTGATGACACACATTTGAAAGGCCTCAGAGTATATATTTTCTGTTTGTTATTTTCCCTTGTGGCTTTTACTTTCATATATATATTAAAGTTCAATGTATATAAAGAAACATAGAGAAATTAAAAACACACACTTAGAGTCTCTAATTTTCGGTTTGAACCGTCTTCAGGAGAGATAAGAGAGGGAAACCAAACTAACTATAACTCTACCTTAATATATTCGACATCGAAGGTCATCTTCAGGAAAACAATATAAGAAGAACTGTGTGTAAAGTGATGAAGGTGAAAATCGATTTAGCTTGCTCTTCATCCAGACCTTTCCCCTCTACCCATCTATCCACAATCGAGAGAGGATACTGCATCAATTCAAAGTTGGTAGCATCAATCATTCCCTTTGTTATATTAACAAGGCCATCTACACATACTCACCTGTAGTATATTTGCCTTTCATAAGTTAGATTGTTTTAATTCATTCTATAGTTCTCGGGTTAAAAGAATCAATTTGTTAGTTCTGATAAAACCTTCAATACTCTACGAGTTAGTAGTTCAGGAAAAACAATTGCTTAAAATCACATTTTAGCCAACAAAAAAGATAACGTTTTCACTATGCAAAATTACCTGAAACATCATAAGGCCCATTTTTGTGTAAAATATGAATTTGATCTATTGAACGATGCCTATAACATGCCCAGATATCTTTGAATATACACCCACTCGCTGACGCACTCAACCATACTCACATACAAACATCATCGAATAAATGTCCAAAAAATGACTTTGGAAACAAGAATAAATGTAAATAAATCCGTTTACATCTCGAGATCAAATTTGTTCATGATCACGATATTATATATATATATTAAACGATCCAACACGACTACTAGTTCACAAAGGAAAGAGAAAAACAGATAAAAACACACACAAAAAAGACTCACAACGATATTTCGACATTCGTTGTCATCGGGCAGAAAGGAACTACTCTCAAACTACTCGAATGTCGAAATATCGTTGTGAGTCTTGTTTGTGTGTGTTTTTATCTGTTTTTCTCTTTCCTTTGTGAACTATATATATACATATTATTAGCACTACAGATAGAGGTTTAGTAAACGTCATATTATTATAGAAATCAGTCATACCCCGTGAAGCGTTGTCGTAAACGCCCGACCAGTTTCGCACGTCGAGTACTTTCACGTGAGAATGTGAATATCACGTATCACATATCGTCCTTTAGAGACAATAAAGATACTGATAGTTGAATTAATTGCACAAATACTCGGTACAACAAAGTACGACGAAGAAGACGGACAGAATAATTGTTATTTCTAATTTATTTTTTTACTCTTTTAACGGACATCATTCAAGTATTCAACTTCTTTGTGTTATCATTTTGAATACACAACTTTTTCCTAGGTTTCAATGGAATCAAAAATTTCACTGTCTTACCATAAATAGGCATGATTCATTATGAAATAAAAATAATGGATGTATTCAGAAAAGTTGAATTTTGCTAATTATTAATTTAGATTTCTTAATTTCACCAATACAATAAAGTACAAATAAATGTGTTAATCGACAGGTCTTAAAGTGAACAAAACTTAATATATAAATGCATGATGAGAATATCTGCAGCACTGATATCTACATACTTATAAAACTCTAAAGTTCTTGTTTTTATTAAAGTTTATTCCTGTCATTAACTTAGATCCACCGCACTTATGTAATGGAACAAGTCTAATAACTGAGGAGCTTTATGATAATGTCATTGTTTATAAAATTATTACATAACGGTGTCAAGGGAAAATAGTTTTAATCCCAAGATTGAAAATCGTTTTGTTTGAAGAGGACAACTTCCCTTTTTCAAGGATTCAATTTCCAATTCAGTTGGCATTTGCCGTAACTATTCATAAGTCTCAAGGAGAGACTCTACAGAAAGTTTTAGTTCATTTATGTAAAACAGCATTTAAACATGGCCAATTACATGCTGCTCTCAGTAGGGTCAAACAAAAAGAAAACGTTAAAAGTTTTTTTTGGGAAAATTCAAATTGTACAAAAAATGTAAATAAAGAGAACTGTCTTGGAAATATGTTCATTATCCTCTTTATTAGAAATGAATTAATTTAGAGTTTATCTGCATTTACGTGAACATGATTGCATTAAAAGGAAGGTGTTGGATGACACTATGGGTCACGGTTGGTCTAGTGTGATACAAAATTAGGAAGGTTTTCACTTTTTTTTTAAATTTGTCTTTATTGAATATTCACTACTATTTCAATACTTTCCAGAAATATATTTTCAAAGATACACATTTAAAACTGTATGCATTTTCTCAAAATAATATATTTTATACTTTTTGATTAGTTCACAGAATGAACTTACAATGCAATTATTATTTCAATAAAGCTCAGCGTACATTGAAGATTTTTATTTACATTACATTTTTTACTCTTTTATAGTTTCAGAGTTTTGAAATTAGATTATGATTGAAGGAAGATATTTCTAACAAAATGTTGTAAAGGATCAAACTTCAATGACCATCTTACAAATTTTCTCTAAAAGTTTTCATATTTTTAAGTTATCTTCTGAAATTTTTTAGACTTTCAAGATCAAAATTTCACACCTTTGGGTAGTCAATTTTCAAAAATCCTTTCTTTTATCTTGCTAGATAATAAAAAGAATCAATTGTCCAACTTCCATGCTTCAGGTAAAGTGCTTTGTATTGATCAGTTAATCAGGCGTTAAAGTCAGGCTCTACATATTAGTCTAGATGTGAATTAGACTCGTGCTGTATTGCGCCAGAGGTTTGCGAGGAGACGGAGTTAGCGAGGGCTGTTTTGTTTAGGAAGACAGTAAGGATGTTATATTGGTGAGCAGACAATTTAATCTGGCACTATCTTCATCGGCACCTGTCGCTCTCTAAGAACTCTTCCCCGGGCCTCTTATCAGATGCCTTGTCCCTCATTCCCACCCCAGACACGTGCCCCTAATCACAATCCTATTATCACATTACACATGTTTAATATATAACTAAACACACCATCTTGATCAAACGCAGTACAAAAGAATTAAACTTCTCAAACACTTTACTCTTTTAAAAGCATGCCTTTACAACAAAGAAAAAGAGAAATCAACTTTTATATTGAATCAAAGTTAATCAACTTCTGTTTAAAACATCTATATATTAGAACTGATTCAATGACTTCAAAGGATGTTATCAAAAGCTCCTTCTTTATCTAAAGAAGCTGCCCAAATGATTTCTTTAAGTCTTATAGAAATTCTATTTTGTTAACCAAAATTTTTGGAACTGATTCTGTTAATTTTCCCTTTTGATAGGTAAATTGTGTCATATGAAGGACTTATTAATCAAAAACTTCTCTTGTAACTGTACATAGAACTTCATACTTGTTATCTTAAGTGCACACATCTAATATTGCTGGCTCATTTTATATTCTTATGAAAACAAACCCTATTAGAAATTTTAAGTTTGGTGATTCAAGGGAGAATTTAGTTGAAGAAATGGCTAGAATTTAGTTGCTGTTTTGAAATACAGAATGAAAAAGTGTCTTTCAATGCTTCAATGTTATACAAAAATAATGGAGTTATTGAACACTATAAGAATTATATATCTAACATATCAATCTAACAAAGGGTGCAAATTATAGGTTGATTACAACACTTTTGTTAAACAACCATCTTTCACACGGTAGGAAACATTATAAAATAAACTATTGGCATGGATTTGTTTCCTTTTATAGTTTTAAGAACTAAATTTTCTCATATATCATATTAACTCATTAAAATGTGTTTACATTTCTTTTCTTAACATTGAAATAACAATCTTGATTCGATTCTAATGACATAATTCTTGGTGAATAAATTCAACAAGTACAGCAGGTTGGTTATCATTTATTCTTACAAAAAGAATACATCTATCAACAGATACACTGATAAGACATGTGATTCTAGGTAAACATAATGTATTAGGTTCTATCTGTTGTAACTTAAGAAGTTCATGGTAAAGGTTCCCATATCTATTAACGGATAACATACTTATCTTAAGAGCAAATCAAAAGAATAAGTTTAAGAAATTTTGGTTGACAAAATATAAAACTCTTTAAGCCTTAAAGTAATCACGCTGGGTAGACTCTTGGATACAGGAGGAGCTTTGAATATGCCTTCATATTGAACGTATGCCTTCAAATCATTCAATCAAAATGAATAGATAAATACTTTTACCCAAGGAGTACAGAATGGGTTCAGCAATCTAACGCAAGAATAATTTGTGGAAGTATAATTCGGGTAATTGTGTCCAATAAACGTTGTCCTCAGAGGGGTGTGCTATCACCCTATTTTACTTATTCAATGGATACGACGGAGTATTATCAAGAACACTCCCGAGTGATATAACTAGGGCTTCTAAATATTTGTCCTGTTGCTGTTGCTGTCTGTCCAAATAAGTCTTATGTGGCTAACGTAGGTCTTTTTCAAGACTTCTCTCGCGGGGCACGATGGGTTCGGTTGTATACCAGGGTTGGTGTCCGTTCGGTCGTGTGGTTGCTTAAAAGCTACGGGTCCACAACCCATTTTTTCTTCTGGCCTGTCTTGCTTAAGACTTTTTCTCACCCATTGGAGGAACTTGGCATCTTTTGTTGCCCAGTTAGCCAATGGTTGGTTAGCTTAGCCGGTATTGATTTGGTTGGGGTTTCAGTTTTACATGTGTCCGTAATTATTATGCGGAAGTTATACAGGCTATACATGTACAAAGAGTGTGTGAGTGTGTGTGTGTGTGGGAGAGAGAGAGAGAGAGAGAGAGAGAGAGAGAGAGAGACTTTTATAAACATTAAAAAAAGACTCTGTAAAAAGATAATTTCGTAAAAATATTTTTCTCTGATAACCCAATATGATCAAACACCACATTTTAACTGAATGCACAACTTCATAGCTGTATGAAATAAATAATACGTCTCTTTTCATAGGTTTTAACATGTTCTGATGATTTCTTCGAATCAGGTAAGAGTATTACATTCAACCAGTATTATTTCCCTTTATTGATATACATTTGGGGTATTTTTGACATCTTTGTACTGCTTCTTTTTTATCTGAACGGTCATATCCTTGACCCTGTTTCCACAAGGTCCATAATAAGATTATTAGAGCAGTGTGTTTTGTAGAGTGGAACGTTGTTTGTTAAGGCGTATACAATGTCATTTGCATGTCTTGTTTGTAAACGAAATCAGATTCACAAACATACATTAAAAGACTGAATTAATTGCATATTTGTTTCAAAGAGAAAAGGCACTTTTTTCTTAAGAATATACCAAGTTTGAAGTTAAGAATCAATTAGTCTAACAGAGTGCACAGTAATATTATGTTCAGTAAAATTAAATGGAAAAATTGTTTTTGTAGTGAAACCTTTGTAGTGTTGCAACACATATATATCTGTTTTGATTCGATAAAAAATTAATTGAAAAACAATCATACATATCAGTTTAATGACAGTTAGTTTAACAAGGGACATATGAAAATGCATATAACATTTTAGTTACATTAATATATATTAAACTTATATTTTTGAAGTAAACAAATAAAAAAGGCAAAGTTGAAAAAAATCTAGTACATTAAAAGAACAAACTATTTAAATGGAATTTTCATTCGATTTAAAATGTTGGCACTAATAATTTAATTATTTATTGACTCTAATAAAGAGGAACTAATAATTTAAAACATTTTTAAAGAAATTTCAATGTAAGTAGTTCTTCTAATTCACTCATTTGTAGAAGCCCTCTTAAATGAGACTGAAATATAAGATACACAATGCATACTTCATATAATGCATTTTATGCATATAGCTATTTATATATCATAATAATTTACTGCGGCACTAAAGTGGAATTTTGTAAATTTTTAAGGACTTCCCCGTTATGTGGTCCCTTCAAGACATTTTTTATGACACATTCATCAGTGTGGTTGGACGAGGGCTAAATTATTTTGACCCCACTATTTTAAGGATAAATTATTTTTACCTTAAATTATTTAAGCTTGTTAAAGACCTGGCAATTTTTCATGAAAAAAAAAACTCTTTCCACATTGGTATTGGAGGAGTATGTTAGATAATTTGTTAACATCATTATATAAGCATTTAAAATAGAATTGTTTAACATTCCACAGAAATGTCCCATTGGTAAACGATTTGTTTTGTAAGCAAAAGAGACCACATTTGTGGCTATAGCTGTCAAGATGTCTTTTACTTTACTGTAATATATATTCATCTCTGCCAGGTCATTATCAAAAGATTAACTTCGATTCAGGTACATGCTAGATAGAGATGTTACATCCTTATAGAAGACTGTCTAATCTCACCTCTCACTTGATTTTTCCAGGAAACATTGATGAACCCAAGTTTTTTGTTTTCATTGTAACCAAAATGTAAGATTACAAAGCTTTGCTCTATTGCTAATGTAACTGAAGTATAGTAGTTGTCCGTAGTTGATTTGTTGGACAGAGAAATCTGACTATGACTGTTTGTTTTGTTTGTTTGTTAAAAGTTCCAGTTTTCAAAAGCTTTAGTTTTACAGAGTAGGGTGCTTCGTTATCTACCAAAAAGCAATTATATTTCAAGTTGTATTTATATGACTTTTTTAGAATTTATTGTTTGAATTAATACCTTCATCTGAGTAGTAAAAATGATTCATAACGGAGCAGTGAAGACCAAAGATGTGTTTTGAACACAATAAATGTATAATTAATATATTCAAGAATAATCAATGTATAAAGGTATAAAATATAATTAAATTTAATTCAATAGTGCTGATAAACTACTTCCTTGTAGCGTAGACCACTCCACTTGTTTTCAATTTCTTTCAAATACTAATAAGTTTCAAATTATTTCACACATTATAAACGTTTGAAATTATGTTTTTATATCTTTACCAAACCAGAATTGTACAAAATAAAAGTCATAAATGTTTGAATACATAAATAAAGGTATAATTACATTTATATAACGTTGAAAAGTGCAAATATTTTATTAATTGACCATAGTTAATTAATATCGCTTACTATTTCACGAGTTATTAATTGATCATAAATTATAAAGATAAAACTCAAAAAATAAAATTATAATTCATAGTGGAATAAAAATATCTTCGCTCTTAAATATTGTAATTAATAAAATAACAGTTTCTATCAGCACCCACTGAATAAGGTAGAAATAAACTAAAGTTCATCAAAAGTCGCCTTAACAAATTAAATCAAACTATAAAAATATTAATTCAGTTATTGTTTTCAAAGTTTTAAATAATTTACTTTTTTTTAAAAAAAATCATATTAAATTAAAACACAAGAAATTATATGTTGCTCTTATCACAGTGGGGTAAATGGATTACTTCGTGTTCATCGTCAGCTAAACATCTAACGAGAAGAGTTGATGACCGACAACCGGCGATAGTGGACGTTCAACTCTTCACCAAACCAGAATTGTACAGAAAGAAGTCATATGAGTTGAACGTTCGATGGTTGTCGGTCCTCCACTCTTTCCATTGGTTGTTTACCTGATGATGAACATGAAGGGTTCAAAACGCGTAGTTTGAATTAAAAAAACTTCTTTTCTGTAGAGACTTTGTTATTCATTTACCCCAGTATGAGTAAATACTACACAACCACAGATTGCACAAAAATGAGAATGTTACCCTTTAATCTCTCTCAGTGTGAGCAATATACATTAATTAATACATTTTGCCTTTACTGGGCAAAGTTAAACTAAGCAATATAATTTAGCAGAAATGTTTTCACTTTTAATACATTACTTAAAATTACATCTAATTCCAACTATTAATTTAATATTGTTCTCGGAAAACATAATAATATTACTACTCAGACAGTATATTTGACTACTCAGTTAACTTTAAAATTAATAGCTTCAATTTTAAAATTTAGATTTAGAAATCAACTACATTTTATTAGAATAATGGAGAATAATAATTAAATCTTGGATTTTCACCACAAGAATCTAATTTTTACTTAATAATCATACAAAATCAGTATGGGTTACATAATTTGGCAATATGTTTTTTTTTGTGCAGATGTGGCGACCCTGATATGGCGCAATGTCAAGCACCGACTGAAGGTCTGACGACATTGAACATGCCTCCACAGTGTGCGATCTCTGACTCAGGGTCTCTCCATTCACAAGCCATTCTTGCTAATAGAAGAGCTAAAAAAAGAGTCTCACCGCAGCCAGTCAGATCAACTCATCTCAAATATGAGCAGAATTTTTTTTACAACTTTCAAAAATTTAAGAAATTTGATATTCAAGAATCCCATCAAAATATGTCTATGAGATGTTAAACAATATGAACCAAATAAGAAATCCATGAACAATCCTAAAAGTTGCCTTTTTTGTTTATTGTTTGCATAAACATTAATTATATGTAATATAATTATTGTTTATATAATATATATTATATAAACATTAAATATAAATCAGTTTTTGTTCATCATCTCCATGAACAAAAACTGATAATAATGAAAATGATAATGTAAAAAATGATTATTACGAGAAAACCTGAGCTGGGCTTTTATGGGAACCTTGGCAACCTACATTTTATTACTACATTGCAACCAATCTGTAAATATATGCTTTTTGCATATATAGAGAATACAGTTTCCCAAAAAGAGAATATAGTTCGAATCAGTTTCCCAAAAGTATGCTATTCAGCCGTAGATACTTCGTCTATGCTTCAAAATTCCTAAAAATAGATGAGAGCTGGTAATACTATTATTGATATACATGATTCTTGGATAACAAGTATATAGATATTAGAAACAGATTAATGCTATTGGCTATTGCTCAAAACAAATGTATAATGCATTTAGATAATTAAAGACAACGTTAATTGTTTTCATGTTTGCTTTTTCTTCTGTTAAAAGAAAATAAAGAAAAGCGAATGCAATTTTTATGATTAACCTATCTGACCTATGTATATTTTATGACATTTCACAAAATTTTTTTAATACCGCAATACTCCAGTTCACTAGCAAAGTTTTTAATTAATTAATTATCCACGAAATATTGTGAATGCAAATATATTATAGTTTAATGGAAGAGTTCTTAATTAATAAATTACCCAGGTTATTACTAATAGACAAAACTATTTAAATAAGATTACTCGAGCATGCCCAGGATGTGGGTCTAATAATTTATGATCAAAACAACCCCTCCCTCCAAGTTATTTTGAAAGAGGATTGTGGGGAATTCAGTCAGAAATATGCCAATTTTGGATAGTGGTCACATTCAGCTTTAATCTAGTCTTCTGGTGGTAAGGCACCTACCACTGAAGTAATATATCTACATATATATTATTTTTAATATTTCTTGATCAAAGAAACAGACTAAATACGGACTCTTACGAATGATACGTATTGGAAATGTCTCCATCAGAGATAAGAAATTTAAAACTCAAATAGAACCTACTATACAGAGTTTTGCCTATAGGTTGTCTTACACAATGTCTTTCAAAAAAAATGTTTAAAGAAGCTTGCTTCGAACAGATAATAGGTTATCACCTAGATAGAAAGAGTAGTCCTTTTAGAAAAGAGACCCAAAGATTTCAACATATTTATATTTTATAACACTTTCAAGACATATCAAAGCATTTAAATTCCATAGCTGTTTTTAATTCAAAATCTAGACGATAATAATAAAGTTATTCCCATGTCGGTGCCTGGTCACGTGAGAATAGACGAAATGATACAACGAACCAACTACTATAGGTCAAAATCAAAGGAACCCTTCTCAGTAACACCCCTGAGCTTCCCTAAGGCATTTACTCAGGAGTGGATGGGGAAGGAAGCGGGAAAAAGACGAAAATCATAGTTAGACCTAGTTTAGTTAAAAAAAAAAGTCTTTCCAACTATACTTGAATTTATAAGGAAAATATTAAACATTAATAGAATAGATTTAAAAGTTTATATGAAATTTTCAACAGAGTCATCTAATCGTCCCCACTCTGAGCTCCTGTCAAGAACCGAGCCTCTACCAGGTAAGAACCAGTTGTCCAGTCCAATCAGCTGAGTTCAAGGCCCGTTCCCACTGGTAAGGGTTTGGGGTCTCTAGCTCTCCGGTATGCTAAGCAGGCATCCACCCAAGAAGTTACTGCTTCTCACACAGCGACCACAAGGGTCTACCCAACTAGGGTGAGAAACAAATGCCTCTACGAGTCCAACCTCAGGTGGCGGGATGGAGAAAGAACCCCTCCATGGGCCCCCAACGCCCGTAGTACCGACTTATTTTAAGTGCTTCGGATCAAACTCTGGACCAAAGGTCCTGCTTAACCTGCTCAGCAACAGGTAAGATCAGTGATTTTCTTGTCCCTGGTTCATAGAACCTGTGGATATATATAAGTCCAATGCAGCTTGTGGTACAGCTGCATGGCCCCACTATGGGCGGAACCATCTCGAGAAACAGAAACTTACAACAGAAGAAGGTGCAGACTTTGACTAAAAGAATCAGAAACCTCGCATCATATTTTCGTGATGCGAGGTAATCGCCGTTAGAAGGTCCAATATTTTTGGCAAAATCTTACCTAACGCCAATGATAGACCGAGATATTTATCCAAAAACCACTCAAAAAAGTTGTTCATTTAGGAGGTTAAATTACAAAGACATAAATATACACTCCATCGTTGTAAAACGATCTAAAATAGACAACTATCTAGGTATCTAAATAGACAAGGTAAAAAAAGTATGGCTTCAAGTAACAGAATAATATAATCACAGTCCCAAATTTTGAATAAAGTCGTCATGTGGATAACTTTAAAGTCATTGACCTTTGCGGTGTCTGGTGACAAGAGAAGCAGACTACGATATGTAATGTATATGTCAAAGACGTGCTGTGACTGGGTGGGAGGTTATTTCTGCTTGCCTCTCATGCCATCGACTCGAAGCTGAAACCGATACAGTTACGCAACGCCTGTCTATCGTTGAAATTCAGAATTTGGTTGGCACTCTGGTAAATCCCCAGAGTGGGAGTACTATAAAGATGATAAAAACTAAAACTAGTAGTTTTACTAATAAAGTTAACAAAACAAGTTACTAATTAAAATGCTTCAGTTAGTTATAACTGCTTTTAGTAAAATGAAAGAAACCTCAAAGTAAATCTGACTGTTCCAAATGAATTACCTCTTTATTAAAATAAAAGACAGTGTCAGCAGGAGACAATTTGAAAACTTAAACATCTCATTCAAATCTACAAATATATGATATACGCTTATTTTACTATTTGCAAATTTTCAAAAATTCATAGATAATCAATTACTCTAATTGAATACTTTTAATTTCTGTGACCTCCCACAGTCTACTGATTAGAGACTCTCCTATGAACATACGCTATTGGTCCTCGGCTAGTTTTCATGTATCATGGACAGCTTACATATAAAATTAGCTTTTTATAAGTGATTTACGTTTCATATATGAATATAATATATTTATTAATGAGTTAATTAACACATAATCAACTTGAGTGTGGTAGGTTAGTTTAGGTTGCAATGCAGTCCCATAAGGGAGCACACTTAGGCCGAACATTGGCTCTTTGTGATAGCACACAAACAACATTCTACATTGGGAGTTCTAAATTTTGTCTAACTCAAGTATATTTAAAGTAGGGATCTTTAACGAGTACCTGACATCGTACAGGCTCGGGACCGACGGCTTAACGTCCTCTCTGAGGGACGACGTGCTCAGATTTATTCACCTCCCACATGAATAAATTGAGGGCCAGAGTGGGTATTGAACCGCGGACCTACCAACCCAGAGCCGAAAATGTTGCCACTGGCTCCCACTGTTAAGTGAGATAATATTAGGCTCCCAATGTAGAAAAAGCTGGAAATGTGGCTCACCCATTACTAAAATAGGTTCCATATAAGATATCTTTTCCACTCCTAGAGCACCACTGAAGGAGAAAGCCTTCAAGTGGGGGAGATGAAAACAAACAAACAAGTAACCAATTAATTAAAACAAGTAACTGGTCATATTACTCATGCATTCTAATAACCACAGTGCTATCAATGAAGAAGGATGCGTTCATTACTTTGCCAGGTACTCCTTTTAACTAAAACATTTATTCATCTTCTTTCTTCAAGTCTAATACTTGAGTAACTGTCTAGAATTATACTCGTATTCTATTCGTGGGACCAGGTATGGTCCTGTCATTTTGACCTATACTTTAACCTAAAACTTTGTTATAACAATACTAGTTTCACCGTTTATGAGGTCATAATAATATTAAATACCACAATAGCCCCTGAAGGAAGTATAAGTTGTGGAGTTGTCCTTGTCAAAATTGCATTACAAATAAGAACACTATAGTACATTTTGTGAATTCACAATATATTTTTTGTCTACAAACTACAAATACTAGAATATGAAAAATTTAGCTTTCAGATACGACACTACCTGAATTAATAACATTTCTTGGGCTAATTACATTATATTAGTTTTTAATATAAACTAAACATTATATTAAAGTGATCTTTTATCTACAAACGTCTCTCAAACATGAAACTGTAGTGTTTTTATCATAATTTCTTAGGTAACAACTATTAAAAAAAAATTACATGAATTCAAATAATCATGTTTCAAATTTTTATGTTATCCATACTTCAATTACAAATAGATATTTCGTATCAATTAAAAGGAAGGATTTAGACTTTTTACTAATTACATTATTTCATCCATATTAGCTGAGAAAAATTGCATCGGAAGCCAAAAAGTTGATTTTTCAATTCTTTCTAACTTGATTGAAGAGTGTCTTAAAAGATATTTTTCTATTCACAGAGCGTTCAGATTGTCTGATCAGCGCTGACGTGAATAGAATCAACTTACCTCGAGTTGCATTATTAAATGCGACTGCTAATATCACATATTAAATGACTTGCAAACAATGCAAAAGTCTGAATAGTCTAAACTCAACTCAACTCTAAGGAAACTAGTTATCATGAATAATGAACAATCACATTAATCAATTCATTTATTTAATGGGATGTTTGTTCGGAAGAAATTGGTGAACAGCTATAAGGCAAGTTGCTTCGAATATACCATATAGTTATGATTCAAACTGAAAGGTAACGTCGGCGTCAATTTAAATAGTCAGTCATAAAACCAAACAAATTTCGACAACTAATAAGTAAGACTAGTACCGATTGAAATATATTATTAATCAAAGCAACAAAATAAAATTAATGAAACCAGAGACAGTGGTTGATGGGTGTTCAATCAGATTCAGCGCAGCTACGTATTTTATTATATTTTGTGATTGTTTTTAATTATCATTTGAAGACTTTACAAAAACAAAAGAGAAAGAATAATGAGTTAATAATAAATCAATTATATCATTACATTTTATTATTGCCTAAATATGATAATGCATGAATTGATTCCAATTTGCCCGATTAAATGAAATCAAATGAGAAATACTGACTTGTTTATTTAACAGTAATATAACATGAAAGAAAATTATAGGATTCATTCTAAAATAAAATTCTTATGAATTTCTGTCAGCATTATTAAAATTATTCATGCGTTTGATTTTAAATTTTTGCAATACATTCATTGGTGTAAATGTTATAAATTAACAAATGTTATTATTAACAAATAATAATTTTATTTCATTCTTCATTGTGTTCCAGTTTTGAATAATACATTTACTTCCAATAAATTAATGATTCAACCTCTAATAATTAATTGAATTAAGCACACAAATTTGGCAGGTGATTACAAGTGTGACTGGAAGCTTGTTCTTTTTAGTCTCGTATTGCTTCTTGTTATGCAACAATTAATATAATTAGGGACATTTTCTTAATTTCCTCAAGGCAAAAATGTCTTACAGACTTTCCTCTTACATCACTCTTAAATGGTCAATTAAACGTTTAGCAAAAGAGAAACAATGTTAATAAAGTGTTATTTAAAGTGAACTTATAGATGAATATAATAACGTATTTATTTTAGGATAATATATAATTTTATTATAATTGCTAAAATAAAAAATCTTTAGTGGCTTACAATCAATTTTATCATAAGTAAACAATAACAAACTCGATATTTATGAATTGATTTTTGGTTTCATTTTAATGTTGCTATCGTGTAGAAGTAATATAAAACTTATATACAGGCAATAATAATATCATTTCTTTACATGAGGTAATAATATTTTCATCAGATATAAGAAACTTGAAATCATTGATTAATCTGACATGGTATTGTTATCATTGAGCAGAGGGTCTGAATTTCCACGAGCTAGTTTGATCTACACCATTATCTGCCGAATTGTGCAGCTCATTGGCGATTTCCTCAACTCATCAGATTTTAAGTTCTTTAATGAACTTCATAATTGTTTGTCGAGAAGCATTTCTCATTTTTATTGGTTTTAGGTATTAAGTACCGAAAATTTTTATCCTCTTCAAAGCGATATCTTGCATTCAGATAGAGTGTGGTTGAAGATTTCTACATCTAATCGATAAAGAGTCTAAAATCTTCTCATGAAGTTAATTACAGATTGCATAAGTAGTAGGTAAAAAAAGAAATTCCAGATGTACATTGAACATATATTTTTATAACCTTCCTTTGGAGATATAGTAATTTCTTATAAATGTAAGTTTAGTTGGATTGAGGTTTTTAAACTAAATTAGACCCACTAGTTTTAGACGTATTATATCAGTTTTTTTCTTTATCCATTCATTTGACTGGAGGCCTATGAAAGTTGGGGTGTGCAGTACAAAAATGCTCGAGATCCCAACATGTTTGTTCGGCTCCAACCATTTCTGAACTGCCTATTGCTTCATGCCCCAGTTTTCCCTTCTTTTCAGGTATCCAAATAAATTCAACTTATTTGCACTAGTTTCATTATTAATTTTTCGTCCATCAGTATATTAAACCGGAGCACAATACTTAATATCAAAAGGCTTCCAATCTTGGTGATCATTACCACTTCGACACCCCCTGTAAATTATTTTATGATGACCATATTATCTGGTAACATATAAGTCAAATTTTAATGATTCATTCCAATTTTTTAACTTTTATCCTCCATTGAGAAGTTTCTATTTTTTACTAAAATCATTCATGACAAAAAAAAACTAAGCGAGTTGCTTTATTAATTTTTCCATTCTACAGATATGAGAGATGGTCACTGCTAGTTATTCTTAGATATGTCTGTTTTTGTATATCACCCAACCGATGCATATGACCTATTGGTTTTACAACAACAGAAATAAATTTGTAGATCCAAAGTGAAGAATAAGGTTTTTGTTCTACCAAATAATTTCTTACATCAGAACAGGGGTTTCGTACCTTTATTAATTGCATCTTTCATCTAAAGAGACTCTAACGGCATTTCCGTATCTTTTATAATTCTGAATTAATATTTTTCATGAAAGCGTTCCTTACCTTGTAAGAAACTTATAGGTTCTTAACCAATTTATTGGTTCTTCCGAGTTTTTATTACAGTTTTTAGAATGTTATTGCCTTTACATACATATTAACTGTTTAAAATATTTCCTTTCTACGAATAAACATAGAAAATAAGGATTTTAGTTTACAAATCCGACAACTAAAGCAGATAATCTATTAATCCTAGTTTAGTTTTCATTTTTTATAGCTATATTTCCCTTTGCTTTAATTACTATTTTACCTTATTTTTCTAACAAGATTACATTTCTCTATAATTAGAAGTTTAGCAACAGAAACCTTTTCTGAAATCTTAAAACATATCATAACACCATACCATTTCCCTCCATGTAATTCGTAAGAAATAATTCGGTTCATCCTCACAAAAAAATACTATTTTTGACAATAATTTCATTACTTTCTGTCCAACTTTTTTGTGTATCATGCCTATAAACTTTCAGAATCAATCAAAAGTTAAAAATTTTTACATTTTATTCAAAATTTTTTTTTCGGTTTTGAACAGTTTCATTTCTTGATAAATAATTTTTCAATATTTTTAATTTTTTTTTCAATTAATGCTATTATCACTTCTAAAATAATCCCAAACTTTCAACACTCTGAATTAGTAGTTAAAGAGAAAAAATATGTTATCAGAAAATACAGTTTTGCCAAAAAATTATCTTGATATAGTGAATTATTCTAATGCTTAAGCCAGTTAATCCAACAATTATATGTAAGATGAAATTCATTTATAAAAAAAGAACAGTTTTAGAAAGCTTAAACTATAATACAACTTAGGACGATTCACTTTGCACTTCGATCAAATTATATACTTAAAAGCAAAAATGAAAAAATAACTCTAATTTTAAAAAAGCTTTCATATTAAGACTCTATGGTATAATGCCAGAAATGTAAATTGCATGTAATTTTAATAATCAGCCCTCCTATATTTATATCAATTACTGTCGCAAAACATCTGTCAACATTATTTTTTGAAAATAAAAGATACATACAGCATTTAATTTGATTCGTAGCTGATATAAGTGTATTATTTAAAGAAAGCAACCAGTTGCATTCTTTGACTTAATGAAGCAAACATAGCAGACAATCTTCCTAGAATACAAAGCGGCTACTTCCTAGTACAATCTTAACAGTCACACCTAACTTTATGCAAATCATAATGAGTTCTATTTGAGTCTATATATCACCAGCTTCATGTGTCTATCATGAAATAGTTATACTGATTACATAGTTTTTATACTGACATATTGAATTGTATCAGTAGTACAGCAGCATACAAATGACGGATTGTGGATAAAATTCTTCTTCTTTTTCATTTATTTTGTATCATTATGGTATGATGAATATAAAAGAGCTGAATCGTTAACGCATTAAATGTATATCAATGTATTTTTAATGTATTACAAAGATTTATGGTTACTGCTTGCATAAGGTTTTAATATATTTGTCTCGACATATGCTATTTAACTTGGAACTTCAAACTGTGAACATTCAAAGTAGATTACAACATCTCCTCTGATCAACTTAAACAATACAATTGTCTATAATAAATATGTTTTTATTCTAACAGGAAAATTGAGCAGTCAGGAGGAACTGCTGCAAATTCTTTGAGTAACAAACAGATAAAGCTGCAACCATCTATATTTGCTGAAAACTATGGTGTAACTCACGTTGTAAGGTTCAGATTTATTGACTGGTTGCCTTTTGCCGATGATAGCAGAGAGAAGTTCTGCGTTCGTAGGTCGCTGTGAGGAAGTCTATGCTATCAGTGAACTTTATGATTTTTTAAACAAGCGTTACGAAGTATCCTGTCAATCAAAAACTTCAATTTAATATATTTTTCAAAACTTTCTTAATCACTTTTATCGAAAAGGCTGTTCAGCTTATTGGTCTATAACAATTAGTGTTTCAGGAGGTTAGCTTTCGGAACATAATTGAGAGAACAGCTGTATAAAGGTCAATGAGTATAAAGAAATATTGAAAATTCCCTGTGCATAAGAATTTTAGCTGTCTCATCTGCTGTTGGCCATTTATAAGGTTTATAACTATCATTAGCCTACTTTAATTTATGAAAGCGAATATGGTTTCCAACTCATCTGCATCGTTTTTTCACATCTCCCCATTTTCCCATTCAGTGAGGACCACTCAGAACTTGGGCACATTTCCTTGTACCTGCTTGGCCCCAATCAGAACAAAGACCATTTCCGTAATCTCTTCCGCTAAAAGACCTTTTTTTTCCTAAAGTAGGTGATGCTCTTTGTCGCAATACCACTGAGTTTTTTCAATGAGATCTCCAACATAAGACTGCTCACAGTCTTTATTAGGTTTTCTTTATTTTCCATCCTCAAACAGGAGAAATGGGCTCTTGAAGAGTCCTTCCACCGATTTAGAGGTGGTCCTAGATCTGAAACACAAATACACCTGATTCAGGTCCAATGTTTGTACCTGGTAAAAATCTTATTCCTTCTCACTTTTCTACGTAGCCATAAATAGCCTGCTACATAAACTTTGCAAGCGTAGCTGCTAGCTACCTAAGTCTCAAGGAGTCTATTTCTAAAAACCTAGGCGGAATTTGATGGCACATAACAGACAAACGATGCCATTTTATAATATTAAACTTAATCTTCTTTAGAAATTAAATTATATTCCTTAAAAATCAATAAAATATATCATACGACCTTGAGTAAAATTAACCTTGAAATAATAACTATCACTTTAAAACTGTTGAACACTAATATATAAACTGAAATTACTTATTCAAACAATCCTTACCAAGCACATTATTTATGAGGAACAGCGATTTCTACATGTTCACAAGAGGACAGTTAGTTAATTTCCAAACTTATTATTTATCAATAAAGTAGAAATCTTCCATTTTCACATATCAGGCTAATCAGTACAGTCAGAATTTAATATTCACATCAATATTTTATTGTATTTTACTTAATTCCCAATCCACTTAATCATATTAGTCAGTCCTTTTAAAATTTAGTTTATTTGTATTCAGAACAGTTTGTTTTCCAATCTCTTGAACCCTAAACGACAATTTCAACACAAACCGGACCATTAAATAATGTCGTAAAGGCTAGTATTACCACAATTTTAATCAAAATTAAGTGGACAGATTGGTCCACGAAACGAAACGCAAAACATTAAATTTTATATTAAGTGCTATAAAGCAACACAACATAGGTGTCGATATTGTTGTTTTGTCTAAGAGATAACAGAAACTTGAATATGAATTATCCACAAAGTACAGTCCAAACTGGTCTCCGCCAGTTTCACACAGTGAATAGAAGTGTATAAGAGAAAGCAGGAATATGGTGTGGTATCGAGGGGCGGAGGGAAGAAAGTATTTTAAGGCTGTAAAATGTAAGGAAAATGAACAATAGCCTGCCCGAGGCAGAGTAAACAAAGGAATTCAGCAACAAATAGGAAAAATATTATCAGATGGAAACTTCTAGACGTAGCTACTCTTCTCATTATTATCGAGTCTAATTTGAATAAATAATTATAATCTTTATGGTATGTGAACTGTTATATTTAATTAATGAAGATTTTATAATAGTTTTTTCCTAACAATATCTATTATTAATACATGACCTTTCTAGGTTTTAACAATTAATCAACTAACTTTCATTGTTTTTTTTTACAAAAAAAAAAAGGCTCTGGAAACTGCATATTTCTGTTATTTAACACATATAAAATTACCTACATTATCACCTATATTAAAAAATTATATATTCATATCGATGGCTAGCGAGAATAGGAAGGTATAACATTTCTTATTAAACGGGTTTCTGTCATTACATTGGATACATAATTTCAGCATGATTAAAGCTTTGCCAATATAATGAAATGAGTTTAATAAAAGCAAATGTTGGTAATTTCAGCTTTTAAGGATTAACGGGAGTAAAATCTTAACAACCCAAAAAGTATATGTATTAAAATAGATATGATAACACCTCTTGGTTGGAGAGGCTAAAAATGGACAAATGTAAGGATGGGCTTCCTTAAATTGGTGGGTTTCAGCGCATATTTAATCGTAATATTTTAGTTACAATTTAGTAAAAAGAGCTTAGTGCATAGAGCAGCGGTTCTCAGCCTGCCCATGCGTCCCTCTCGTGATTTGTTACAAAGTCATTCCCCCACCTCTGAAATATCGTATGTATTTACAACATTACATAGAGTTACCTATGTCTAAGAACATCAAAGATGAGCTTGAGGGCAATTTGCAATGTACATGCTTCTTCTTATATTGTAGCATATTATATCACATCTAACCTAACTTGAAAAGGTAGAACTGAACTTAAGAATTTAGATGCATTAATATTGGGACTTAACTTAGAGTATATAAAGGTTTTCTCACATACCATGGTTCTAATTATTACTTTTCTAAAGTATAGTGATCATAAAAAATATTTATCTTGAGATTTTTATGGATTTACATGTTCTGGGGCCTCCAAAGTCCATTTTTGACGTTGATGTCGGTAGGTGGGATTATATCCAAAGTTTGTCGGATCATTTTACACCCTTTAAAATACCTCTTTTGTCACACACTCCTCTCAACTCCTTACCAGATGTTTCTTCATCTTTGTTTTCAGTTGGGATTTGACTCTGACGAAGTTGAATTTGATCTCTTGTTACGATTGAAAGATATTAGTCTTTTTTTTCATTTTTTATTGTTATTTGAAATGAGAAAAATTGTTATATCAAAGTGTTTATTGTAAAATCTTATTTTATATACACTTGTTCAAAATCGAAGAATAGTAACACACAGAGTAAAGAAACACACAAACTCAAATATTCGGGAAATCAGTCTTTAGAAAAAAAAAGGAGAACAAGGTAATTGTAGACGAGTCTTCAACGTGCTTGGTCTCCCTTCCTCTTTTCTCCTGAAGACGGACTGCCCGAAAATTTGAGTTTATAAGTGTGTTTCTTTACTCTGTATATTACTCTTCTTCGATTTTGAACTCGTATTGTGATTGGTTGCAAAGGCAGACTGACAACAGACTACACTTAGGCCGAACATTGGCTCCTTGTGATAGCACACAATGAACAATGAACATTGGGAGTTCTAAATTTTGCCTAACTCAAGTATATTTAGAGTAGGGATCTTTAACGAGTACCTGACATCGTACAGGCTCGGGACCGACGGCTTAACGTCCTCTCCGAGGGACGATGTGCTCAGTGTTATCCACATCCCGCGTGAATAAATCGAGGGCTATAGTGGGTGTTGAACCCCAGATCTGATAGTTCAGGGGCGGGCACATCGCCACTGGACTACCCTTTATGTATACCACTGTATCCATAAAGAATTTTTGATGATAAAATTCCAATAAAATTTGAAAAACTGATTGCATATCACTAAAATAATATAAATGAGATTAGAATAAAAAAATCAGTGTGTGTATCAACATTATTCTGCTCTTTTTTCACATATACACAAAATGTGTTTTAAAATTAGGGAATTCACTCAGTTTGATCATAGAATACAAAATTTTGTCAAACCTACTTATTTATTAAGTAAATAAATGAACTATTCATATCGTTTAGATTGAAATGTAAAATAAAATTAAATAATTATTGTATTTCTTCCGGTTAATTTATCATGAATATTGAGTTAATTTTCTCTTCGCATTAAACTGATTACCTCTTTACATTACAACAAACTAATAAAAAACTATTTGAGTTCATCTGAGCAGAAAAATGAAACGTGAATAGTTCATCAATATTATTCTGTTTCTTTCAGACCTTTTGTTAAAATTCTTAACTGATACTATGAGAAATTGACACATTTCACTTTCATGCGCTTACTGATGTTAATATGCTACTATTCTTACCCGATAGTTAGTTACTGTTACGTATACAATTTCGTCACAATAACTAAAATAAAAATAGTTTTGTTAAAATGAATAAACCAAAGAGTCATTTTAAAATGAATGATTCCTAAATGAGTATGATTATAGATTTACTTTTATTAACAAAATATACACATTTTTACTAAATGGAACACTCTAGATTTTCTAATACAACTTTAAATTACACTTAAAATGTGAATAACTAAAAAAAAATTTAACAAAAATTTGTAGTTACCAAAATTGACCCTGTTTGGCCGAACAGGATCAAGATTGGCAGTAATCTTATCTAATCCAAACACCTCTACTTCTTAATACATCAAGAATTGTATTCAGGACTTAATGATGCCTGAGTGAATAATACCAACAGTTATGTTTCAGCTGTCAGTACTTAGTTGGGCACATTGAATGCCCATAGTTTAACGTCCTTTATTACAAGATCGTCATAAACTTACTATGTTTAATTAGTTAATTCATCAGTTAAATATGTTAACTGACTGCACGTCTTTAATTACATGACTGCTACATACTACGTTCAAATGTCGGTGCTATGAGTCGGGCACACTAATTCCACGCCTTTAATTAGATGATCCCCCATAAATTTGTTTAATTATGTTTAACTGTAGTACTATGAGTCTAGAACACTCATTGCAAGTCCTTAATTAGATGATCCCCATATATTTGTTTAATTATGTTTAACTGTTAGTACTATGAGTCTAGAACACTCATTGCACGTCCTTAATTATATGATCCCCATATATTTGTTTAATTATGTTGAACTGTTAGTACTTCGAGTCGAGAACACTAATTGCACGTTCTTAATTAGATGATCCCCATATATTTTGTTCATGTTTAACTGTCAGTACTATGAGTCGAGAACACTAATTGCACGTTCTTAATTAGATGATCCCCATATATTTTGTTCATGTTTAACTGTCAGTACTATGAGTCGAGAACACTGATTGCAAGTTTTTAATTAACATGACTGCCACATACTACGTTCAAATGTCGGTGCTATGAGTCGGGCACACTAATTCCACGCCCTTAATTAGATGATCCCCCATATATTTGTTTAATTATGTTTAACTGTTAGTACTTCGAGTCGAGAACACTAATTGCACGTTCTTAATTAGATGATCCCCATATATTTTGTTTATGTTTAACTGTCAGTACTATGAGTACTATGATTGCACGTTTTTAATTAACATGACTGCCACATACTATGTTTAAATGTTGGTACTATGCGTCGGGCACACTAATTGCTTGTCCCTAATTAGATAAAGACAACCATGTGTTCTATAAAATAAAAAAATCGGTATAAGGTAAAAAAAACATGGGTACTGTAATAACAGGCTAATATTAGAAATAAATAGAACACTATATGACAGTATTCTTGTACTGATTATAAAACAAATCGAATTTGAACTACGAGAACTTGATCTCTAACAAAAGCAGACATTAGCATTACTATGGTGCAGATAAAATACGCCGTTCCATTCGAGTTCTAATATATATAGCTGCGTATTAGCATACGTCCATAAGTTCCTGCAATATTTACTTACACCTTGTCATTGCCTTCAAGAAGTTCGCACTAAGTCGTCCTGGGCTGGTTTCAGTAAAGAATGAATCAAGGCACAAGAACCATGCAAAAGACTCTCCGTTTAGGGAATATACTTATATTTTTTATCAATTTTTATTACAAAAGGAACTATACGATACAAAATTATATTAAAATCATTTCTATTCGGACCGTTATAAAAAATAATCAAAAAGTGAAAAGTCATATAAAACTACACAATTGTTTGGGGGGGGGGTTATCATCAATTTATTATTTTCTTCTAAACATTACTCATTTTATTTGAATTCTAGAAAAGTTAACAACAAAACGTCAAGACTAAATAAGGAAACAATAGTACAAAAATACAAAATAAATGTGCCTCAGCTAAAAACAAGATTTTCATACATTTTCCCTTTCTAATGAATGAACAAAAAAACAAACCATTTTGTTTATCTAATACCTTTATCACAATTATATCTACTAAAAAAATATAACAAATTAAAATCATATACCTTTATTCAGAAATAAAAAATACCTTATGTAGTGTGAGCAGAATAGAAGATGTAAAAGGAGCTCAAGAAAGGTTGGGAAGAGAGAGGGCGGCAATGGGCTGTTTGTACAAGCAAGCCACTGAGCGAGCGAGCAGCAGGCTTCACAACCCAATATAGCTCTTACTTTTAAAAACAGGCCCGAATTTTAAAAAGGCAATAATCTAAATAAAAAAATTTCGTTTCCTACAGAGAGAAAGAAAAAATGTAATTTAACAAAACCAAGATTTTCCAGTTGACTTTTAAAATTCAAAATTTAGCTTGTAAATAATTTAATTAAATGTTAAGAAAAAAAAGAAACACTTTGAATGAAAAAAAAAATATACTTCACTTAAATGATTATGCAATACACTAAAGCCATGACACAATGATCTTAATTAAATATATGTATATATATATTTATTCCAAAATGCGAATAATGGTGTCTAACTAGACTTTTATAAACAAAAATTACACAGAAGAAAACACTATGATTATTAGATATTTCTAACAAACGTTCATTATCAAGAGAAGAAGAGAACATGAAGCAAGAAAGACTTTCAGTTTAATATATCGAATCCTGTTCTCTTCTACCGATCTGAAATGCTCGAACTATCTATGGATTATCATAGTAAGTTTGGTGTAATATTCTGTGTAACTTTCTGTTTCATATACACAATATTTTCAAATATTGAAAAGAATTGTTGGTTACATAGCTGTGATCATAGGCAATAAATTTTCTTTTACATAAAAACAATGAGAATAAAAATGTATAACCTACTGTCATTAAGTTTACTTGAAGGGAGGGACTTTAAAAAAACGAATACCGAATGTTAAAATTATTAGTTAACTCTTGCCTTGATGATACCTAGGAAGCTGACAAGAACGGGAAAACAAGAACTTGATTCAAGTAGAAACACTGACTCATCGTAAGAGGCAGCCATATGAAATATGACGATTGCTGACGGATGGAAAACATTCATACTGTACTTTTTACACAAGAAAAGTCTACTTGTATAAGCACGGTGAAAAACATTTTAATCATGAAAATTTTACTTATATGTTTTTGTTTTTACTTTTATAAAAAGGAGATTAAAAATATTTAAATTGGTAGAAAAAGGACTCTTGAAAAGCAATGCAGTGAGGGGGTATGGGACAGCACCTGAGATAGGTCACCTTGCAGCGAAACGTCACGCCATCGTTCAATTACACAGTCCTCCTCTGTTCCCGTTTAAATATACAAAGGCACATTTCGAGCAAGCAAACGTAACCCAAGGTCATTCACAAACGAAATAAATAAGACACAAAACCTATCTTGGAACAAAACTGATACTGACAATTAATGACAAAAGAATTCTGATTAACTGATATTTACAAAGAGGGAGAGTATACCCTTCAGACACGAGGGAGGACTGGAAACCTCACCAACTGTCTCGTGCAATCACACTAAAGAAAGTAAAAATATATACATTTGTATATTCAGAATATTTACATTCACAGTATAAACTCAATGCTAATGACTTCACGTTAACTCGAATTGAAACATATATATATTACATATATGTATATACAAAGTTTAGAGGCGGAGTTATGGTTTTGGGATAAGTAAGCGAAATGAGATTCAAATATGCCGAACTCGTGCTAAAACAGCAGTCGAGGCGAGGTTGTTACATGAATTATATCTAGAAGTATTAGCTACTTGGTTGTGACCAACTTAAAAACGATATCAACCTTAAAATAAAAAAAAAACTAAACTAATTAAAGCCTCCACAATGACATACACCACATCATATGACCAAAGACTATGAACCACCTAGGGCAATAAACGGTATTAGGTAAAATTTACTGAGGTAGCTAGGGTTGTTATTAAAACTACCCGTAAATTTGAAAAAAAAAATGAAATTTCTTTGTTGCGTCAAGCAAAACTTTAATTCTGCTTGTTCATTAGCTTTGTTTACTTCAAGGAATGAAAGCTTACAAAAGATGTCTATGGAAATAAAATCAAAGAGTACAAAAGATGAATTAAACAATCAGTAGTATACGTTTTGTGAAATGAGAGGTGACTGTCAAATGGTACATAGTTTTCTATAATTAATCAACTTATACTATAAATACAACTAGTGCGAGGAATAAAACCATGATTACAGTTAGGGTGAAAAATAATTACAGTGAAAGTCATAAGATAGGAGATGATTGTGTCTCTCTCACAAGAACGAGGGATGTATGTGGCTAGATGACCAGAAGGAGGGAGTTGATGAACTCTGAGCAAAAATTGGCTTGAATGCCTCGACTGCTGCAGGGATGAGGCAAGGAGGCCAATCCGAGTAGCGTGAGTGTCCTAACATTATCCATACAACAATGCTGCTCTTTTACTAGGCATAACGTAAATCACTATATGGTAACAACAGTAAATCGGGGATATTAATTCCCCTCCACCTTCCTAATAAATAATAAAAAAAAATCTATTTACAAAGCATATATGGCAACAATATATATTATCAGTCTATATACAGGGGACGTTTAACTGGTGAGCCGGGGGAGGTGGGTGGATGCGAAGAGTCGACGCTGACGCGACAGATTGGAACGCAGTTTATCTTGCTCCTTGCGCAGAATAGCCACCTGCGACGAAAGTGTTCGCGAATTACACGTGAGTTGCGAACAATACGCCGCTGCTTCACGCAAAATTGTCACCTTGGAGGCACGCCGGCTGTCAGTCAATGACGGTAACAGGGTTCGCAGGTCGTTAAAGGCATTACGTAAATCAATACGTCTGATTCTCTCCATGCTGTTATGAAGTGACCTTTTCTCTGTAGAATCGGTTTCCGAATCAGTTGCAGTTTTTGGCCTCTTGGACCCAGCAGGTCGTTTAGGTCGAGAGCCTACCCTTGTTAAAGGCTGATTAGGTGTGTAAGTTGCGTCATCTTCAGATGAAGCTCTTTTCCGCTTCCCCCGTCGTCCTTTCGTGTTCGAACTCACCTTCGAACTCAATTGTTTTCTTGAGTCGGCTTCTAGAGCGACTGCTGAATTTAGCGATGTTGCCCACCTCATAATTCTGCATTCTTCTTCATATTCGCCCAACTCATCCTCCTCTTCTTCATCTTCTTCTTCTTCTTTTACTTCCTCAACCAGTGAAGTTGGCAACATTGTTTTCAATCTCTTTTTTATAGAAGATTCCCCTGCCGTCACAACGGATGATATTCCGGCAGGTTTAACGTTTACAACGTCAATTTCCTCATCTTCATCCTCACTGCTAACGTCTTCTTCCTCCTCTTCTTCTTCTTCTTCTATAAACAGAAAACAAAATAACCTTTATATAAACAAAAATATTAATGATTCAATAAATATATAATAATCACTTCAAGCAGTGATTGATGGGAGCCCATCAAAAATGAAACTAAAATTTCTATAATTTAAATGTATATAGAACTCTCCTGGCCCTGTAAAAATTCGCAAGATAAACAGATTTCAAATTTAGAAAAAAAAGACAGAACGAGTATAGACATACACAAAGGTTGGAGGTAGGAAGAAGATTGAGAGTGGCAATGGGAACTGAGAAGGGAGGCGGGATAGTCGGGGGCGGCGGCGGGGTTAATGCCCTCAGTCGATAAGGGGAGGAGGAGTGCAAGGTCAACCGGCCCCTTTCCGCCCCACCAGTGCGGGGGCGGCCCAGCCGTCCAACCCTCTGCAGGGCCACCCCCACGCCCTTTTGCCGTCATTCAGATTTTGATTTAATAGTAACGTAGGATCATCTTTCACCTCTCAACAGAGTTACACTAATAGTAAACCATCTCAACTGGTCATGGGTAATAACGAGAAATAAGAAATAATCAACAATATTTAAAAACGACAATACGAATATACCAAGGTAAAAGCAGTTACTGTTCACTATCAGATAAATAACTATGGAAACAACTCATAATACATGAGTTATCTGCAATTGGTTTAATAACACCAAACAACCGACAGAAGAAAATAATATATGAATCTTTCATATGAATTTATTTAATGTTCGAACTTGGCATTTCTATAGTTCTACTCCAATGGCAGACATGACATGGAAACAACAAATTCTACTACAACGTAACGATCTGTCTGCCCTTTCATACTGAAAACAAATGCCACATTGAAGTTAGAGTATTTAATTACTTGAATAAAAAAATAAAATAAAATCCATTTCTAAAAGTCAATAAACAGAAAACTCTTAACTTATTTAGAAGATTAATATATAATTTAACGAGACTGTTACCTCGAAAATGAATCAGTAATAATTAAATTATTCTTATTTATCATTATTAAAAAACTGGTGTTTTTTGTAAAGAAGAATAAAAAGAGCCTCGGAAAGTCTGAGGAAAGGAGCAAAATATGGCCAGTAAGAGAAACTAAGCGAGTGGCAAGGAATGTGGTCTGCGGAATGGAGGGGAGATCCGTGGACGATCGGACCGTGCCATTTAACTCTGCCGGTCGTGGCGTTGAGGTTGTGGAACCAGTTGGATCGAGAGAGAGATATCCCATTGAGCTATCCCCACCCTACAAGGAGGCCATCCTCCGAGCACTTACTTTCCTCGGTCCCAAGACGTCTTCCGCTACATGCCCCTGACCCACCGGACCTTCTCAACACGTCTCCACTTCACCCTACTCCTCGTTTTTCATTACCATAGCAATTTCAACACAATAAACATTCCATACCTCTTAAACTTTCACCATAAATACTTTTGCACGGAACATTGACATTAGATGGGAACTGCCGAAAAAACCTCCACAACCAATTACCCGTAAATTTGTTTTACATAACGAGGAAACACGTATATTACCTTCAAATTATCAATTACTCATGAACCATTCATGCATGCAAGCATTTACCGCCTTGTTTTATGAAGCCAAATATTGGAAAATAACAAGGTGAAAAAAAGTTGAGAAATTGAATGTTAAAATAATTTCCATTTCAACACATTATACTAACATAACAGGACGACCTTAGGAGTGTAGTTTTTTAATGATATTAAAGTTTAGAACAGAAACATATAAAACAAGTGTTGAAGTGAGCAGTAGAGCACAGCCAGAGAACTGGACGCCCGCCAGCAAAGATCAGTGGCCGACCCCACCTGGCGTCATTTGCTCTCCTGAATTCCACAACGTTCAATCACTCCGTCTATTACCAAACAATAATGCCGTAAAGTCTTTTCTCAATTTATTTAACCCCTTAATTAAAATCATATGTTCTTTAACAGAAAGCTATAAAAAGTGGAACTCAGACTTGCTGGAATATATCTTACAGTGTTCCAGGCTGCAACGTGGGTTCAACCATTGCTGGCAGCGTCACAGTGAACCCTAGAACTCAGACTCTCCAGCAACTTTATCATCACTGATCCACATAATTCACCAGAAAAATAACAAACAGCAAAGCAAGGTGGCCCGATTATATAATCAATTAGTTATTTAAAAATGAAACAAAAAATTTATTTATGATTTAAACAAAATAATTTAACATTTTAATATGAACTATTTTTTAGTTTCTATAAACTGAGTCCATGAGAACTATCATTGATGGCAACTGTAATGTCACCACTACCAACGAACGGATGACCTATGATTATTCATAAGCAAAGTTAACTTACTTGGTGGAAGCTAACACTGAGTGTAGTCCGATCGACAAAATAAACGCAGTTACAAGAAGTACAGGAGGTTTTGTGAAGAATAGGGATAGATATGAATGCTAAGGAAGGAAGTAAAAGAATAAGCAGGATTGATAACAGGGCAAATAAGACAAGTACACCTTCTCATTGAACCATACCACTAGCATTATAGGAATGCTATGGAAAAGAGGTAGTGAAAAGGTAGAGCTGAGATTAGCAGGTGGGAGACAGAAGGTGCCAACTCTAAGATATATATATATATAACAGGTTCAATGTAGAAAAAGAAACATAGAGAAATTAAAGCACACTCATACAGTCTCTAATTTTCGGATCGAACCGTCTTCAGGAGAGATAAGAAGAGAAACCAAGCGCACTGGTTCAGTGACGGTTGGAGACCGTCTCCAACCTCCAACCGTCTCTGAACCAGTGCGCTTGGTTTCCCTCTTATCTCTCCTGAAGACGGTTCAAACCAAAAATTAGAAACTGTAAGTGTGTGCTTTTAATTTCTCTGTGTTTCTTTTTCTACAGTGAACTATATTTGTCCGTTTCGGGTCGTATTTCCAACGAAAAAGTATTTATATATATAATATATATATATATATATATATATAAAAAGATTTCACATAAACACGTGAAACAACAATCAATGATCAAACCACAATAAGAAATGGGAAAACAAGACTAAGATCTTTCAACCGTAACAAGCGGTCTTCGTCAGAGTCAAAAACCCAACAGTTGGGTTTTTGACTCTGACGAAGACCGCTTGTTACGGTTGAAAGATCTGAAAGATCTTAGTCTTGTTTTCCCATTTCTTATTGTGGCTTGATCATATATATATATAAAAAAAGGTTTCACATAAACACGTGAAACAACAATCAATGATCAAACCACAATAAGAAATGGAAAACAAGGCTAAGATCTTTCAACCGTAACAAGCGGTCTTCGTCAGAGTCAAAAACCCAACTGAGACCTTCTCAGTTGGGTTTTTGACTCTGACGAAGACCGCTTGTTACGGTTAAAAGACCTTAACCTTGTTTTCCCATTTCTTATTGTGGTTTGATCATTGATATATATATATATATATATATATCATATCAGTTGACTGTCGCCCCTCCGTCAATTCACTTCCTCTCCTGAGGACAACCGCCATTACGGTCGAAATATTGAAAAGTAAGTCTTTGTTATGTTTCAGTCTATGTGTCACTGTTTATTTTAAGTGTATCAGTCCTGCCGGACCGTTTTTCGTTTGTCATGACAGAAGTCTAAACTCGACCGACACATTAAGCTTTACTTTCTAGGGTTTTAAATTCTATCTAGTTGATAGGCGGTGTAATAAATCCGAAAATTTGAGTCTGTAAGTGTGTTTCCTTACACTGTGTGTTACTATTCTTGAATTTTGAACTCGTGTATATATATATGATCACACCACAATATGAGATGGGAAAAAAAGACTAAGATCTTTCAACCATAACAAGCGGCCTTCGACAGTCAGAAACCCAACTGAAACACCAGATGCAGAAACATCTGATGAGGGGTTGAGAAGAGTGGGAGGGAAGAGTAGTATTTTAAAAGGGTGTAAAGTGCAGGAAAGGACAAACGTCATATATATATATATGACAGTCAAAATATAGAAGCAAGTTGTATCAGTTATATACGTATTGTTTCTGTAAAATTTGACGCATATTCCTTATGGACAGCAAAAATCGAACATTCACGATTCTGTATAATCTCAGCAACAGGCAGTCTTCAGCAGAAGTGAAGAATAGACAACAGCTAGGAAGAGAAGAGATTCATCATCGTTACTGAGTGACACTCTGAAATCACTACAATAAAAACAGGAAAATGAAGTGCGATGACTTGCTATTGCTGATTATCAAAGAGCTTTTGAAAGCGTTGACTGATTTTTTTTGGCAAGAAGCAATGGGAAATTGTTCGGTTTGATATCACAAGGGTGATTGAATTGATTGCTTTTATATGTTTATGATTATAATAACATTCCATTTTATGCAACTTTCGAAATAAATATTTCAAATATAGTAAAGGCTTATGACATAAAGAGTTTGTTTTATAAGTAAACTCTTGCAATATATTGACCTGAGAGAAGGGGGGGGGGGGGGGTTGAGGTCATGGTACTGGGCGAAGGCCACGGTGGTAACAAGGTCAGGCGGCCGTGCCATGTCGGGAACAAAGAGGAGCGGGAATAATTAGAGGCGGATGAGGGGCGACAGAGGAGCGCAAAGACTGTGTGAATGGACAATTAGGACCTGGCGCAGGGACCTTGAGAGTCTACCGACCCAGAGAGCCTGGGTAAGCCACTTTCAAGGATACCCGCCACACCACCTCTACATCGCCTCTTCAATTATTAGGCTATTAAAGCACTTAACCAAATCAAAATACTGTTAGCAAAGGTATTAATTTTCAGGAAGTCCTTATCTTCAAGTTTTAAGCTAAAATTAAGTTCCAAAGAAAGAGCTTTTCTAACAACTATCAATTTGGCCACACTAAAGAGAGTAACTGCATATTGAAACATCTACTTGAATCAACTACTGAAAAAAAAAAGATCTTATGGGAAGCAGCAGATCCAAAGAATGTGGTTTATACATGATTGGCTGGGATCGGCAAGCTTGGTATACTTCTCTTTTCTCTCCTGATGATGGCTTAACCAAAAAATTGAGGCTGCAAAGGTTTCCCCCTTTCATAAGTACCTACAGTTTATTTCTGAACTTCGTTGTCAATTTTGATCAAAATGTGTATTTACATTATTTTAATTAAAGCCAATCAACTAAAGCAAAAAATGAACATCTCGCTATAATTTCTACACTATGTCTTTCTGATGAAGACCACTTGTTCTAGTTGAAAGATATATCAATGTCCAAACCATAGTGAAAAAAATGCAAAAATGGGAATAAATTTTTCTGACGAAAATAGCTTCTGTTTGTCAGAAGTCATATTATGTAAAAAAAAACAGTGCGATGATCACTGCTCACTGATCAAGTCTACATAATGCAGACCGACCAGTTATTTTCAGGAATCACAGAAAAACAAAATTTCAAAACTATATTTCTACATCCACAGTTATCAGGAGAAGAACAAACCATATTTGGAGGAAGCCCAGAACCAATATGGGTAACGAATTTCCATGTAAGTTGGTTTTCAGAAGGTCCTTAGTTATTATTGCTCTTCTTTATCTTTACAGATTCTTTGGCCTGTTCCATTACGTGTTTAATGTGAAAGTAAATATGAAAGGTTGTGTGCCTGGTGTAGGAAGGCTATTACAGTTAGAATTGAGAATGTTGAAATGCGAACATTGAGTTGGTTAGATTTATTTGAAGGGAGTCAATGATCCACTTTCTATAAACATAGCCAGATGAACTTTCTAATGCCTGTCTCTTACTCGTCTAAGTTATTGAGTCTTGGTTTCAAAATCCAAAGTACTTCGATTTAGTCAGGAAACTTTATCTTTCATACAAATTAATTCAACCATTAACACGAGAAAATTATGTCGGCAGCTCTAAAATTTACATGAAATGTACTTTATATAAAGGGCTTGCTGTTTGTTGCTTCCCGCTTTCGTGATAGTGTTGGAACTTAAAAAAAAAGGATACTCTTCTCTTAATGGTTCCTAAGAGATCTCAAGTTTAAAATACGAAGTATACATACATATATACAAATAAACATTTAACGTGTAAACCATAGTAAGATATCAGAAAAAAGACTAAGATTTCTTACTGTGGCTTAGACGTTCATTTTTATTTCAAGCGTTTCTTGTGAAATAGTGTAAGATAGAAGTATATATATATATATATATATACATTTAGATATATAGCAAACAGCAGAGGTTTATTGAGAGTTGGTCTAGTCTACACAAACAAACACTTCACATACGCCAACGTTTCGCTATATTTTTATAGCATCATCAGGGCTGTACAAATAACAAGATAAACGTCCGACAGATAGACACAACGAAAACAGAGTAGTAAATATTACATAACTGTAATATTTAAAGTTCAATAACTGTAAATTGCAATAAAGTTTACTAAGATTAGTAAACGCTTTAGCTTTTCTGGACCTGTTATAACCTGTCTTATCAGTTTTGTAATATTTACTACTGTTTTCGTTGTGTCTATCTGACGGACGTATATCTTATTTGTACAGCCCTGATGATGCTATAAAAATATAGCGAAACGTTGGCGTAAGTGAGTGTTTGTGTAGTCCAACCCTCAATAACCTCTGCTGTTTGCTGTTATTTTTTGTGGTCGAAAAACGATAGAATGAATTATTATATATATATATATATATATAGTTCACAAAGGAAAGAGAAAAACAGATAAAAACGAACACAAAAAAGACTCACAACGATATTTCGACATTCGTCGTCATCGGAGAAAGTAGTTCCTTTGTTAAGCAGAAGCCAACTACTATATGTGTGTGTGTGCGCGCAAGTGTGTAGAGAAAACTAAACCAATGGATATTTTGTTTCTAACTCTGAATAGGCCTTCAACTAGTCAAAAGATCTTAGTATGAACTAATTTAATTATATTTAATTAAAGTATTAGTATAATTTAATTCTGCAGAATAATTTTGTTTACATATTTACTTGTATATAAATCAAGGCATGAGAGAAAGCACCCAGTGAAGACACAAAAACTCACTACCAATTTCTTGGAAAATCTTGTGTCTTGGGCTTACCTTCAGAGATGCTCCCTGATCTCCTCTTCAGATGACTGAAATCTAAATATGTAATGAGTTTTGTAGTTTTTTTTTTGGATTTTCCTCCTCCTTGATTTTATATCATATATCTATAACATTCAAATTGCGATTTCCTTGAATCACGGTGTTTACTGTGATATCTGTGCATACATATACATTGCCTGACAGCAGAGGAGAGGATCACTTCTACAAAATATAAAAGTGAGTTATGCCAGTTCCTTCTGTGTATTTTGAATTGTCTTTGTGGAGTTTCTTTGTTCTTTGTAGATATTTAAGCCTTGACCTGAAGTATTGGCGGGATACTTCTAATGATGACATTGAGTCGAAATTAGAAGTGAGTTTGTGTAAGTTTCTTATATGTATTTTGACGTGTAGTCTGTGTGAACAGTTTCTTTTCCTTGATATAAAAAAAACAACAATAGAGTTCGCCAACAGAAGTCAAGAAGAGAAGACAAAGCGACGAATCGTGTTTAATTTGCGGAACAGAAAAAAGTCCCTTCGAAATGAGACCTTGACCTTTGTCAAAGTTTGAATTGTTTGTTCTGTTATTTGAATAGATCTCTATCGCTTCATCTTCCCCTTTGTCTTTTTCCTCAACATAAACAATAGGTAACTAACTGCTTTTATTTACTCAAAATAAATAAAAATGTGTTTTTTTGTGATATTTTTGTTAATTATATGTCTTAACTGTTATCCGATGAGCAGTTTTTTAAAATGAAATCTCTACATTACAATATGGAATTCTAAATTGGGAATGAAATCTTTGGACAAATAACATTTCTTATCAGAACCAAACAGAGAAAGAGAATAATTCTTTTTGAAGTTGTAACTGGTCGTAACCCTTTCGAGTTGAAAGATCTCAGACTTTTCCTTCCATTTTGTTAATATTAGAACTATAATACATACACTGTCTTACACTTGTATACTACTGCTGTATTCTCTGTCCGGTCTCGGGTGTCACCAATCTTCAAAAAGAAGTCTTTTTGAAAATGAGTGAAACCCGAAACCGGTTTGAGAGCTACAGCAGCAGTATACGAGGGTAAGACGGTGTATTATAGCTCTATCAACCTCAGTGATAATAAAGAAATGCATGAATTTTCATTTTGTATGACGGTTCATAATTTCATTTGTTTATTCTCAAACTGGTTGAAGTATTCACAAAATCTATTATTGCAATATATTACTCAATAACGTATTACAATATAATAATATATCTAGAATTGCCAATTTATGGTTTATTACTTTCCATTGCTCTAAAATGCATTTTAGGTACTTGACTGATTGAGGGAGTGAAGAACATAGACAAAAGTAGGAAATGGCTGATGGTAAGATTTACTGCTCAACCTTGGAACCCTTAATTTACGATAATAATTATATTCAAAAGGATAGATTCTAAATATCCGGAGGACCTGTCATGCGTATGACTTCCATTCTGACTTCAATATATCTTCCGCACATTGCACAGTCAAAGACGATAGATAAGTCGGTTGAAGAAATTCAATTACTTCTCATATTACTAACTTGAATGGATATTATATTAAATATACAAGGCAAGAATAAAATGGTCAAGATAAAATATTTACATTTGATTCTAAAAGGGGTAAGATTATCAGTACAGATAGAGATATAAAGGTTATTATATAGTATAAACATAGACAACCGGAATGTTATAGATAAATTGAAAAAAAGAATCAACGGTTACGAATAGAGGAGGAAAAGGCGGAATACAAAAAAAAGTGAGGAATGTATGGGCAGGTAAGGTAACAAAATAAGAGCAGTGAGAAGGGGACGCCGGGGTCTTTTCCAAGAATACCAGGTACAGAGGGCAGCCAATTATCCCTTTTAAGTGAACGGACCAACCCCAGTCTCAACAACCCTTAATAACAACCACACTTCTTAGTAAAAGAGGGTAGACCGAGGGGTAGTGGAAGGAGTGAGGCCTTGATTGGGGGCAAAGGAGTGGGGAGGGTGGGCCTTGGGGCCCGGTAGGGGGAGCGATAAGGAGCTCCAGGAGAGTTGCGCAAGAGACGACCTACCCTAAACATCTGAGCCGGCTTCCTCAAAGAACGTCTGTGAAAAACACTAACCCCATCATAGTTTAATTAAGGCAATTTCTATATCAATCGTTAACACTCTTCACAGAGCATAAATAAAGAACCCACTTTTTTGTTTTAGAACATCAATAAAGAAACTACTTGAAATCAACAATAAAGAAATATATATTTTTTAAATCAAAATTTAACAACTGATTAAAGGTTTACCTGAATCTGAAGGAGTCTGGACTCCAAGGTCGTCTAGTCGGGGATGCTTAGAATCATAGTTGTGGTCCATTCTGGCGTTGTTGGTTCGGACAGCGAGGGAAGTATGGTTTGAGGTAGCGATCCTCCTCTGGTTAGTGACTTCACTAACAGCCACGCTAACAGTATAGGTATCCCGATCATCTTCTGATTCAGAAAGGGATTGAGGTGTGTCCGGTCTGTCAGGGTGCACTTTGCAGACCATCTTCGTGTGCTTGGCGACGATCTTGGGGTTAGAAGGGCAAGGTTTCATTATTTGCCGATTAGGTCGACCCACATGGTCTTTACTGAGACATGTACCAGCCCACATACAATCATGAATACGAATCTCCGGACCACTTCTAGAGCCACAAAGACCTTCGTCATCGTCGCTGTAACTCCAAGACTCCGGTACTAATGGATCCATATCTAACTTCATCCACCAGTCATCACCCAGCGACAAGCTCTCGAACAGATCGCTATCCTCCCAGGAGTTCAGCTCCAGATTCAAGCTCAGTTCCCATTCGTCGTTAGGCATCCTATAACACACAATACGTGGAAACCAACTATTCTTTCTCCATATTCCACTAATTTGATGTGTGATATAATACCTTTCACAGAACAATAATTTAACATAATAGTAAAAAGCCACATACTGAATCATGCTAAAATCCTGGGTTCAAACCATTTCTTATTTTCAAATATTATTTCGAAGCTCTACATTGAATTAAAAATAGAAATAAAAAACAATTTCACAAATAACGGTATTTTAAAATACATTAAGGCTATATGTTCCAATCATTTTGTTGTAAAGAAAAAGGTTATGATAAGGTTTCTGATGGGAATATTTTTTAAGTATTTGATATTAACTGGGCTATTAATTATTACGTCAAACTAATAAATCGGTCATTAAAAATAAACAGAAGATGGAAATTTTATCTTTCAATTAATTATGATACCTACATAAGATTTTTCCCTGATTAATATCATAACATCAGTGAAATGACGTTAATAAGAATAATCGGATGAAGGAAAAGACGGTTAATTTAAATTGTTTTCTCCCAAACTATTAATATATGTAAACGAAGAATACATAATTCAAACATACATTTTCTACAGAAATAATTCTTCTATTTCTTAGAAATCTGAAACCCCAGAACTCTTCGCTATATGCAAAATAATTATTAAAGAACAACCATTATTTAAAGATCATAATTTAATGATTTAATCTTGAAGAATTACTATGGTATCGTTGCCACCCTTTAAATTGATTACATTATAAAGATTAAAGAAAAGTTAAGTTCTTAATGAGAAATTGTAATAAAGTGAACAATTACGTGAATTGTACAGTATAATAACTGGAAAATTAAAAAAAAAACAATAACATCTATTTCTTAAACAAGGGTTGTTTTACACAGAAAAAATTACATAAATATTCCAAACTGTTAAAGTTACTACAAAAACCTATAAGTAGACATGTCTGATTTATGAATCTAGAGAATAATTTTTTCGGCAATATTTAACCCATATTACATCAATACTGAATGCATAATCATTAGAGTTGGTATCAAAGTTCCTATCAAATTTAAATCTTATATAAAAATAAGTAATTACTAAAGTGGTAATAAAAAACCTGGATGTTATTTATTCCTCCTACTGTTGATTAACGAAAGCATAGATATTAGTAAAGTTGGTAATGTCAGGAAAAATGAACTGAGTTATTTTTTGTTTTACACTTCACATAAATTAATACAAAAAGTGATTGCGTTAACACTATCCATGGAAAGCCCCTTTCAAACTTTTTAAGGGAACGTATATAGGAACTTTCGTTTAAATTAAGAATCTTAAGAAAAACTAAATCAAAAACAAGTTGGTCCCGGAAGGAAACCTTGCTTCAGCCTCCATTGTCAAAGCAGGAAGTAAGAGTGGTAATTAGGAAGTGTCAATTTACAACATATTAGTGTCAAAAGCCGAATAATTGGGGAAATTATTAAAATTCCATTACTATATAAATAAATTTTATTAGTGCCACGACATATGTAATTCAGATATCAAAATCATATCAAAAATTAGGTAATTCCAAAATAAAATTTAATTTATATAATCTACTTTTTGAATGGTAGTCTGAAATTCTGTTAAAACCTTCGGACCACCACAGAGTAAGGAGGAACACAACAACCAGAATGTCTCAAAACCGGATCGAAGGTTAACTGTCCTAGAAATAGAAATCGGAAATGACATTTGAATATCTGATGACACAGAAATGTCATTTTATAAATACATCAACAGGCATACTCAGTTCCTCATAGGTAACAGTGCCTTATTAAATGGTAACTTTGGACATTTAATCTGATATGAAACCAACTATAACGAAATATATAGCTGGCCACGGTCATATACAACAGAATACAATACAAATATGACTATGCACAATTGCTTCAAAAATTAGTGATAACAGTATGAGACAGCTCAGTATACACCGCAAAATTATCTAAATACTAATGCAATATTTAGACAAGAACAAATATTCGTTACTTTATTTCAAGAAAATTAGTATTTAACAGTATGGAACAAGTATAAAAGAACAGAAAATATTAATCAATAAATTTACCTTTAGTTTAGAATATCCAGTAACACTGTATCACTAAACACAAAATTACTACTGTTGTAAGTAAATCACTTCTGTCAAGTAAATTGTTTGTAGAATGGCAATCACAAATTCACTTGAAACGAACACCCTGATTAATACCAAGGCAAATACTACTCATAATAGTTCTCAATGAGTTGATACCGTTGTCTGTCATTATCGTAGATGCAAAGAAGAATCGAACAGGAAGAGGAAGAAGTGACGATACACAACAGACGGTGTCTCAGAACCGACTGTGCCGGCCGGCGACCCCACACCCTTATAATGTAACTATCCGCAGTAATGGCGGGAAACCTTTCTGAATATGGGTCACCTACCTACAATGCATACTGTTTTTATGAAAGAAACAAAATCGGCAAATATTTTTTACTCATTTAATATTATCCAACTCTAAGAACTTAAATTAGATTATAAGTTTGCTAAATCAAAGCGTACTATCAGGAATATTTATAAATATAGAAGGACTATTTGAACACAGTGCCCCTGGTGGCTAACCGGCTAACTAACAAGCTCTGACTTGTCAGGAATGCTGTGCCCCGCCTATTCCTTACTGACTCTTCACTCTATTTTGGTACTCCATTGTTATCTTAAACGGGTCATTGATAAATCCTCATTCTCTTATCACCTTTCTTTAATAGTTTAATCCATAATTAGAGTGATACTCATATTCACTGTCCCCAAATGATATTAATGAATAGTTCACTACTCCCATTACAAACTTGTTCTGTTGTCATAGATTATTCGAAATGACAAATTGATATAGTATGAATGCTAGTAAATTCAACGTAAATCAAAAAATGATCATGTATGCTATTGGTAATACTCTAAGTAAATTTAAAACTGATTGGTAATCAAAATAGCAAATACTAATTATGTATCAAATATACAATTAAAATAATCTAATATCAAAATGAACACAACTAATTTTTAAATTTCAATGTTTAAATTTTGCTACTCTTAAATTGGAAAATTCAATCTTTTGATTCAAGAACAAAATCATTGAACCCACCAATTGTCATAAATAAAACTAAACCCACGATTCTAGAAATAGTCATTTAATTTATTCAATTGAAATAACTTCTGTACAGTTTACTTTTCTTTTTTTTGTATCATGAGAATATTATTGCATGGGTGTCAAATACATAATAATTACCTGAAAAATTAGTGATGCTTCTAGGTTATATGCGAAGTGTATCCTTTTCTTATATATGTAATCAGTTCCAGGAAAAAACTACAGATATAAACATCGACAATGATACACTTCAATATTTTGAAGTTTGATGATACATACATATGGATGTGTATGAGCGTATATTATTTATTTATAATATAATGATCAATGATCAAACCACAATAAGAAATGGGAAAACAAGACTAAGATCTTTCAACCGTAACAAGCGGTCTTCGTCAGAGTCAAAAACCCAACTGACTCTGACGAAGACCGCTTGTTACGGTTGAAAGATCTTAGTCTTGTTTTCCCATTTCTTATTGTGGTTTGATCATTGATTGTTATTTCACGTGTTTCTGTGAAATCTTTTTATTTATAATATATACACAATTGTCATAATAACACGTGGTATAAATATTCAGGTAACTCACCTTCCATTGGTCAGACTGTAAAAGGAATTAACACAAGGATTAAGGAACATCAGTATTCTGTTAGAAGATAGGACGATAAAAGTGCCTTGTTCCTACATATTAGAGACAAAAATTACTTAATCAACTGGGAAGAAGCAAAAGAGTTGGTATTTATGTCATGTGAAAGAAGAAGAAACATTGTTGAAAGCGCCCTCATAAAAGGCTTTTCTAAGAGCTTAGTTTACACTAATCCAGGCATTTTTAAATTGGATGTAATTATATAATATAATAATATATAAGTTGTATTTATGATCATAAACAGTGAAAGAAAATAAGACAACACAATAGAAATGAAACGACTAGTCTTCAACGTAACAAGGCTTCGTTTTACTCTAAGACCGCTTAGTTACGTGAAAGATCTTAGTCTTGTTTTCCATTTCTTATTGGTTGATCATTGATATATATATATATATATATATATATATATATATATATATATATATATAACAGTTAAAAATTGAAGATAGGTAGCACACAAAGTAAAGAAACACACTTACAAACTATAATTTTCGGACAAAACACAAACACTCTTCAACTAGGCCAACGTTTTTACTACATTTATATAACACCATAAGGGTTGTACAAAAATCCAGAAATACGTCAACAGATAGCTGCAAAACGAACAAGAATTAACGGATAAATATTATAACATTACCTGAGACGACTTTATCTAATAGACTTTCCAAGTAAATAGTGACCATAATTTCTTGTGCTTACCATAAAATGGTGGCCATAATATTTATATATATAGATTTGTTTGACGTCCACAAATATGAGCTACTGTATGAATAATACAGGTAATCCTCATCCCACTGTCATTCATTGAAATGATCAAAGACTCAGTTTTCATAACTTTTTCCAAGTGAAAATTCTTAACAGATCCCTTACCCTAACTCAAATACCTTGAAGGGTTACCCTTACCCACTTTGAAGGCTTCAGAGGAAGGATTCCTTGGAGGTGTATCAGTTTTTAAATTCCTATATATTTTAACATTTTAGTATTTTGTATATTTCTATTAGTTTTATTTATTTGTATCTAGGTTCTTTACTTTGTTTATGTATACTTTTTATTTCCATTTTTTTATTGTTTATTTTTTGTATTTTAATTTAGTATTATTTTTGTTCTACTTACTTAACTTTATATTATATTATTTATCTTCCCTCCATTTCTTCTTAGGTGCAACATGATTAGTTATTATATTTACTTTCTTCTGTGAATCTTCTTTATTATTCATATACATATTGAACTACTATTTTTAATGAAGTGAGAACAAACGAAAGTATTAGTTCATAAAAAGTCCATCATTAAATATTACATTATTGAATCCTGTCTCATAAAACATAATTTTGATAACTTCATTAACATCAGTTCTAGTTTACAATAGCCATTTGGTAAAGAAAATAGCAAGACACTTTCTCATCATATGTTGGGTTGACTAGTATTTATGGTCGTGAAGATATTCTTTCATACACATCGCAACATTCTATTCCTCTTTGTATCTCCACTTTCCATAGCCTTATCTCGCCTATTTGAGGACGGGACAACTCTCGATTTGCCCTTAGAACTGCATTTAGTGGGCATTTCTTTTATATATATATATTTTAGACTAAATTAAATTTCGTCCGAAAGGGCTGTTTACGAAAAAACAAAAAAATCGAATATAACACCAAAAAGATTATAGTTTAACTCGTTTTCAAGTTTTCAACCATTATTTAATTTTTTTTAGTTTAAATATTTTGTTTGTGTCACTTTTATTTTGTTTTGTGATATACATACATATGATCAAACCGCAATATGAAGTGGGAAAAAAATACTAAGATCTTTCAACCGTAACAAGCGGACTTCGTCAGAGTCAAAAACCCAATTCATTGGAAGACTGAAAGATCTTAGTCTTCTTTCTCCATTTCATATTGTGGTTTGATCATTGATTGTTATTTCAAGTGATTATGTGAAATCTTGTTATATATATATATATATATATATATATATATATATATAAATAATGAGGATATATACAGGAGTCGTTGTCTGCCTGCGGAGCGACTCGTTTCTATCTTCCTGATGACGAGGACATCGAAATATAGTAGTGTAGTTTCTGTTTCATTTCTGAGTGTTCTTTATTCACAGACGCACAGTAAAGAAACGAATTAGAGACATTAAGTGTGTTCGTTTCTTTGTTGTGTGTCTGTTATTTACTGTGAAATGTATATATATATATATATATATATATATATATATATATATATATATATATATATATTCGAAATATGACACTGTCCATTAATATAACTTTTCAAGATATACTTCTTCTTCTTCTTTTACTGATGACGACGAGATTGACATTTTTAAAGTAGTTGTTTTGTTGTTTCTATGTGTTATTTCTTGTTCTGGTTAGATATATATAAAAAAATGTCACTTTAATTTATATACCTAACAAAACTCGAGAATTATTTATATATTACAGCTTTCTTTCGAATGGAAGGCTGTGTCTGTTAATATAATACTGGTATGAAGCATAAACCAAATTAAGTAAAAGTAGACATATTTATTTATATTGTCCTAAAATTTGAAATGAATGGAAGAATGCTGGTGAGTGGCGACCCTGGCGGCAGTCACTTGAAACTGACTCACTTACCCAGAAGTGATTCATTGAATAGACCGTCATGAAGGTGGTTCCTAGAATGGGATTCTCATGTCCGGTTGCGTCATAGCTGCAAGAACTCCACTATACATAGTATCACCAAACCTTCTCCCCTTTTAGTCAATTCTTTTTATAAAACATAAATAACGTGTAATCTTCTTTTCAATGAAACTTAATTCTTATATTGGAATCATTTATTGCCCTAAAAAAGTACATAATAGGCATTATTTTCTAGTCTATTATAAAGAATGCTAATCCAAAGGACTAACCAACTACTCTCTTTATTTCCTTTATTGTGGTGACGAGTTGTTGTTTACATATACAGATCAACGTCTAGAAGACAACCGCAGTAAGATATTGTGAAATAAGACTAAAACCTTCTGATGACGAAAGGTCCTCATCAGAGTTTCACGATGAATTGATGGTTGTAGGACAAAGGTGACATAATGTTATACTGAGGAACGGAATGAGAAAAGTACTTCAAAAAGCAAGAAAAAACTATTATGTAGAAAAATGTTCTTGTAAATAAAACCCCTATTTCAGAAAGCTTTATAAAAATTTAATAAGTAAATTAATGGGTCAATAATAATAAATATAATAATAATAATTATTATTATATTAATAATATTATTATTATTAATAATAATAAGTAAAAATTATTGTCAATAATATTAACAAAAATAGATGATCAATTAGTTTTGATATAAGTTTTCCTTTTACTAATATATCTGTGCCGGACCTCTTAAATTTCCTTCATAAGGAACTGGTAAAATATCACCAACTGTCTCGATTGCAGTCAGTTTATTAAACTAAGCCTGGTGGATTATCATTATCAATGGGTAATTGTTTACCCTCAGTATTTATATATGTCTTTTTTTAAACTAAGATACTAATTTCAATTCTACCTAATCAGTTTAGATTAGTTATAACATTTTACTGAATCTAGACCGGCGACCGACATGAGGACACTAGAAGTGAGGGTAAATGAATTCCGTTCGCAAAGCATACACGACGGTCGGGTCTTCACGAATGGTACCACGAACGAACACTTCACTACTGACCTCACCGCTAGTGTCATCATGTCAGTCGTAGGTCTAATTCAGTAAAATGCTTATAAGTTTTAATACATGAGACAATTTGCCGTGACCTCTATGATGTAAATATTGACCTGGATTTGGGGTACGTAAGGTGAGTAGATTAAAGGGAATTGACAATGAGCTGGCAGCACTAGTTAGAGCAACACCTCTTAGTCTGCTGGTAACCAAGTTTTTCCTTTATTAAACTTCATTAAAATAGGCTTAAACACTTATTAAATATGGCTTAAACGTAAAGAAGACAAATATATGGCTTAAACACAGACGCTTGAAGAAGCCAAAATAAAATAGTAATCATAACTATTTCAATAATCTGAACGTTTAATTATTTCTGTTATATATATATATATATATATATAGATTTCACATAAACACGTGAAATACCAGTGAATGATCAAACCACAATAAGAAATGGGAAAACAAGACTAAGATCTTTCAACCGTAACAAGCGGTCATCGTTAGAGTCAAAAACCCAACCCAGAGTTGGAGAACAAAAAAGAAAGAATTAGTACTCACGATTCTAGATAATTTCGGCTGCCTTGCCGTCTTCAGGAGATGCAAGAAGAAAAAGGAAAAGAGACACAGGAGCGGAGACGTGAATAAACGTGAATATATATGATCGAACTACAATATGAAATGGGGAAAAAAGACTCAGATCTTTCAACCGTAACAAGCAGTCTTCGTCAGAGTCACAAGCCAACTGAAACACTGCACAACTTTCAGTTGGGTTGTGACTCTGACGAAGACAACTTGTTACGGTTGAAAGATCTTAGTCTTTTTTCCCCATTTCATATTGTGGTTTGATCACTTTATCCAAAAACTGTATCTACCGTTTGGAGTGTACCAAATTTGATTCGTTCTATGTAGGTTAACTGGCTATATAGTTTAGGTTAAAACTGGCTGACAAAAGCCCGTCATCAATTTATACCATCCAAAAACTGTATCTACCGTTTGGAGTGTACCAAATTTGATTCGTTCTATGTAGGTTAACTGGCTATATAGTTTAGGTTAAAACTGGCTGACAAAAGCCCGTCATCAATTTATACCAAGATTCAATATAGAGGAAGCCAAATCAATATCAAAAAGGATCAGCTGAATTCTATCTGTAGAAGCAGTTGCTTGATTTTCAGGATGTTTGAAAAGATATTGGGAAGTATCATTGTTAAAGATGGAACTAATATAAAAATCTGTGCTTGGTAACAATGCAAATAGAAATCTATACAGCGTACACTGTTTCATGATTTTAGCATTATTCAAAGGATTTGGTGAAATAAGAGAAAAAATGCAAACAAGACTGGGACATTTTCGGTATGTTATAGAAGGAGACTCATTAAAAATAGAAGAGAAAAAAATAGAATATAAGAAAGAACAGTAAAATAACAGTGCCAAGTTTATGAAGACCAGGAAAAAAAGTAGACTTAAGAAAATTGTACCGCTAACAGACTACTGAAGTGTATCGGCTGAAATGACGTGACTTTGGTTAAATTAGGGACAATTTTTTGAATTTTTGGATTCCAACTGGTTAAATTAGAATCTACGTTCTTTGAGATTACTAAAAGTTTGATATATATTCTCGTACCAATTGAAAATGATCTCGGGATAGCCCTCTTAACACGAAAGGGGGTATTGATATGCATTATGTTAGCGGACAAAATCAGCCAGGTTGTGGAAAAAATTAGTGGAGGGACTGAGCGAAGGAACTCTGTAAACCAAAAAATATCACGAAACTTCCAAATTATGCCTAAGAATAGAGGTCTCTGAGAGTACAGGGAGAAGTGGTGTACATTCTAACCAAGAGAAGAAGTTGAGTTGTTGGGTTGAGAAAGATTACTGTAAAGGTATAGGAACAAACAAACGATTGTAAGAAGTATTCAAAAAGTCCAAAAGTCTTTCGGTATTACAAGCATAGCTGTAAACAAAGGATCTTCTTGATAGTGGAGAATAAAGCATTTAGAAAGGTTTATGAATATTAGAAAGTAAATAGAAATTACAGAAATAGGTAAGGGAAGGAATAGAGACATTGATGTCATCTCGAGAAAGGCCTTTATCACGGGCAATATTATTAAATACGAAATTCAGACCGGAAAGCAATCAATAATAGCCGCAGAGGTAAGTGAAAGGAGAGATCAAACAGTCCTCAATGCCTCTTGTTCATAGACATTGTAGTCCATAAGGATAAATATTACACAATCATCAGTAGGTAAATGAATATCTACATACTCGTATTTAATTAGGTTACGCATTTTATTGATTTTTAAGTAATTTACAAATAGTAAATTCTGTACCATTCTCAATAATATGCCAACAAACAGGTTACTGTTTCTGGAGTATTCCTGATTTTTCAATCAGTCTGAGGTATTTTGTGGTCAACAAATATGTTGAACTAATATGAATAAATATGTTTATTGATAATTTTAGATATCATTTTCCATGACTAATTTTAATTTTGGCATTAATTAATTATGCAGTGAAGAAAAGTGTGCAATTATAAAGTTATGCCACAAATTCAGCTCGGGTATTTATTTAAAGTCAACAGTTTTAATATTGATTATTGATCACTTAGATTCTTATGGAATCGTTAAATCTGTTGTAGTTATTTTGAGAAATATGCTAAACGTATTTAATAGGAAGATGAATATTAATAATAATGATAATTTATTTGTAGTATGATAAATTGTGTGAGCATGTTTATCCCTGAAGCAGTGGGACTAATAAGAATTGTACCATCGAGGGTGGTTCCCACTTGTCACTCATTCTAATTCAGTCTTACGCCACACACACATTATTCACGCATATATATATATATATATATATATATACAATTAAAAGAAACGGTCCAGCGGACTTTTTTAAATAAAATAAATTCAAAACGAAGGAAACACACAGAAAGGCACAGACATAACTCACATCGATATTTCGACCATCGTCGTCGTCAGGAGGTGTGAAGAGCGAAGAGTCCCGCAGGAAGGCAGGGCAGTGACTCTGCAGGAGTATATATTTATACTATATATATTTTTTTCAATCAGCCAAGTTAACAAGTATTTATTTTTTTTTAGTTCACTTGCTCTCTGAAGATGTGTTAACGAAAGGCCTTAGAGCATTGTTTCAAAAATTGTTTTCATTGTGGTAAATTAATCCATATATATATATATATATATATATATATATACACGAGTCCAAATTCAAGAAGAGTAACACACAGAGTAAGGAAACACACTTATAGATTCAAATTTGAGTCTGTAAGTGTGTTTCCTTACTCTGTGTGTTACTCTTCTTGAATTTTGAACTCGTATTGTGTCCAGTTTGGGTCGTGTTTCGTTTTATTAAGTGAAATATATATATGATCAAACCACAATATGAAATGGAGAAAAAAGACAAATATCTTTCAACCGTAACAAGCGGTCTTCGTCAGAGTCACGAATATCCAACTGGGTTTTTGACTCTTACGATGACCGCTTGTTACGGTTGAAAGATCTTATTCTTTTTCCCCAATTTCATATTGTGGTTTAATCATTGATTGTTATTTCACGTGTTTATGTGAAGTCTTGTTTATATATATATATATATATAGAGCGTTTGAACAACCATAGAGCTTCGGTCGGTCAGCGCAAACAGCTTCCTGTAGCTATCCATACCAACAGCCATAACCTTTCTTTTAATAACTGCTTTACTGTTCAAATCATTAAGCTAGTGACCACTGATGACCGTAGTTTGACATTAAGAGCGTCTGAGGAGGCCCACATATGGTTATTGGGGGCCCGATCAGATCCCGGTTTAAATCAGAAGCGTTAACTTTTATTTGTTTTTCCTTTTATTTTTAACTTATATATTCATATATATATATTTTTTTTCCTTTTTTATTATATATATATTTTTTTATTATTTCCTTTTTATAATTTTCAATTTATAATTTTTAATTTATAATTTTTAATTTATAATTTTTAATTTTATAATTTTATCTATTGTTTTTGCTTTCTCCGTTCTCCGACGTTTAGTGCCTAGCTCCTTTTTTACGCTAGTGCTGCTCTCTTCGGTTTACTCTTTATTTCTTCATTCGCGCTCCGTTCTTCGACGTGGGGAGATCTCTCTCACTTCGTCCTCTCTTCTAGTCTACTCTCCTGATGACGAACAACAGTTCGAAATATTGAATTCTGTAAGTTTTCTTTGAATTCTCTTTTCTGTGTCGTGCTTTGTGTAATTTAAAGTTATATATACGAGTATATATATATATATATATATATATATATATATATATATATACGAGTTCGAAATTCAAGAAGAGTAACACACAGAGTAAGGAAACACGCTTACAGAGTGTGTGTTATTATTAGCCAGGCTAATGAGGAAATTGGTGAAAGGGAAAAGTGAAAAAGTTCTACATCGAAAGAAATGTCGCAAAACATCTAAACTCTCAGGGCGGTTTATAGAAGCATAAAGGGAAGTGACAACCATTGTAACCACAAGGAGAGATTATTAGTTCGGAGAAGAGAAACATTATTGAGTTTGCATTATTGAGTATCTTTGCAGTAAGAGGGTTACCAGTAAAACAGGAAACTATAAGGAGTAGTAAACTAAGGCAAACTTTTTTCAGCATGACAACGATAGCTTCAACCTTCAACAAGGTTGAGAGTCATGCATTTGGAAATATTTTTGGATTATAGGGAGTATATAGAAACAGGAAAAGAAGTTGAGAAAAAATAAAGATATTTGTTCATCACGAGAAACAGCTACCTCAAGTGCGCTATTATTAAGGGCAAATTTAGGTCAGAAAGACTGAAGTGGGAACCAGAGCAGTCAATGATTAAAAGAAAAAATTGAGAAATGCCTTAAGGTGTTGTTAATAGAAATAGCAGTTCATAAGAGACACGGTGAACTATGGTAATCAGATTTTGTGATTAATAAATTTGTTCATCTTAAACGCTAGGTAACTGATTTTAGGAATAGTTTAAAGGAATAGGTGAAAACTCTTGGCTTATGAATGTCATAAGAATAAAGAAAAATCAAGACGGTTACTTCAGGAAACGAATGACCAGAAAGAGATACATTTAACAAGCCTGACGATCCGAAACTAAAAGATGATATACTGATCTTTATTTACAAAACATACATATCATCCCGTATGACAAAAAAAGTTGGACATACTTAGAGGAATGATCTAGATATAGATATATAGTGGTGTCGCAAAATGTGTTTAGTTATTCAAGAATGAACTACGTGTTAAACAAAAAGAACTATCCTTTTTAGGCACTAAGTATTATTACGAGTATAAACCCAATTAGACCCTCTACATAAGAAAATCCAACTTGATGTTCTATAGAATTGAATTCTTAAACCTTGAACAGCATAATCTTGCCACACTGATCCAAGTTTATTTTGGTTGAAAAAATTCATTTTGAGTTGAAGCTGCCAAACAAAGAGGGTTCTAAGAGTAGTTCACTACTAACGAAAGAACTCCGAGAAGCTGTGAAGCAACTTAGAGAACATCTTGATTTAGTAACAGCAAAAGCTGATAACTGAAACATATGTAGTAATGAGCCATGATTATAAACTGGTCATCTGTTATGGACTCTACCAATTAAGAAGATGAAACCCTACTTCTCAACTCAAGTCAAATGTAAACGAACTCATTAATAAAATCACCAAAAGAAGAAATGAGAAGATTCGAGGCTTATTTAAAGATATATCCATGAAACTGTCAAAACCGTTTTGATCAGAATATCAATTGATACCAATAAAATAGAGCTAGTGAACACTTGTAACACAACAAAGCCAAGCAAGCAAATACAACTAAAACAAGTCCACACCAGGGAAATATTCGTTGATATAAACAGATTAATTTCTAGATATCGTTAAAACTATAAACTAGGAATGCGTTTGTGCAATTATTTGACGTCGATTCCAGTTTACGAATGAGCCATAAGAAGAAACCATTAGAATTAATGACTATATTTATTGAAACAGGGGAAACATGCCATCCACACCCATTCCTGAGAGAATTTAGAAGGGCTTATTTTTCTTGATGTCAATATAGATTTCAACCTACAAGAAAACTTACCAAATATAATGCCCGCAGGAATATCAAATAGTAATCGCTCTGCGAACTCTAGCTCCAGAATATTTATTGCACTAAACAATCTTTGATAAATAATAACTAGTGACATAATTATTTTGGTAGGATTTTAATAATATTTTCAAGTGCAATAGTTTTAAAAATAGTTAACAGTTTAATACAAAAATCCAATGATGCTCAATTTGGTAATGAGAAATAGCAATGCAAAAAAAGACTCTAAGCTAAATATACCAATCTAATATTTGACTATTCATGTTTCCTGGCGATCTGAGAAACCCGATAAGCTTTAGTGATACCACATTAAAACTTATATATTGGTACTATTACGACTTCTTTGTCTACAAGGATTCTGAAGTATTTGGCCGGCAGGAGCTCATTAAAACTTTCAGAGCAGATTGAGAAATGTATCAGGGAGATAACATTTTGTTATAGATATTTTTGAACTATGATATTTTATCAATAAATGGAAAAAAATCATCAGTAAGGGAAGAAATAATTTCCATTTAAAATTAGTATAATGTGTTTAATTCAGGATTGGATCAGTAATCATTATCCATCAGTAATATCCATGAGGGAGTACAGCAGGAATGCCTAAGATATTAAATAACATGCCAGGTTCCATTTCACAGGTAGAAAGCAGATCAAGTTCGATTAGCCAGGTAGAGAATAACAACCCTTATTAATCACCCTTCAATAGAACGATTTCGAGACTGCTCTCCACCCACTCAACAAGACTGTGATTAGGGTATTGCTAAGATTATTAACGGACCACTATAATATTTAGATTTGTACTAAATGAGTTATAAAATTTAATTTTAGAGTTATTGGTGTGTCAGGTAAACATCCCAGTGTGTGTAGGGAGCTTATTTATACTTGGTAGGTTTAAATATTTGCAAGTAAAAACTAAAATTACATCCAAAGTATACACAATTTTCAAAGAATGAGTTGAAAAAAAAACGACTTTTGGGAGAAAGGAGTGCAATATTGTAAAATTTTAAAAAAATATAATTTTATATATTTTTACTTGAAAGTGAAATGTAGTTACAAATGGATATAACACTAACTAACAAAAAGAAAATAATTATGATATAATTACAATACTTGAGAAATATAAGTTCTGAATAAGGCAGTGCAGAAGTAGTTAATGTTTGATGGAATTGGAACAGTCAACTCAATCTGTTACCGACCTCTTTGGCCTTCGAGTGTTCAACACACGTATTTAAAGACGAGTATGCTTGTTAAGTTTGTTATTCAAAGGTGGCTGACCCTTATTCTATAAGGTTGATTGTTATTTTTCTCCAAGTCCATTCCTGAGTCAAATTGTTGAGATAATCTATCTCGGAAGTTGTTCACATAAATACCAGAGAAGACTATCTGTGGTTGATCATAAGACCCATATCCCGAGATGAGTCACGAGTTGGCAATCATTAAGAATGAGTTCACTAACATGTAGATGAGATAAAGTAGAACTGATTGTTAAGCCTCATTATCAGCAGAGCAGCATCTGTTCAAGATAGAGCGGGAGATACCGATGGGCGGACCTGTCGTCACCAGGACAACCCTTATCATGGTCTGCCTTCGTCTCCCAGGCTAGCAACTTTCTTAAAAACAATGGCCTCTCATTAAACTTAATACTAAAGGAAGATTACTATTGCTATAGTAATTATAGTGCCATTCTACACTATTTATTCATAGTTTTAGTATCATTAATCCATTCTACGGTTGTTCTATTACTATTTCTCTTAACTAGTACTTTCAAAATCTCTTTATTTATTGAAAGCAGCCCAGAGTGATTCTCTTCACATTTAAAGACTTTTCTACTTTGTTAACTAAAATTTTTAAAACTTATTCTTTTGATTCACTCTTCTGATAGGTATCTTGTGTTTTATGAAGTAAACATTTACCTAAAAATTCTCATGTTATTACAGGTTATAACTTAATAGTCGTCATTTTTAATGTAATATTACTCATCCAATATTTTAAGTCTATGAAATATTCGTAGAAAGATAATACCTAATATGAAATTCCAAGTTTTTTTTAAATCCCCGAAGAAGTAAATAAATAATTTCTTTCTCATAATGAATGAAAAAGGGAGTTCCCCATAATGCGTCAATATTGTCAAAAAACAATAATGTTCTTAAACAAACAAGAACTACATGTCTGACATTGAGATTTGTTAATGAGTATGACATGTAAATTCATCAAAATACTTTCTTTAGACAACTATCAATCACACTTTAGAAAACACCTTAAAAAATATGACAGATTCGTTGCTTTTATGGTTTAAACGTTTCCAAATCCCTTTTATCACATTCAAATAAACATTCGGTTTCATCGGTTTAAAGATGGGAGTAGCCTACACTGATCTTTGCTATAAAGGAACATAACAATTGAGTTTTTGTAATTTTGAAATGGCTATCGTGTAGACGCAATACAAACTTTATACATTATCAATATTTTCATTTGTTTTGATGCAACTATAACTAATGTTTTTCAGTTATAACAAATTTAAAAGCATTAATCTAGAACAATCGGACATAGGATTATTATAAGAGGGCTTGAATCTCAACGGAATGGTTCGCACTACGGTATATCTGTCGTATTGTGGATCTCTTTCTCTTTTCTAAACTTAACTTCAGAGTTTAAGTTATTTAATGCACATTCTTAATTGTTCGTAGAGAAGTATGTCTCACTTCTATTCAAGTAAGATTTACCTAAAATTATGACTCTCTTAAACGGTATGCATCTCATTGACATTGAATGTGTTAAAAGGTTTCTGCCCGTTTCAGACAGTCTGTATTTTTCGTATGAAGTTAATTGCAGCTTAATACAATTATCTTGTAAATTAAGTATTTCATTTAAAGATCTATAATTTTCGTTTGAAATTGATGTTCAGTTCCAATGAGGTTTTTAGACAATATTAAACTTCGCTGTTCTGGTCACTTTCTATCTGCTGCATTCTTTATCCATTCCACAATTGCATCCTTGAAGGAGTTGGGGTGTTGTACAAAGGCTTTAGGCAACAGAAAAATTATGTAGTTCAAACTTTTTCAATCTGTCTTACTCTCTTTTTATTCTCTATGTCCTCGTACACAAAATTAAAGTTGACTTAATTTCACTTGATCTATTATTATTAATTTTAAGTCAACAGTATAGTGTCACAGTGCCTTTCTTGAAAGCAGGATGCTTACAAATCACAAAATGATTTGTGATCACTTTCACACCATCGTAAAGTATTCTATGGAAGCATTGTATCTGGCAATGTATTAAAGCCAACTTAATAATATTTCATTTTATTATTTTTTTTGAACATTTTACCTTTCATTGTGGCATTTTGATTTCTTAAAGAGGAAAATCATCTCTTTCTTAATAAAAATATCTAAGAGGGACGTTTAATATCCTTTACATAATGGAGGTAGAACAGATGAAAAGACTAATAAAGGCAAACTGGAGTACCATCTTCAAAATTCAAAGATCTTCAAAGATAACTGTTCGATATCAACGTCTTAGAGCTGATTTTCTTGATTCGTTCATCTAAGAGGTATATTGTTCTTTATTAATAAAATCATTCATCCAAAGGTTCTCATATTACTATGGGTAGTACCTAATATTTGTCATGTTTAATGTAATATTGTAACCTTATGAAATGTTTGTAGTAAGACAATACTGTATTATATGTTTCTCCATTCTTCACTGCATTGTCATTAAGTAAGAAAAAAAAGTTTTCCATGTTCTAATAATTCCCAAAAAATATCGAGTTTTTAAATACTCTAAGAACTATATTTCTAATAATTAGATGTGTTCAAGAGTGTAACATTTAGCTTTATTCCAACACTTTTGCTAAACAACTATCCTTCACCCAGGAGGACATAATAAAATATTTGGAATGTTTAGCGGTTGTTTCCTCCATAAATTAGTTTAATCGTGTCAGTAAAGATATCCATCATGAATTTAAAACATTACGTTTTTTTTATCATTGTACAATCTGGTGAAGGTCCTATGTTATTCTTATAAATCACAAAGTTTAAAAATGTAATGTTTTTTGTAAATAAAACTTTATATAAATTTCTATTAGAAAAATTTAATGTTTACAATCACAAAGCAATGAAACATCTTTTCAAACTTAAATACCACCAACCACTCCTCTCTGACAGTGCATAAAAAAGCGTTTCACTAGGTTCTCTCTACTCAGGATTATTAGTCAAAGTACTCTGATGGATATCATGTGTTTGTAGAGAGATATACTTAGGGTGCAAATCGTACTTTCACATAGATTGTTGGGAAAGTGAGGGAGGGAAAAAGAGAAATAGTGGTTGAGAATAGTCTGATAATTTCTGTTACGTTGACCTGTGTCTCCAAGAGTACCTGTACAGATGATCCTAAATATTTAACACATATTCGCCAGGGCATATGTACGAGTATTTACATTATTTAATGAAAGTTATTCTGTTTTTGATAATTCTATTCTTACACAATATTTTTTTCTAGTTAATGGATTAGGAAAAAATTTAAAGCCACTGTTTATTTATAACTACTTTTTTTTTGTTAAATCCAATTAAAGGTATTCAAGTTATATATATATCCGGAACCATGACTTTTGGGTCCATGATTATAAGATGAAAATGAAAGACATGCTGTTTCAATAGTATTTAGTCTAGTTTATTTAGGAAATTTCCCATCTTGATTTATAATAAATATTTCATCCTTCGACCGTTTTGAAATGCATAATAGAGAGTCTTTTGTCTTATCTTCTAATAAATTTAGTATTATCTTTGAATACCATAGAAATTTAGATCAATTGGTTTTAATAATATTTATACAGTTTTTTAGTCCTCTGTCTATATGAGGAATTGATGCACCATTTGGATAATACATCACTTCTATTTCAAGTTAATGCATACCTATACTTACTGCCCATTTATTCATCTTTTAAGAGTATAAATTCGAAAGCCCTCCGAATTGAGCCCAAGTAATGCGGAGTCTTATTATACAAATAGTAAGAGAAAAACCTTTTCATTTCCTTTTTTAATAATTTAATTTGTAAGTTTAAATTACATTCTTTTTCAAATAATGTAAATGATATTTATATATCACTAGTTCTGTATAGATATAACACCTTGAGGTGACCAATCAATACATTGTGAAATAATATTTCCAGTCGGTAGGAATGAATGAAGTAGCAATCGATAGTGACCTACTCCTAGGGTCAAATTTAACTGTGACGAAACAGAATACTCGCGTGCTTTGTCACTGGGCAATCCCAGTCATGAAAATGTATTAGTTTTCGCGAATTTCCATTGCATGACTAAAGCTGAAGTGGGTTATGATGTCCAGTTTTCCTCCAACTTTTCCTACCATCAAAACATTTTACATATTTCCAAATTCTCTGACAGGGATCTACTTACTGACGCTTATTAGTTTATATTTCATTATTATTACTATTATTATTCACCAAAAAAAATATATTTGATTGATTATTTTTTTTATTATTTCAAAGGATTACAATTTCGTTATTTAAATGTGGACTGATTTAGAATTTTACCTTCAATGAATTTCAAATAAACGTCGAAAACTGAAGCTATCTTGTGAGAAAAAGTGATATTTGTTTTCTTTTTGACTTGAATAATTAGTTCTTTTCGAACTTCACTGAACTGCAGCTGGGACCAAAAAATATCTTTTCAGAACATCAATTTTGAATGCTGCTATAATGCTATAATTTCTTTTTTTCTTGTTCTGCTGAAGTTGAAATTTCCAAAAATTTGAGTTAGTAAGTTTTTTTCTTAACTCTTGTTTCACTTTGCCTCGATTTTGAAGTTTTATATGTACGGAATATTTTTCATTATCGAGGTTTGGTTCGATGAAACAATTTTCAAAAATTTACGTTAGGCCAACATTTTGTCTATATATCTAAATTGTAAAAGTTGGAAGCAGTCCTTCATTAAAACATATATTGTTAAATAACGCCCCATATTTGGCCCCATATCTAAATTGGTAGACATATTCAGGGTTTAGTATTTTTGGTTTGCTGAAAGAACTATTATAATATATACTTATAACATATGTAGTATTATATTCCATTTAATATTTACTAATGCACATAAGATTAGTTTGGTTGCATATAATATTAAGACAATATTTAGCTAATAGTAATAGCTCAAAGATAAGAAAATAGAACAAAACTATGTAATAGTTCTTTGACAAACAACAATACCAAACCTTGAAGTTGTCTTCAAATATAGATTAAACTTTGACTTAAGGATGCTTTTTTTGAGAATTGTTTAACCCTGGACCAAACCTCCAAAGAAATATTCGAGCACACGGTTGTATAGGGGTTAAGACATTGGGCATCTTAAAAAACTTCGGTAATCGGGTACACTATAGATCTCACAGTTTACCAAGAGCAGACCTTCAAATAGAATCATCTTTAACTTCCTCCCCCACAAATGTATTTATTTTCAGAGTCTTAGTTGCGGTGTTTCTCAAAACTCTGATGGAAGCAAACGATATTCGAAGATAGTTTGTGCCTCGGTGTTTTTCTGGTGACCCAAACAAAGCTCCTTTGAAAGTAAACTACTCGTAGACCATCGTAATACCAATAGTCTTGATCGTAATACCAATATATATTGATTACCATCGTAATAATCAATATATATATTGATTGTGAAGTTAATGCCCATCATCTAGTGCAGTACTTATCAAACGGTGCACCCTGGAAGGTAGCCAGGTGCGCCCCGAGATAACCGAAGATTAAATTTGTATAACAGATTTATATTTTAAAAATTTGATTCATTTTGGTTTATTTTAGAAACACCAAGTACATATGTAGTTTTCAAACTGAGAAAATTCTCCGCCACTTGATATTTTGAACTGGAAAGCAAATTTCTTTAATCTTTAAGCAGCAATGGATAATGGTTTCTCTTTTCCTTTTCTTTGGGATATAAAACCTTTGTTATTGATCTCTCTCTCTCTCTCTCTCTCTCTCTCTCTCTCTCTCTGTCTCTCTCATAAAAAATGCTTTTAATTTTCTACAATTTTTCTTATTTTCAATTTTTTTCTATATTTAAATCATTTAATGATTTTAAAGGAGCTTTCGTTATGTGCACCTATTATTTATAGGTGCGCACTGAAGTAAAAATGTATGAGAAACAGTGATCTAGTGTGAGGAACCACCAACATCAACAAAAGAGGTGAGGATTTTTATAACTTTATTGCAAGTCATCATTTAGATATATTAAGTAAGAATAAAAAACGTTCCTTTGAAACAAAATTGAAGTGAGAGGATTTAAACATAACTATTTGTAATTCCCACCTTGGTGACATGGATAAAAATTGGCATGTGCCAAGTGAACCTGTTTGTCTGATCACAGAGATACAAGGTTCATTTCAATATTGGAGGATAGAAAGGAATCGTTAAAATCTTTTATAGAAAATAAAAAGTTCCAGACTGGATACTCTATGCAGATACACTAAAACTAAAACAAAATAGTAATGACATTACAAAATCTTAAAAAAATAACCAGGAAGAATTTGAATATAGCAAAAATAACAAGAATATGTGATATTTCCGCACTCAACATAATACAATTTTAAGAAGAGTAAAGAGAAAATCTCGAAAAGTTTATTGTGAAGACGTAAACATTTTTAAAAAAAGTTTACTGGTTACAAAAAGTAATCACTAAAAGAATATTTAACCATATTATAAACCGACAAAAGGTGATGGGAATTTCACAAACAATGAAGTTCGTCAAAGGAACACACTTCTTTGGATCCTCCATTTTCAAGGGAGATAGGTATCCATAAAGCACTTACCATAAACTTTTAAAAGTTTAAACTTTTAAACTTTTTAAACTTTAAAAAGTGTGTTCGTCAAAGGAACACACTTCTCTGGATCCTCCATTTTCAAGGAAGATAGGTATCCATAAAGCACTTAGCTTAAACTTTTAAAAGGTATAGATTGGCTGGAAATATCTTAACAGTTAACAGACTAAAATGAACTGTTGATAGGTCTAAAACATTCAAAAATACGGGAGCGGTCATGGTAATAAATACCTTTCAACATGTTGCAAAGGAATTTTAAACTTCAGTCCCAATATTTATTAATCTTTATAGAGTAAGTTATACTTTCAAAAATATTCAAACATGCAAAGATAGTTTTTTTTTATCTAAAAGTGGAAGAGGATCTCTTGAAAAATCTACATTTTATGTACTTATAACATTAAAGAGAGGTTCTTGTTGAATAAGTTCTTTCAAAGACACAACATGATGAAGAGTTCAGCTCTAAAACCTTTGGCTAACAAAATAGACAGATCTTTAAAATTTAAAGAAATCATCTTGACACGCTTCTTAGATATAGAGAGTTCTCTGGACTAAGGAATCAATACGTTGACAAAGATGTATTAATCCGACGAATAAATAGAGGGCCAGAGTGGGTATTGAATTCCGGATTTACCAGTCCAGAGTTGACCACCTTGCCACAGAGCTACCCTAAACTCTTACTGCAGTTTAGACTAATATAAATATCAGCGATTACAATAAAACTATTCCACGAAATGAATAAATTAAATTCACAGAAGGAACACACATAAACATCATGACAAAATCATTCGTCACTTGTCATGTAGCGACCAGAAAGATTTTTTATCTTTCTACTTGATGACAGGGCATTGGAAATATAGTAGTGAGTTTTTGTGATCTCTTTCATGTGTGTGTGTGTGTGTGAATGTGTGGTATGCGCGTGTGCTTGTGTCGTTCAATACACAAATTGAAACATTATACAAAGATACCGCCTTTATATTGAAGATTACAACGAATCAAAATAAAGAAAATAAAAACTAACGCTACAAAACTGATATTCCCGTCTATACATATTGTCATTAGAAGAAAATGTTATTTTTTGAAATAGCAAGTAAAAATCAAAACATACAAGTAAAGAATTGTATTCATTAGTTTCTGAAACGTAAACTCACAATATGTATATGATTTCCTGGCAAATCTTAAAAGTTTTTGCCATCTATCTATCACAGCTTATCAAAAGTAAATAATGTGTAGATATGGTCAGAATTAGGCGGTGGATTTTATATTTACTTTACAAATACATATAAGTGACCGGTTTTCTAGAAACCACTACAAGATAAGTTACCAGTAGTCGATAATGTGTGTGCAATAAAAAAAATCTCTCACGATTAGAGTATGAGTACAGGTAACCAAAGTAAACATTTCAATACTAAGAACTGAAGTCCTGTACCATTATATTTATTTAACGTTCTTTCCGGCAATAAAAGAGTCTAACATTTTTTAGTAATAATATACATAATATAATATATTATAATAATATAATATAGTAATAATAATTTTTTAGTTTTAATAATAACATATTAACATGTAACCTACATATAAATTAATAATAATATTTTAAATTTATTTATTTAATTCGAGTTTTGTACTTAAATTAAAATACATATGTGCAATAAAATAAATGGATGCACAATAAATCAAATGAGGAAACATTTGTCAATTTTAGACAAATTAAAGTTTTTTATTTTTTTGTTCATTTTAAAAAAAATTCTTCTACTTCTACTTAAACTTCTACTTAAAGAAACAGCGGCGAAGGACGGGGACTGAAGATCAAAAACTTGTCCCAAGGTCTAACCTAGGTCAGGGTGGGCCTGTGGAAGATGAGAACAGAACTTGAAATAGAGGTCATTGCCTGCTGGCAAATTCAACATCACTGACCAACCAAGAGAGTGAAAGTAGCGAAGTGGGTATCCCAGGCAAATAACCACCCAACTTCCAGGAGGGATTTACCAAATTCGCAGTAAATTCATATCTTCTCATCATAGAAAGTCACATTTTAAAATGAGAAGTATCACTGGTTTCAGCTTTTCTTCTGTTAAATAATTTTTTTTTTTTCAATAATTCTTGTATAAACAATGTAAAATCAGTTCGGCACATTGGTAGCAAATAGCCACTAAATTTTAGAAACAAGAACACTAGTAACAAGAAATAATCCGGTTTGTACTTCCACATATAGAAAATAATGTATGAAGAAATACAGGTTAGGTTAGGTTGCAGTGGCAGTCTCACAAGGGAACACACGTAGGCCGAACATTGGCCCTGTGATACTACACAATGAAGATTGATTCTACAGTGGGAGTCCTAAATTTTACTTAACTCAAGTGTATTTAGAGTAGGGATCTTTAACAAGTACCTGACATCGTGCAGGCTCGGGACCGACGGTTTAACGTCCTTCTCCGATTGGCGACATGCTCATTTATTCACATCCCGCATGGATAAATCGAGGGCCAGGTGGGCATGGAACCCCGGACCTATGATGAAATATAAGCAAGAAGACAATTTTAAATTTAAAGCTACTTGGAAAGTTATATAGTACACTTATTCTTCATAGAAAGTCAATAAAAATATCTATTGTTTTTACAGGTAATGATGACAATAGAGAAAATTTGTTCCTATAAGTTTACTGACATTCTATTCAGACGTAATTAGGAATTTCCTAGGATGTTAGAAGAAGGAGTACTTTGGCCTGAGGAATTGCAATTGTAAGGAAGAGATTTATAGAAGGCTCCACAGCTTTTATTGCAGCTTGGTGGATTGTTGGGATGTTGTCTTAATGAATTGTTTAATTTGGTATATAGACATACAGTTAACAAGGGGAACTTTTAGTTCCTCCTCTAATTTAATGCACTAAGTCCAATATCATTCCAGTTTTATAAAGCAATAGTTTGATATTAATCCATAAGTTTGATATTTGTGTCGTCAGTGTATTTCTGTCTTTTTTGTTGTTCTGCTTATTGTTTTCCATATTGGTTGTTCCTGCTTATGGGATGAGAATAATGGTTTAGAAAAACGCATCTAACAACAGAGTGAATAATAAATGAACAACCTTCCGTTTATTGATATATCTTTACCTGTTAACCTCAAGTTCAGAAGTATTTAGTTTTCTTATTTATGTTTGGATCCTTATTAGGACTTTCACTAAGGAAAGAACAAACAGTCTTTGTCAATCCAGCTATGGGGACTCTAGAATACCAGGAGTGCAGAACAAGCCGAAGTATGCTTCCCTAGCAGACATCAGTCAGAACAGGGAACACGGGCAAAGGAAAGGAAGAAAGATGTTATGGTTCGTTAACCTGTGAAATCAATTCAAATTACTTATGTCTTTCTGATACTATCAGTTTTCCACTCGTCTATTAGACAAAAGACGTGCAGTTAGTTGCCATGCCATAAGAATTCTTTAATTGTGATTATAGCAGCTAGAAGCGAGACAGATAGTAATTTATATTGACGAACAGAATAAAGTTATTTTCTAAGTTAAAAAGCGAATAAAGAAATAATAAATAGAGAGGTCTGCACTCAGTTTTATTGTAAGAAAACATAATATCAAACTCGATGACAATCAACTGAGTCTTTATTTTAGTTTAACGTGTGTATCGTGTAATATGAATTCTGTGGTAAAGTTCATATCAGTTATAGAAAAGGCTATATCCGTTATATCAATTATAGCTCAAGATATCAAAATTATTGATCTAGCAAAATTTGATATACTATTATTATTACACTGAGGGCCGTAGACCTCAGATTTAAAATTAAATTTAAATCTGCTATATGGCTTTTCAAGTTTAGTATTTCATCTGAGCAGATTCTCATGTAATGGAGTATATCTCAGAATTCTACTATGTTCACTAAAAAAATCCTTGAGACTACTTTGTTGCTTTTTGAGAAATGAATAAAGACAGTTTTAGGTCAATTGAGACCATGCTCAATGATACTAGATTCAATATCATCAAACATTCCTGATTATAGTGACAAAATCACCTGCACATTTTGGATATTGAAACCTTAATTACTTAGATCATATAGTAGGTCATCATCCATAAAGAATTACCCTAATAGTGTGCGATGGCACACTTACAAAAGTCTACCTGAAGTGGTGACAATTTCAGTTGTGGTAGACCCTATACTAACACTAATTGCTCTTGTGCTGGATTACTATAAATCATTCTATATTTCTTCGATCAACACATCATTCAATTAATTCTGATTCAATAGATCAAGCTCTATTATCAACTGCGTCGATATCCAAAAAAACAGCCCAGAGTGATTCCTTTAAAATTAAGAGTTTTCCGTTTTTTTAAACAAATGATTAGAGCTAATTTTCTTGATATTCTCATTTGATAGGTATGTTGTAACTTGTAAAGAAACTTATTAACCAAAGCCTTTTCTTATTACTACAAGTAAAACCTAATGGTTGTCATTTTTAGTGTAATACCACTCTTTCAGTGCATAAGATTAAGAAATATTGATAGTAAGATAATACCTAATAAAAAAGATTAACTATTGATTACCGGAAAGATGGCCTTAAATTAGTAGCCATTTTGTCATAATGAAAGAAAAATGACCTTTCTGATACTTCAATATTACCGTAAAACCATACATATGCCAATAAAGCAATGGTAGTATTGATTTTTTAAACAATTAACACAGATCACAAAAGATTTGTTAAACTTTAAATAAAATGTAATACATTCGTCTTCTATTAAGGACTAGTAAAATTTTTGAAACTCAAAATGTTTTCTACTGATTATTTGTTAATTCTCATACTCCATAGTAACAACAATATAACCTCCTCAGATCATAGTCTGAGTTAGTTAAAACCTACCGTTGTTAACTCCTGCTTTAAGTGTAAGGTATGCTTAATTATTATCATTTGTTTATGTTTCAATTTGTCTTTAATATTTTTTAGGCACTGATCATAAATGATATATTTCCTTGACAATGAAAATATGAATTTTTCAAAACATCGGAAGACAGAGTGAAGTTTTTGACCAAAAAATCCTCAAAGTGTCCAACAATTTTAGTTGTTGTAGTGTAGTATAAAATCTAATGCTGATTTGATATGATTGATTAATACTCATTACTTTAAGAATTAAAACTTCTTCTATGTCATATTCTAAATCATTAAAGTATCTTCAAATTTAATTAACGTTTAAATATAAATCATTTTTGAATTGATTCTGATGAAAAAAATTCTGATGAGTCTATGTAAATAAATTGAACAAGTATTGCACTTTATCTGAGTTCTCAGTTTTTTGGTCATATACTCTTTATAATTTTTTTGTAATTAGAGTTTGTAGCATAAAAATTTTACATAGATTTTTCTCAAAAAATATCATGTTCTACAGTCAGCTGTTTTGCATAATTTTTTTTTTAATCATAAAATATCCCTTAACAACTGTTTTTGTTTCTGTAATTTCAACAAAAAAAGTTCGGCTTCTCCCGTGCTATTTTTATGTATAATTCATTATGTCCGGTCTCGTTATGGGACCTGTATAAAGTGCAAAAGTTTAGAAAATTAATGAGTATTTTTTTTTTAAATTTTATTGCAACAAAACTTTTATAGTTTTTTTTTAAATATTGGAGGTTTTTTCAGTCATTGATTCTATCACTGTTATAATAATCTTAATGATTTAACGTTCTAGAATTAGTAGTTTAGGAAGAAGAAAATATTGTCTAAAATCACAGTTTACTATGAAACCCATAAACGCAAATTAGTTAAAAAGAATTGTAATCTTTATAATGTAATGGTTTTTTAATATCTATTAAAAAACTTTTATATCGTTTTAATTCTTATTTTTTAAAAAAAAATAGGTGTTCTGATATTTAAGAATTAATATTATTTAAAATTCTAAAGTTATTATTCTGAAAACATATTTTGTAAATGAATCAGTACACTCCTTCTGAATGACTGTTCCATTATTTTATCACTCCAATGTTGATATTTGGTTCTATTATTCTTAAATTGAATAAACTGAATCTAAGAGATATTTTTGTGTTCCTGTAATTGTTGTAACAGGATATTTCATTGACCATTATGTAGAATCAACCCGATAGTGTGGAACTCACATAAATGCAATGGCTTCCTTGGAGATATCAGTCACACTTTCATCTCATGAAGAGCTCTCAAACATGAGTTCTGATTTCGTAATATATGATTAATTAATTGATTGATGTAAAATAAGTGAGGGTTAACTGGTGTTTTTGTGTATGAGTGAAGGATCTCAGTAACATCTCTTAGTGGATATTCGGCCTGCTGCTTTGCTTAGGCAGCCCTTGTGGATGCCAGTAATTCATTATCAGGTAGAGAATGTTCCCTCGGAGCCGATGAAACTTGATTCCAGGTAGGTCTGAAAGCTAATTGGAACAGCATGTCCTTCTGAGAACTCACCTCTTATCTTTTATTTAGGGCCGTCATTTTGAGAAGGGCATAATGTAGGTAAACTATTTCATCTAAAATTAACTAACCCTTCTCGGGGTCACTGGCATATCTCTACAATGAGAGTTCATTGAATGAGTGTTTAACTTTCTCATGCTAACACTCTTAAATGAGAAAGTTATGCATTCAATGAACTCTTGTTGTAGAGATATACCTGTCAAAACTTATGAATTCGGAAACTTCATATAAGTATTTAATTGGGTGAATCACCAGGTTAAAAAAAGTGCATTATAAATACATAAATCTGACACCATTCATAACTTAACCTACGTTTTAATATAATTATTAGTAAAAGTTAAATCAATAAAATTTTATTTAACACTCATTGATATATTTTGCTGTTCTGAAATATTTTTTAGATTCATAAATATGTTTTCACGTCTACTTTTTGACAATTTTAACAATACAGCAATAGGTATACAAAAATAATAACCTTAAGAAGATGAGTTAAACAATAATTATGTTAAGAAGAATCTATAAGAAGTATATAATACATACATATAATAAAAGAATATGATACATATTTTTTATAGTTGTAATGTATTTATTTTAGGTTTCAACCTGACCATCATATTAGCAATGCCAATGGTGATATGATTTTGCAATTCACGAAAAACATTGGTCAACTGATTTCCAATAATGCCTGCTTGAACAATAATACAGTGTTTGAACAAAACATAGCTTCTTTTTCTTCGAGCGTTAGAGTAGTTTTTTAATCAGAAATTTTCTAAGAGATTTATCGGAAAGGGAGGACAATTTACTTGGGTTCTATAATTTTTTAGCCTGACTTGCTCCATTAGTTTTTTTATTTTTTTTTTTGTGGAGACATGTAAAAACACTTTTGTCCTATGTTAAAATAAATTTTCATTTAGTGACAATAAATTAAGAGGCGTTCTAAGACCAAGAATTAGGAGGCTCCATGACTGAAGTATTATACTCATTATGATATCGATGACTACAACTTCTATAAATTTAAAATTAGACACGAAAATGCCATTGATATGTAGTTATGAGGGTGTCATTAACAATAATAATTTCATTCTTAGTGGCATACACACTAGATATGCGGTGAGTAAAATGATAAAAATATTGCCAAAATACAAACTGATATAAAATAATATTCATGCCTATGATATTGCTACACGTATAATACATAATTGAAATATACATTTACCAGTAGTCAGATTCATGAAGTTTTGAATATATAGGGTTATTAGGGGTTACATTATGTTACACGTTCTATAAATCTATAGAACATGTTTGATAAGAAACAATCAGACACTGGAAGTTAATTACTTTAATATAAGTGAAGTATAGTAATCATAAACATTTCGATTTCGAAATTTTTAACGGATTTATATATCTCAAGGTCCCCAAAGTTATGTTTGACATTTTCTCTATGGTCTGTGTGTGAATGTGTGAAGTATCCAAAAGTTTGTAGATACGCATAACTGCTCAAATAAATGGATCCAATTTTTATGTTACAAAAAAATAAAGTCCTATAGAGTAGATATGTCCTATTAATTTGGATCAATATTAGATTCTGGAAAAGTCCTTTTTTTTTTGGTCGAAATGTAATTTTCGACAATATTTTTTCTCCTAAAACTGCTAAATTAAGAGTGTTATAATGTTGGCATTGTTATGAAATTGACAGTAATATGGAAAAAAAAATAATCAGAATTTTTCAATAACCAAAAGTCATGTTTTTGGGTAAAATGTTTAATTTGTTACTTATGATTGTTTCTAAAACATTGTGGCACTATGCAGCTTACATGATTAAAGGATTAAAATGAAGCTATACAATTAAGTAGCTGAATACTTTTTTTTTGAGAAAATGGGCTGAATACTGTTGTATTGAAATTCCCTGGACTCTAAATCACGAAATTTTGTCATCGAGATTAATCTAAAATTGACATGCAATAAAAAAAATTAAATTAATTTTGATTAACATAATACGCAATAAAACTATAAAAACTGAAAATTCATCTTGGAATAATAGGTGACCTTCTGTCGTGATTGGTTATGTTTACATTGACTTCGATTTTTTTTTAGGAGAATCCATTCAAATAAAATAATTTTTAAAGGTTTAATAAAAAACATTGAATTGTGAAATGAATACACCATCATTATGAAGCAGGACGAAACAGAATCAGGTTTAAAATAAATAGAACACAAGTGTATAACAAGTCACAAGCACTTCTTATTGAGCTATTTATTTTTTATTAAGTTAGATCCTCGTTTTTCTTTGTTATAACATCACAGGAGGAAACACGACAAGGAGATAGTATAATAGAAATGTATTCGTTTTAGCTTCAGCCATGGCCGCCCAGTGCACTTGGGACACTAAGGGAATAGGCGGCTACGAAGTGGGTACGGCGGTTCCCTACATTGACTACCTTACCACTCATGCCAATGACATGTGAGCGCCAGTTGCCACTTCTCAAAACATAAGTTACTGTAAAGTAAAACAATACATAGACAATGTAAAAAAAAATCCGGAGTCAGAGAACTCGTTACATTCAGTTTCCTCATTAGAACTATACACTATTATCCAAACAAAATAAATTCCTTGAAACAATCAATATTTCTGACTATAACTTGACCAAAAATTATTAACTGAAATACCTACAACTATTAATTTTTTAAATTATTAAAAAAATACTACATGAATTAATCAATTATTTGAACTTTATCCAGACTTTGGATAAATCCCAACAAATGTATCGATAATTCCATCAGCGCACTGTTGAAAGGTGGATTTCAGGTTTCTCACATATTATTTACCAAAGAAATGCAATTTATCAGATTTTTTCTCTTTATCTGAACTTAATCAATTTGGATAATGTATTATTTATCATAAACTTTAGCGGTTTAATTATACCGCTGAAGGACAACTTCTACTCAAACCGTATTTCTGACAAGACAATTTCTACCACTTATATGTCAAATGACAACTATAGAGCCAAAACCAGATTGATATTTATGTAAATTGTATAGACAGTTTTCCTACAGGTTGAAAAAAAATGTCATATAAGCACCAAATATGAAATGTTGTATTGGTTATTACCTTATTGTCTCTGATCTGTGTTAACAGTAACTTATAGATGAAGCTTGATTATTTTAACTCTTTTGGTTTGCAAGGTATCGTATTCATTCAAAAACACACAGATACACAACACACACACACACACACACACACACACACACACACACTTACAAAAACATACACACTAATGAAGATCTTACTAATTCGTTTCTCTAATTGGATATGAATAAGACGAAGTCATTTCTTTTTATATACATTAAAATAAGAATTGACATAAAAATAAAGAATTGAGAAACCTTTTTCTAATCATAGAAGAAATGAAACGATGTCAAATATTATTAATAATATTTTGCAAACTGGAGATTAAAGGGATATTTTAAAAAATAAATTTTTAGTGCTTATCATCACTAATCTAAATAAATAGTATTCAATATTCAATGAAGCTGAATACATGGTAAAAATAGGTGTAAACATTCACTTGTGTTATTTTGTTGATAAATAATACGGATATTGTTGTGGACATGTAGAGTTTATATTCTGCACCGACTGTTGACCGAAATGTTATGCTAACTTGATTCAACGCATGCCATTGATTGCACTAGAAAAGAGAATCCAATTAGAAGAGAAATATGTTTTTCGTGATGGAGATAAGTCGTTAGTTGATTGAAATAACGTTCTTGTCTTTTCCTCTCAACCTAACGATCTAATAGGCTCATCGGAGGAAAATCGCAAACAACTATAGCTATTTTGCTCTAAATGAACAAGAGATGACAAAAGTTAAAAAAAAAAGTAGCATAAATTCAGACAGTTATTTCATTAATATGTGATCAGTCACTGTAAAGTTTTTATTCATATTGAGAAAATTAAGAAATTAGACTCTACACAAATATATTTGATGAAAGAAGAAACGAACAGTTTAGAATTATATTTTAAATGAACTCTGAGGGTTTAAAACGAGTTGTTTTTTGTTCAAAGAAATTATTTGTGAGAAAACTAATTTCTTTAATTATTTCTTTGTCAATCACTCATCTAGCGAAACTTTTCAACCATTGAATAATTCTCAAGTAATTACGATATCTTCTTGTCGCAAATATTCCAGGAACCTTATTAAACTTCTGTGGTGGTTATTAATTTTGATATAATAATGTAGCAATATAACATAGCAACATAAGGTAGGTAACCTTTCATTGATAAATGACAAAAGTTGAAAAGCAAAACTCAACCAATTGTATAGTAAAGCATCTGAACCTTACTGGACAAATGTTTAATGTCCATACTATGTTCTGAACATTACTAAACATGGTAATGTTTAATTTCTAAACAGGACAAATATATCTGCCATGCATGTGCGATGCCCCAGATTTAAAGTTCTGAGGAATGTTTATGATAATATTGGAATAAAAAACAACAAAATTACAATGTATACAGTGACTAATTATAATAAACTGGATTAATTTATAGTTATAGTAAGAATCTAATGAAAATAATTTTAGGTTGTGAATGACTTCTAGGAAAGAAAAACATCAAAGAAGTCAGAAGTTACTTTATAGAATTACCATATGTTGAGAAAAACGACAAATAAGAATTTATGCATTACAACATTAACAATTTATAAATATGTAGCGCAATTAATAATGCACAAAAGATTAAAAAGTACTCTATTTGTTTAATTATTTTGTTCTTGTTAAATTTCGTGAATTAAATCTGAAATTTAATCAAAAAACAGATGGACACGGTATCATTAGGGTAAAAACATACATTAAATTTTAAAAACTTAATGTTAACATAATTCTTTTTGCAACTAAACCAAAATTAATACATTGCTATAACTAACTATAGATATCATGAAAAAAATTCGATTTTATATGTACATATAAAACAAGATTTCACCATAAACATGTGGAATAACAATCAATGATCAAACCACAATATGAAATGGAAAAAAATTGCCTTATGATTTATATTGGTCAAACTGGTAAATTTTTAAAGACACATGTAAAAAACACCAATACAACGTATTAAAAGTTGATGTTAAGAAATATTATCGAATCCTCTCTGATTAAATTTAATAGATCAAATATTATAAACGTTAGTAATGAGCTATTCAAACTTGATTCTTTCTTGACGAGGGCAATAGCCTCTTCTTAGTGAGTCTTAGTGGGTTGACAGCTAGCGGATAGTTTTTTACTTTTTCTGACTGCACTCCTTTGTTTTCCTAAATATCCCTTCCTGGATTATTGTCCTTTCCTGCACTTTACACCCTTTTAAAATACCATTTTTTCCTCCCACTCCTCTCAACCCCTTGATATTTCTGCATCTAGTGTTTCAGTTGGGTTTTTGACTCTGACGAAGATTGCTTATTACGGTTAAAAGATCTTAGTCTTATTTTTCCATTTAATATTGTTGTTTGATACTTTATATATAAATGGGGATGTGTGTGTGTGTGTGTGTGTGCGTGAGTGTGTGTATATGAGCGTGAGTGTGTGGGTGTTTACATAGAACAGAGTTTTTCAAACGTTTTTCGACGCGGAACCCTTTTTGCTTCATTAACTTTCCCAGGAACCGCAAATTCTAATGATTTTATACAATCATAACATAAATATTTTCATATGCTTTTATACATAGTATGTATGTTTAAAAACCATTAAAAATTAATATTACTGCAATGCGTATTTTTCGAAGAAAAATTCAAAACCAAAAGATTTTAGTTTTCATATCTTCCACTAGCACATAACACATGAAACAGAATTATTAGCAACTTTAACACAAAGTTGATTTTGTAATCTCTTTTGGTTTTGTAGTTGAAAGTTTGATTCTCAAGTCAGCCCAAGCATTAAGTCTACTTTGGTATTTAGTTTTTATGGTAGTATAAAAGGAAAATCCGGTTTAACATAATTAGGTTGTGGGAGTGGCAGCAATGTGAGGAGTGCTACTTTTCACCAAAAACAGATAGCTCCAAAAACTGACAACTCATTCATCCTAAATATGAATCAAATTTTGGCCACTTCTACTTACAGTGTAATTATTATTCGGTTTCATGGTTCACAAGAAACACAGAATAAATCCATACCCACTAAAAAAAAAAAAAAAATAGCAAAATGTTTTCTCTAAATGTTTTTCGCGGAACCCCGGACAGTCTGTTAAGCAACCCCTGGGTTCCGCGGAACCCACTTTGGGAATCTCTGACCTAGAAGACTGTTGCACACTGCTGGCCATATTATTTGATAGATCAGATTGATATTCTACTTAAAAACAAATACCATGATATAAATGTACTCTATAGTTTTTGGGCAATATTGGCAACTAAAAAAGTCCTTTTTTTGTCCGAATGTGTTTTTAAAAAACATTTTTTTTCTTAAACTGCTAACAGTTGTGAATTGAAATTATGTTTATTTCCGAGTTAATTTTATATTTTTGCGAGTTTACACAAAATAGACAGGTTAAAATAAATTCAAAACTCATTTCATTGTCAACAATTTTGGTATTATGTTCACATATAGTGAGAAGTAAAACTGTGTGTAGGCCACCCCAGATTTTTTCTTAAAGCTTGAATTCACACCTCTATTACGCAGGTGAAATGATATCTCCATTTAAGTTGAAAATTAGTGTTCGCATTACTAAATTCACTACTTTAATCAGGAAATGTTAAAAAAGTACGAAGTAAGCGGTAAATGATTTCTTTTAGCCTTATATCGCCATATAAACTAAAATTAATAAACATTTTTCATAGTGTACTATTCTTATAAGAATTTCATACAGGACATTTCCATGTGACATGATCACAAGTTGAATAAAGAAGAATAGTTCTCAATTCGCATGCTTTAATCTTTTTTAGAGCTCTACAGTTTTCCTAAAGCGAAATGGCAATGGAAAAATGACTATGACAATAGGGTTCATCAGTCCGGAGAAGGTTGATAACATGGTTCTCTGTTTACCTCTTTGACGTAAAAATGCCATTCATGTGTGAATCCAGACATATTCTTGTTTAAATATATCCCATTTTAGCATAAATTAGCTAGAGTCGGGTAACAATGTAGCTCTGTAAAGTAGACTAATACATCGGCATTCTGTTTATTTGACAATGGACACAGTTCATTAGAATCATTAGAATTTTGTTTCTACATAGAATTAAAATAGAACTTCAATTCCAAACTTCTTAATACTAAATAAAACAGTATTTTGTTGCCGAGAAATTACAATTTTGTTGCCTTATTTTTTTCAATTTGAAAACGACATTAAGCCATTTCATTTATTTTTAACTCCGGTAATAAAATGAAAAAATAATAGTAATTTTTTAAGAACGTCTTTTGATTGATTTTAATTAAATAAATTGAGCCTAATAAACTCGTCTCGGTATACGCCTATGTCTCCAGTTTAAGTATTAGTTTATTATTCTCCATCATATTAAATTATACTGTTAAAATGTTAAACCTGAATCAATAACGAATTGAACAGCTAAAATTTACAAAGCTTTTCAAATGTTTTTAGGTAAATTATCAAATATATCCGACAAATTTAAATTATTCTTTTTTCAATAAAATATTTGATATGTCCTTTCAAAAGGTTTTTATAAGGCTGCAGCCTCACCTTTTCGATGAGCAACTATGAAAATAAAATGGGTTTTTATTTTCAAAGAGAACTAAAAATAAATCAGCACTTAAAATCTCATATATACTGAGATTTACATTCGTCTAAAGGTTATTGTTGCCAACAGGAGGCCCAAGATTCCGAGGTCTCCGTGGGTATCCCGTGGGTTCCAAACTGCTAGTGCACTCCTTCTGGAATTTGTAATGTGGATAAAAAAAAAAATTCACGCCGTAAGTCAAATTAAAGACTCTCAATGTGCAATCGATGTGGAATGTATCTGGCCACATCGTTAGGTTAGCTTGCTGTGGCCGTCCCATGAGAGAACACACACAAATGCCAATTGTGTGATAAAAAGCCAAAGGCTCTTTGTGATACTGCACAATGAAGATTATATGTTGAGGTTCCTAATTTTGCCTAACTCAAATACATGTAGAGAGGGATGGCACCAAGATAGCTCGATTCACTAAACATGGAATCCCTTCTTTCTTTAGGTTAAAGCAATGCTTTAACTTTTTCTACTGAAGTGTACGATAAGTCTTATTTAGAGTTGAATCTAATGTTTCTTTCCGAGACCAGTTCTAAGCTTCTGTCTACACCAACTGGATCATTTTCCAAAAATGGTAACAACTACATCTTCAGCACCAAAACTTATTGGCCTTAGAGTTAGAGACTGTAAAGAGTACGCACATCCGCCAAAGCGCTCGAAAGAGCCATAATAAAGGCGTCAGGAAAAGCCACCTGCCAGGTTTAACAGGATTTGGGCGCTAAACAAGGGATACCGAACTGGATGACAGTTGCACGTTGTATGTATTTTGCTTGTCCCTTCTGCTAAACATGAATCAACACAAACTGCTGCTGATGCTTTTGTCATCTAGATGACACCTAGATGGCCAATTACACAGAGATACCTCTGTGAATGCATCACATTCACTCTTTTTGTTACACTGTTCCTCGTTCACATAAGGCGAAAAGAACAGTCAATCAGCATTGTAGGGTAAATTAGGTGGGGTTAAATCTTTAATTAATCTATTGGACAAGAGTAACAAACAAACATATCTATAAAATCAACAAAACAGGTGTTGCCAAAAGCTAGAAAACATTCTTTATAAAATGTTTTATAAATAAAATCAAATATTGTATAAATACTTTATATTCAACCCAGTTTGGAAAACCCTGATTTAAAGAAATAGATGTGGCATCAGCTGAGAATGCTTGGTTTACTTAAGTTGTTTTCCTTCTATTTTTCTCGTTTCACTCTTGTTTTGTATTGTTCATGATTTGCCTTTTCTCATTGAAGGCGCTTGTGCAGTACGTTACACGAAGCGGTCATGTTTGCTAGAGAGAAATACGGTGCATTTGTTATGTGAGCACTCGACAAGAAGGCGAAGAGTGTCCTTGAAGCTCTCCACAGTGTACTGACCTGCTGGACTTGAATAGAAGCCTTTGGACACACTTCTACTGTCAATGAAGGTCCTTATTTTTCTGCACACATCTATAACTAGCATCTTCACTTATAACTAATCATAAATCATTTATTACCATGACAAGAAAATATTTATCTGTTTTTGAAGAACTATAATTACATCATTTATAAATGTTTCCATTGATTTTTGAAATTTTATGCCACATTTTATTTTTATAATATTTTTCACCTACCTGAAAGCTATTCAAACAGCTGGAGCACGGGTGGGGAGTAAGCACCTTTCTTGGAGTAAAGGCCATTTTAGCACAGTCCACTTCCCCAAAAGGCCACCACGAATGGATAAGCAAATTCTTATATAATAGTTATATTGTAAAATCCTTAAATCTGTCATTAAGATGCACTCGATAAGTGCATCTAAAACTTTTTCCCATCTTTCGAAAGATTTAGCAGTGTCTACATTGTCTTTGTTTATTACCTTTATTAACTCAGGAAAATTATTTTCTAAAAGCTTAGACTTTTCAAGTAATGATTTATAAATAGTCTTCTTTCTAAATGTCAGAATTTTTGTCTTTATTACCCAAGTTGTAATTTTTTATATTTTCAAACACTTTTCTCAATAAACCGCAGAAGACTGCATTTCATGATTCAAAAGGCCACATGCGGCCGCAGGTTCCCCACGCCTGAGCTAGAGTCACAGGGCTCTAGTGTTATCGTGCTAGAGTTTGAATTTGACTCCTATGATGCTCAGTTCTTAGCTGTATCTGATCCTAGATATCTGGAAGATCAAAGAAGATGCCAGACCTTCATAGAATCAGATGTCGCAAATGTCCATTAATAGATTTCATAGGCAACATCTGGGACTAGCAATGGCTCGGCTCTTGTGGTGCTCCTCAAAGCAGTATGTGGCACATTTTGACTTCTAAACAGCACAGAATGTCAAGATTTGTAAAGCAGGCCTTGTGCACTGGGGCAAACATAAATAATAACTTAACTCCTGTATCCAAAGGTATCTCACTATATATCAGAAATAGAGAAAAACTTAAAACATTTGTTATCGTTTTTCACATAAACTTCTGATATTCATTATTCCATTTTGACAAACTAAATTTAATTTTTACATGAAATATCTGAATGGATACCATGATAATATAACAACTTTTGTTGCACAGCTAATACCTGAATTTTCAAATTTTAAACTTTATAATTGAATCAAATTTCTTTCAACCAAGCTACTGCTTGAAGAATGGCTATTCTTGCTAGAACTTAGCGTATCCGTCCACCCGACTAATCGAATGAAAAATTTAAGGACTATGACTTTCTTCCTCACTAGCTTACAACATACTTGACTAATGCTAAGTATTAAGACAAGGAGACAAGGAGTCTCCAACTTTCTCTGGACCAGTACGCTTCGTTTCCCCCTCTTATCTCTCCTGACGACGGTTCAAATCAAAAATTAGAGACTGTAAGTGTGTGTTTTGAATGTCTCTATGTTTCTTTATGTGCATTTGACTGTGTTTTTCCGTTTCGGATTGTATTTCCATGGAAAAAGTGTTTCATTACTAGTAATTATTACAATTAACATGAAATACATGAAAGTAATTGTTTTTATCTTTTCCACTAATTTGAATATAATAAATTGAAGTACAAAATACAAAAAGAAGTCTTTAAGTACAAAAAGGTTTCTCTCTCTATAGACGGTGTAAGTTAGTTCATCGATATAAGACCTAGGCTGATGAAGAGTAGAAATGATCTTTTTTTATTATAGAACGAAAGTCTAGATGTAACGTTACTATCAAGAACAACTTATTCTACAGAAAAGGGGCAAGGCTTTATAAGAAAACTGGTAACAGAAAAATAATATATTTGAATGATTAGAAGCAAGCTGCTTTGAATCAAGTTGTTATAAGTCGGATATATCGGGACCGTAACACATTCAGTCTGAGATATACTTTTTTTTTATAATACCAGTGTGTGCTTAGAATTGGAAAGAAGATTTAAGTTCAAAGAGTGAACAGGTGGAGGGATGAAGGGAAGTGGACAGACAGGCTTGTTGCTTCCCTCGGTGCATTACGCAAACAGGCGTCCTTGGCACGGCCTTTGTGGCCTCACCGGTCTACACCTTCCTTCTTTGTACTCCCTCCTGTCGCCCTAAAAGGATCATCAAAAAAAAAAAAAATCTTGCAACACCCTGCTTATTGTAACATCCACAACCAGATTGAACCCTTTCACCCCCTACACAATCTACAGGAAAACATTCTTTAATAATCTTCACAAGCAACCGTCCTTTTCCCATCGACACAGAGGGGTGGGGTGGATACCACAGGAAATAGCAGTTAATCATTCCATGTTTCCAGCCTGGTATGCACATTATCAAACCTATTATTGGTAAACCAATGTTTCTCAAACTTTTATTTCTAGAAAATACTTGCTAAATCTTAAAATTATAACAGCATACCTTGTATGTTTTTTTGAGTAGTTAAAAAAATAAATTATTTTCATTGTTTACTCATTAACGGTAAATTTATTTTAGATATTTTAGAGCTTTACTGATAATCATGTATTCTTTTTGGACATCACACGAAATAAACAACATTTGTTCGGTAAAATATGATATTAACTACATGTCTGTGACTGTGAACAGTTTCGGATCGTATTTCTATCGAAAAAGTATTTCATTACTAGTAAGTATATCAATTAACATGAAATACATGAAAGTAATTGTATTTATCTTTTCCACTAGTTTGAATATAATAAATTGAAGAACAAAATACAAAAAGAAGTCTTTAAGTACAAAAAGGTTTCTATAGAAAGTGTAAGTTAGTTCATCGATATAAGACTTACACAATCTACAACAAAAAATAATTGTCTATTTCGGACTGTATACGATTATTACTTTCCTTATTATAAAGTAGTAACACACTTTTCTTCGTACGCTTCGACAAATTATAATTAATTTGACAGTTTTTTTTATAAAATATTAGTATGTGGTTTTGTTGTTTCATTATTAATAAACATATATAATTCAAGAATAATAAATAATTAAATCGTATGGACATACTATACCAAACTGAAAAAAAAGCTAGAAATTTTCTTTAAATAGTGCAATATTGTTGGCAGGTTTGCTGTTCAGTCTTAGGGTTAATAATAAATTAAAATCAATATATAAATTTTGGCGATTATTATTCTTTTGCTTTTGATATATCCTTTTCACAAAGATAGAGGAATTTATCCTAAAGATTTTAAAACCTTTAAAAAATATAGATTTACGTCCTTCTAATCCTTTTTACAGATTATTTCTATCCTAACTACAAACAGAGGTATAATTCTTTTAAAACTCACACGGACTTTATGGACACCTTACCCTTAAGGGTTTTATAGCTTCCCTTAAGAGCTCAGAGGGCCTCCAGGACGTGTACTTTCATTGAGAACTCGATATCAAAATTTTGATACCATCTCAATGGTACTATTAAATTAATAATTTTAGTTTTATTAACAACTTTTTAATTTTAATTAATTAAGAACTTTCAGTCTTGAAAAGAGTTGTAATATATGTTTATCTATAACTTTTTTAATATGTTTTTAACCCCAGTCCAAAATTTGATATCTTTTGTTTAATTATTTTTAAAAATATACTATAAATACGTATATATGTGGAAACAGTATATCTTCTGATAAAATAAATATAAATTCCATGCTATTAGAGGTTGTACAGTTTACTATGTTCTATGCTTGCCTATGGTCTCCTGGTCATCCTACAGTGAGATTTGGTGACGAATACATTTAGCAGTGAATCCTGTATCTTGACAACCCTGTTAGCAACCCGTTTTTTAGAACTTTCTCCCCTTTTAGAACCTTAGCGTTCATTATTACTCTCTCCATGATCTTATTCTTCTATTACTATACTTTAAGTAAACTATAGTAATCATAAATAAAATAGATTTTGATGTTTTGAGGTCCTTAATGTCATTTTTTTAACGTTTTAATGGTGGTGTATGTGGGTGTTTGGATGTATGGGAGATGCGTGTGGGAACCATACTAAAAGATTCTGAGGACGCTTTGGGCCACACCATTCGATGTATATTTTACACAAAGATGATCCCTATAGAATAGATGAACCCTATTGTTTTTAGGAAATATTGCATCAGAAGGAAGTTTCTATTGTGTCCAAAATGTGATTTTTAAAACAAATTTGTTTTCTCTTGAACTCCTAGTTCTAGAATGTTGAAATTTTATTATTATTATAGAACTGACGAAAGCAATATATGAAAAAAAAACCGAAGATTTTTAAAAAGAAGAGAAAAATAATTTTTTTTGCAAAAAGAATAAACATTTTCACTTGAAATTGGCTGAAAAGGTTCATACAGTCTGACAGACCAAAGTAGCCATATACCTAAAAAATAGCACCTTGTGTGAAGATAAACTGAAGGTCTTTTTTTAAAATTACGTGAACGATGATTTCAGGAAATAGTTTTTAACAGTAAAGAGTTTATTATGAAACAATGAATTTTTGTCAAAAGTATAAACCTAACATTAGTAATTTTTAAAGAAATTTCATGAAATGTTGATTACCTCTAAGGGCAACATAGGAATAAAAACTGATAATTCATTTCGGAATAACGGATCACCTACTCTAATTTAATAATTAATCCTAAATTTTAGATTTGTCAATGCTAGAATTATCACTAGTAAGGCTCTCCTCAGAAAGGCGTCCATGCCACATTATGGGGATTAATTGGAGATGACTTATTGGAAACTCGACATAACGAATTTACTAAAGGATAGGTAATTTAAGTTGTTAGTGGTAGAAATGTGCTGGATGGTACCTTTGGGTTTATGCCGAATACTATCAAAATTGTTGGGTGGAGGAAAAAGTTGTGGATATAAATCATGCTAAAACGGACGTCATACCTTTCTGAAGGAAATAGAAGGCAAATGTTCAAAACGTTTTCATTGAAAAGTAAAGGTGTCAAAAATATGAACATTTTCTGGGAGTCGTTTTAGTTAAAATACTTAACTGGAAAGGTTCTAACAGATTCTACCGTAAGGAATTATTTAGTCCAACTTGGGGCCTTAAACACTTAACTGCAAAATAACTCGTGCTAAAACCAATGTATGATTGATATTCATCGGATATCTCTTGTCCTAAGATATAGAAAAAACAGTACCCATATTAGCCGTAATAAATTACAATACTGGTTAAAGGATAACGATAGAATAACCTGCACATCACCTGCATCAGCATTGAAAAGCTATTAAACATTTCCTTTTAGATAATTTTATCAAAAAAAAAAGAAGCAATTTTCAGTAGTGATATTGGTAAGAAATAAAAATTTACTTAATAAATTTCTTTCTTTGTGGAAATAAAGTGGTTATACATTTAATTGAATAGAACATTAATAGTTTGACATTTATGTTGCTAGATACAATGACCTCGTAGAATATTCTACAAGGACGTCAACATGGTCATCCCATTCGCAGGAATGCAAATTTCTTTATTGAAGTGAGGAGTGCATATATGGTATATTGATGGGTCAAAAATTAATAATATAATGAGTAAAAATAAGTTCACTCTCAGGTGGATATTTGGCTTCAAGGTAATACAGGGGAACGAGGATATAAAGAAACTCGTTATAAGGGATGGATTAAAAGGAAAACAGGTAAATTATTCTTATATTACTTTTGTTATATACCATATACATGTAGTTTCCTCGCTGATCAGTTCTGTCGCTTTCTGTATCGCCTACTATTATGATCACGGATTTCACCTCATAATTTTGCATAATGTACAATATTGCCTATTTAAAACAGTATATATAACAAGATTATCATTAACAAGAAAGAATGTCAGTTAATTAACCTTTACGATATGTGTAGGCAGCCTACGACCCACGGAGATGTACAGTTTCAGTCATGCTCAGTAGCGATGTGATCATATATGGTTCGAGTCATGTCACTCAGAATGACCTCCTATGCTTTACAAAGAATATTTCTTTTTTAAATTAAGTGAAAAAATAAAAAAAAAATGAAATAAAAAAACAATTTTATACCTAATGGTAAGATCCCAAAGGTTAGATGTAAGCACCTGATTGGTTACATCTAATAACATAATTTTTTTTATTCTACACTAATGATTTGCTAAACACAAAGAATAAATCAAAAATATATAATTAAAGCAATTTAATATATTGTTGAAAAAAAAATTTAATCATATTTTTTTAAGCATGTAACTCAATTAAAAGTTACAGAATTTATATGGATAGGCTCTCACTATTTTGAATCGGCAAAATTAAGAACCACGTAATTTAAGTTCAAGTTTAAGAACCAGGACAAACTATGATAATTAAATATATCTATTCAACAAACATTTCCCTATAAATACTGTAGGAGTTGTTATTTTGCACTAAAAAAACCGGTTGATGCTTCTTTTTTAGTTTATTATCAATAAAGTATAACGATCGTAAAAAATTTCAGTTTCTGGATTTTGACGAATTTCTACTGCCAGAGAAATGAATAAATGCAAATGTCATTAACAGAAAATTGTTATAATTTTTCTATAAAAGAAAAGTTAGTTAATATTTGGATGATGTAAAAAAAATTCAAGTTCTTGGTAAAAAAGCTTGTCAACTCTATAGTAGCTACACAATTTGGCAAATAGCAATGGAGGTAAAAACAAAAATAGCTCCTCGTGGGTGAATGAACTGTACTTTTTTTCAAAACTACTTTATAGAAAATGTCTATTATAGTACATTCTATGAATTAAAAAAATAATCACTTGTTTTTTAAAATAAAAAATATAGAACATTAAAGCTTAGCATGTGGCTTCCGCCTAAAAATAGTACGCTATGAAAAAATTGCGACTATTGGCATTGAAACAGGCGATATAGCCGAAAAAACTAATTAGCCGTAATAAGTTAAGAGCAACTCACTCTACTGGGAAGATTTGTTTACCTTGACTTCGAATATTTCTTCAGAAGAATCTATTGAACCTTATTTATTTGACTTCATAATAATGTTATAAAAATCTTGAAGTAAAAATCCGTGGTGGTCTACACTCAATTGTACTCTTAGTGAACACAATATCGAACTCGTCGACAACCAGTTTCACTTTTACTTTAATATGCATACGGGTAGATGTAATGTCAAACTCTCTGGTAAATTGCTGTATTTACATTTTGGTTTTTTAATGTTCAGTCTGTCGGAGATTTTTAATCATTATTTTTCAGAAACAGAATAAAAAATGCCAATACTATCCCATACAAGAAACGCACTGCTTGATAAATATACCTCTATCCCGAAGTCAAAAGAAATGTATAAGACTCGTAGAGCAATAACCATATCAAAAAAAATGTTTAAAACAATACTATTATAGGAATATTTGTTTAGTTAAATTGATTAAGTTAAATAAAAACCGAGGATTGATAAGTGGAATCTGGAATTCAGTCAATAACTTTACCAAAAACGAAATCATTGGAGATAATTCACTTTGTCCAGTAAGTTTGCCATCGTTTGTCACTTTTTAATAAATAGAGTAAAGCATGTATTGTGGTTTATTGAATTGCGGGACGTGAATAAATCTCAGCATGTAGTTCCAATCTCAGCTATTGGTCCCGAGACTGTACGATATCTTGTTTTCGTTAAAGATCGATATTCTAAATACACTTGAGCTCGGCAAAATCTAGGACTCACAATGTAGAATCAATCTTTATTGTGTGGTACTCGTATCACAAAGGGATAATGTTCAGTTTATGTGTGTTCCTTGTGAGACTGCCAGTGCAACCTAACCTAACCTATTTTTCGGTACAGCATCACACTCAACCATCAAAAAGTGTGATCAGCAGCTTCATGGAATTTCTGATACTACCCAAATACAAACAGACATATTCAAAAACAAAGTCTAAAATGGACTAAGAGGACCGTAAGCAGTTCTAATCCATTAAGTCTCGGAATCTACTTTTTTTTATTATTATACTTTACTTATGGTAGTAATAAAACCTAGGATTGTAAAACGAAACTTTTCTATAACTGTACCTACTATAAAACTCATTGAATATTAATTAAATTTTAGACATATTTTAATATGGTTATGCTGAAGGAACACTTCTTAGACATTTAGTCTCAAACTTATAGTCAATCTATATAATCACTTCACCTAATTCCATGTGTAATTATCTAAATGTCAGATATAACAAAACTGTAATAATTATTCTGACCAGAAACCTGTATTTCGCAACGTCATTCACTGTTAATCATTTTAAGTGATCTTAGCAAAGAGCTGCAATAGTATAAACAACTTTCTGGATGATTTGTATCTTCAAATTTTAATTATTTAAAGATATTGTATTATACTGAATTGTTTTCTTTAGATTTTTATATATTGTAAAAGAAATAATCCGTGAGATGAAAAATTCTCAAGTTAACTTTGAATTAATAACCATGACAGCATCTTCATCGTAAAACTATAATAAACAAATCTTCATCATGAGCATTTCTAACCGGTTTATTTTAGCTACTCCCACCAGAGCTTTGAAATTTTGAAATTTGGAGGTTAGAGGTGGAAAAAATATCCAGTGTGGGTTTGTTATTAATTGTTGGCTGGTAATTTAGGATGATTTCAACCCAGGCATTTATTTGCACCACTTAGCAGCCCACTATCAAATTTTCTTTGTGAGACATTATATCTGGTATGATACCAGCCAATTTATCTTCAGTTCTATTACATTGTGAAACATTTTACCTCCCATAGAGGCGTTTTAATTGTGGTTAAACATATTTATAAAAATATCTAAAAGAAAGTGGATTCATATTTTTTCTATATCATATGTAGGGTAGGCAGGTAGTTAATGCTCTTGTTATTTCTAGACAGACTCGTCTCAGTAGTTAAAACTGATTTAGTTACCTTTTTCATTGTCCTGTGTCTAACACACCACACATACAGAACATAGTTGTTAACATTAGTCGTATTACCACAGCATAGAGTGCAAGTGTACATGTATGGATAATACCCCAAGTTCTAGTAAAGAATCTGTTTCAGTAGAGCATTCCGTTTGTAGCCTTAGACAAATTATCTGTTAAATCTCTTTTCCAGTTTAGTCTTTCATCCAATGTTACTTCATGTAGTTTTATATGCTTAAGAATATTTTGAATGAAAAAATATTTGACACCTTCTAAGTTTGTTCATGAGAATAAGTACTGTTTTAGTTGAGTTTATATCTAAACCATTCTCTTTGACCCATCCTTTCAGCAATTCTATCAGTACCATCTAACATTCCTTTACTTAGGATATCAAGGTAATTTGTATATCTTTCATTATAGTAATAGTGATTATTACTATAAAAGATTTCTACCATCTGTCAGTCAGAGAAAGAAAAAGAACCTCAAAGTGGACTGGAGACTGACCCAGTTTCTAACAGGGCATGGGAGATTTGGCCACTATCTCCACCGCCTGAAACTTGTCAACTCTCCAGGGTGTAGCTGTGACGGTAGGTCACCTCAAACAGTTCAACACCTCCTGTTCAACTGCGTTGAGTTAAACTCAGAGAGGAGTAGGATGGAGAGAAAAGTGGTGACTGCCGGAGGTGCGTGGCCCCCGCAGCTTGCAGCTTTGTTGGAGGAGGGCCTAGTCGGTGCCTTCGGGGAAGTGGTTAACAAATATTTTAATTTACTGGGTTGATTATGATAGCCTGTATTATCTGTGTGCTCTGTTGTCATTGTGGTTATTTTGTTGTTGTTTAAGCTGTATTTGCATAGCATGATGGAGATTGTTGTGTAGCATTGAAGATTTTGATGCGTGTGGTGCCTTCGGGTGGAGCATGCTGTTTTCTGACAAAAAAAAAAAAAAAGTGATTATTTAGAGTATCTAGTAGAATATTCACAACTAATGAATAATACCTTACAACAGCGCAGAGTAAGTCCCTTAGGCATCAATTATTTTGTCAGCCACTTGTCATAAAGAACGAAAATGTACCTTTCCCATACATCAACAATAATCTTAAACAGACAAAGAATTATATCTAAGACAATTAGATATGTTAAAAGATGCAATATGCAGATTGATTGCCATATTTTTGCTAGACTACTATTATTCACGCTGAAGATTATCATAAATTATATGGGTGTTTGTCATTTGTTTACATATTTTCAAGATTCTTATTGTTTTTATATAAAATATCGACGATTTTAAATATATTCATATTTTTTTATTGGACCTTAAAAGAACATTGCCTTTAACTCAATTCTGATAATAAAATTCCAAGACAAAGTAACCAAATACGACAGGTACAGCAGGCTGTTCATTATTACAGGTTGAGTGTTCAGGGTTTATAGATAATTGTATTTTGCAATAATCAAAAATCTTTGAAAATTGTAACGTGGTATAGTCATTTTATTGTAATTTCTTTGACGAAATTTAATTTTCTATGGTTAACCAATTTATTGTAACAAATATTTTCTTAAATCTAAAAACGTAACGACTATTTTGGTAATTTCACGTAATTTCATAAAACTAGTTTGAATCACATTGAGGCCAATTCTTTCCCTTGGTTCAATATTAGCCACATATGCACTGTAGGGCACAGTTTTCTGTAAATATGAATTTGATCCATCAACATTTTACCTCAAAAAGGTTGATTGATATGCGTTCACTTTTGGATTCACACACACCCACCCATTATTTGACAAACATATAGTTATTGGTATGGGAAACAACGTATTTTTTATCTTTTCGGCAATAGTAAAGAATGGGAAAGGTTCTTTGTCGTACTTTACGCTAAAGCCGGTATTAAATTTTATTTTCTCTTCTGGTGATTGTAGAAACTTCAAGACCATATTAAATTGTGAGTGGTAAAAGTACCTTGAATTTCTAAAATATTATGAAAAAAAATTATTCACAGAAAAACGACAACTATCAGATTGTAAGAAAACAACAACTAAACTCACTCGTTTCAATGCCAACTTATTTTGAACATAATTCGATTCAACAATAACTATATATAAATGCTTCATCCTGTTTTAAATAATTACTCTTTTTAAATAGCAATTGATTTAAAATATCGCTATAAATAAATGATCATTTATTTATATAAATGAAAATATAAACAATGTATTTTTGTGAAGAGCAAGTCTTCCAATTAACAGTCGATTACCAATGACGCTACAAGAATGGTATATTTTTTCATTCATGAATGGTGTATTCATGAATGGTATGCTTTCATTAATAATAACCCTTTCCATGCAACAGTCAATCAGCAAAAATGCTATCTGAACCGCCAATGCTGTATCAATAGTAACTCTTGTCTGAACAACCCCTGATCCAATAATAATGCTTGGCAGATTATCTTTATTTTTCAAAGCACCTCTTAATATAAACACACTAGAGTCATAATTAACACAATATGAAAAATTCTTCTTTTTCAGAAGTGACTACTTCCAAGCAATTCCGCATTCAACAGTTTTACTATATGAGAGATTTTTTAATAACGACTCTTTCTAAACAACATGGAATTTAAAATAACTTTATATGAATCAACAAAACTGCTATATTAACGTCTTTATTTTTATCAGTGACTCTTTCTAAACTACAATCGATTCAGCAATAACACAGTATCAGCGCTGCATTTTTATAATAGTTACTTATCTTGTATATCTCTTGATATAATAATAATAATAATGACATCTTAAATTTTCGTCCAATAATACCCACTTAGAGAGAAGTTTATAATTCTCAATCACGCTAAGATGAAGTTCTCTCTTTACTTTGCTATACGTGAAGTCTAATATTTATCACAAAATTCATTACTGATTTTCTCTCAGACTTGTGAATCTGGAGGTCTGTAAAGTCGATTAGTTCAAATTGGACAATATTTTAAATACACTACTAATATTCATTACTCATACAATTAAAGAAACGTAATAATTAAATAATTTTAGTGTTCTTTAAAATGTGTTACCTAAAGTAAAGTTGAATGCACAATTATTATTTTAGATAATTTCTACACAGTAAAATTTAAATGACAGATGAAGAAAACAAAAAGATGATACCAGTTTGGTTTTTGTTAAGTGATATAAAATTTTTTTTATATTAACCCCATTAAATTGATGAGTTTTATTATATTCAAACTATATTCTAAAATGTGGCTTAGATATTTCGAACTGGCCCTCTTCCATTCAACGATGAATTCATTGTTTGGAATTTAAATGTTCAAAGTTTATATATAGACGTTAAATGTCCTAGTTGACTTTTCTGTCAGAGTGAGCATATTTGCGATTTAGTAGGCAGTATAATACTTAGACGCATCCCGTTACAAGATAGTGAAATAGTTCATTACTTGTGTAATCGTTATAGTATGATATTTACTCATATTTGAGGATTTCAAGAATTACGTCTCAACACAAAGAAAGTTTAACATGGAACCAATAACGCCTTTCGAATACTTAGTGTTCTTCTTCAGGTTAACATCTAAAATACATATATACTTGTGAGGTTTAAGAACATTATTCAATTTCAAATAATTCACTGATGTTCTTAAAGCTCACGGAATTGTATATTTTTTAGATGTTGACCTGAATAAGAACATTAAGTGTTCGAAACGCCTTGTTAGTTTCATATTAAACTTTTTTTGTGTGGAGACGTAATTCTTGAAATCTCCAAATAGTGCAGTAAACACAGTGATAAATTTGGAATAGCAATACAGGTATAGTGTGGAACTTCTGATTGTCATAATTATAATAACATCTTATCTAATTAACAATTCTATAGTCTGTAAAGATCTCGCATTAACATATAGCATGGACAACTTTTTAGTATATAAACTCTAGAGAAATGAAACATGAATCCTCAACATGTGAAACAGTTCCCCTTTACTTCATAAGTTATCAAAATCTTATGGTATTTAGATTTCTATTATACTCCTAATTGAAATTTATTTCTCGACATATAGAGTTAATTACACATGAATATTATTACTCCATACATTGTTCCTCATAATATTTGTTCTTGCAGAACACTTTTATGTTTCTCTGAGAGGATAGAAATTTAAGCATCAATTCGTTCCATCAATTATAAAAGTAAGAAAACCTCTATCTTGTTTCGGCCAAGTAAAGAGGAAATTGGTAACAGATAATTTTTGAAATAAACTTGGCCATAGAATCCATTCTGCATTTGAACAAACCCCATTTTTTTTATAATTTCAGGGGTTTTTCTTAAATATATGCTGATTCAATTTCATTTTGATTACAATTTCCAATAATTTGGATGTTTGCATATACTTAACACATAATTGTATACTTAAATTATAATTAAAAACTCGTGGTTTCAAATGAATTATCAACACTTTTGAATGACCAAACTGTTAAAGGTAATTGTGATAAAGAGGCTTTAATGAATGATAAGGAGGTTTGATAGCGAATAAGAGGGGCGTCTAACTGGCCCCTCCCATGTGTTTCGCAAAACTTCTTCGTCATCTGAACATATCGAAATCTTAAATACAACTAACCTCATTTAGAACAACTTTTCTATCTAACACCATTAAACTACTTTCTATTTTTAATATTTCTTGTTTACTTGTAGTAAAACCAAATGAAAACTTCTTAAGATATACACCATAAGCACCAAGACTTATTATTAAGAATTTCGGTCTGAAAATATGATTTTGAACCATATTTAACATAATATAATTTTATTGTTAAATAAATTAATATAATCCATTTACGATAAAAATTATGAGGAATAATATATGGAGTAATAATATTCATGTGTAATTAACTCTATATGTTGAGTAATAAATTTAAATTAGGAGTATAATAGAAATTTAAATACCATAATAGTTACTAAGAATTTGGAGACTATAACGAAACATAATATCAAACTGACTGACAGTCAATTTAGTGTTGATTTTATTTTCATGTAGACGTAAATGCTATCGTGTAGACGTAATATCAAATTTTCTGGTTAAATATTATTAAACTCACAGATAATCAGTTTAATAATATCAGTTTTTTAATTGTAACTATATCTATTTTAACAATCATAATAAATCTGAATCACTTATACACGACATTTTGCATGTTAATACTATATTATTATTATTATTACTAAACTGAGGGATTAAGTTTTATTGAACTCGTACACACCACTACAATATCTGTCCTATTCCGTTTTCCTTTTGTCGTTTCTAAAATTAACATGAGATTTTAAGTTCTTTAATGAACTTGATAACTCTTCTTACAGTAGTATCTCTCATTTCTAACACTTTGCCAGAAATCTTAAACCTCATAAAGTCAATTGCCTCGCAATCACACATATTTTCTAGAGAGAGCCTGAATTGTTGGAATAATTTTAATTATAACTTATATGATTGGTAGTTAAGAGAGCAATGACTGGTAAGATATTCACTTTAAATCGTTTCTTTCAGTAATTCTTATATTCATTAAAAATTAAAGTACATTTAGAATGAGGATGTCAGATAAACTCAAATCGTACACAAGCATCGTATACTGTTCTATCATTTGTAATCCCTTATTGAACCGACTTCAACCTGAACTAGACCTTTCCTTAGACCAGAGGTTTCCAAAGTTGGTTCCATGGAACCCAGAGGTTCTTTAACGGACTGTCTGCGGTTCCACGAAAAACATTTAGAAAAAACATTTTTTAAAAACCATTGTAATTATATGATATTTTTTACACATGATTACAAAATAAGCTCTGTGTTAAAATTGCTAGTAAATCTGTTTTATATGCTATGTACTAGTGGAAAATATGGAAATTAAAATCTTTCAGTTTTAAATTTTTATTTAGTTTTGAAGAATACACATTTCAATATTATTAATTCTTAATTGTTTTTAGACCTAGAAACTATTTATATAGACATATGAAAATATTTACATTATGACCTTATAAAATCATTAGAATCTGGGGTACCCGGGAAAGTTACAGACCCAAAAAGAGTTCGCGTTGAAAAACTCTACCTTAGACTATTGTCTACCTGTCTTACCAAGCCTTTGTATATTTACTTCATTAATGGCTCAATAAGTAGCGAACGATTTGAAAGTTTCCCTGAAGATAGTCTTCAGACATGTATTTCAGCAAACAAAGTACGAAAAAAGAAGGTAACAGAAGAGTTAACCATGAGGAGCTTGGTCACCTTCCTCTTGGTTAACCTTTCTGTTACCTTCTTTTTTCATACTTTTTCTTACTTTGTTTGGTCTTTGACGGCATAAAGTGAAAGGCCTAACAACATTTATGTCTTTTGTTTTTATTTCTCCTTGTGGTTTGGACTTCATTGATGGCATGACGTATTTATTTGTGATTTTTCTTCATGCATGAAAGTATGAATACAATCTTTATATCTTAGTTTTAAAGTACGTTTTGTCTCTGCGTGGAGCCAGCTATTAAAAGTTCAACACCTCCTATTTAAATGATGGATGGTGTTTTCCGCCGGAGATTCGTCAGCTTTCAAAAGAGAGACGTTAAGTAAGAGCGTTTATCCCTCTGTTAAAACAGTACATGTTTTGAGGTAAAGTGATATAACAAACATTTTTGCTTGTCTTCAGAAAATTATACTAAATCAAAGTTTTTTCCATCTCTTCATTAAATAATATACTACCAAAACAATCTTCTATTTTTAATACGTAGTTTAAGCAAAAAATTGAAATAGCTGAATAAGAGATTGAAACTAAAGAAATTATCTGATGACAGTAGCGAGTGATTTGTTTTGAGGTTACGAAATCGTGAAGAAATATCAAATCTTATCTTCTATTGCTTACAAATCAATCTTTTTTTACACTGAAACATTGTCCTCCATATTTGGTGCGAAATAACACTGATAACATGTACAGTATTATCAATCAACCAATATCTCTACTTAAATTGGTATTACATATCTTATTAGATGTAATGCTTTAAAATTTAAAACTTCCTTATATAAAAAATGAATAATAGAATATTTTTAGTTTTTAAATGTATTTTTTATATAATTGTTCTCCTCTATTATCTTACAGGAGACCAAAAGAAATTAAAAATATCAGTAAAGACTAAACCAAACAAGAAAAAAAGAATAAGAAATGAGAAATATACACCTATATAGAAAAAAAGAAACGTAAATTAATAAACTTCAAAAATAAGGCATAAATATTGCAAAAAAACTAAACAGTTCGCTAAAGCATACTTTTTGCAGTAAAAATAAAATCAATAAATTATAGCACAGAGAATTTATAGAATTAAATGCAAATATGGGATAGAATTTTTTATAGCCGAGAAAAAACATACTTTAAAACTAAGATATAAAGATTGTATTTATACTTCCATGCATGCAGAAAAATCACAAATAAATACATGATGCCAGCAATGAAGTCCAAACCACAAGGAGAAATAAAAATAAAAAAAATAAATGCTCTGAGGCCTTTCACTTTATGTCATCAGAGAGTAAAGAAAGTAAGAAAAAAGAAGGTAACAGAAAGGTTAACCAAGAGGAAGGTACCAACCTCCTCGTGGTTATTGTTGTTACCTTCCTCATGGTTAACTTTTGTGTTACCTTCTTTTTTCATACTTTGCTCTCGGATGACACAAAGTAAAAGGCCTCAGAGCTTTTTATTTCTTTTGTTTTTCTTTTTCCTTGTGGTTTGGACATTATACTTCCATATAAAAATAAAGGAATAATTAAATTATTTATTAATTAAATTAAGTAAACTGCATATAAAACACACAGATATAAACAGGCGACATGAGGAACTGGATTTGCTCACGGGTCGAGTTCAACCATTCTACCTTCACAAAAGTTCAGTTCTAAGAGACATGATCATAGTTTTATGCAGCAGTAGCTTTAGGTGGGAAAATTTTAACGTTATTCCAAAAGTTTAATTAGAAATTAATTATGCTAATTGATTTATTAATAACGGTTTTAAACGATAATACATTCATTCTTATTAAGATAGTTAATTATTAAATTTCATTTCCAAAGCCTTTTCTATGCTTCAATATACATAAAACAATGGAGTTCTTAACATACCAAGATGTATATGCCCTTATTAAAGCCACAACATATATTTTGATTACCATCCAGCACATTCTGGTAAATAAATATATGGCTGATTTGAGTATGCTTTTATAGTTTTATGAATTAAATCTATCAACATAAAATATTAAAATATCTTCAAACTTCTTAAATTAATATTTACATAGGAATTATTTTTGTGTCAATTTTTCTATTTTGATTCTTTTTGATAATATTTTCTTAAACCATTATAAACAAATCCTGCAAGTACAGCAAGTTAATTATTATTTCAAGCAGAGTTTTAAGAGTATACTGCTGTACTGCTACTTGTGGTAATCGGAATGCTTCAACAGTTTCTTTGTAGCTTACTAGCTTTAAGTTAATTTTTTGACAAAGTGTCATTGTTTTAGATTGGCTGTTTAGCGTAAAAATACGTTTTATGAAATCATTAAATATATCATAACTATCCTTTTCATCGATGAAATTTGAACAAAAGTATTCTCTTCATAAAGAAAAAACTTTTGGATACACACCCATTCACGTATGGATGTGTACCTTCACGTACACAGCCATCATTCAATAAAACTTCAATCATGACATTTTTTCTTGGCCACTATCCTACACTTAATGCTAAGCAAGTAAATATTTTATTTGACCAAAATAGCTTTTTGTCTAAATTATAAGAAATAAGAAAAGCATGGTCTTATGGGCATTTTGCAGAAAATGTTTTTTTTTGTTTTTGTTTTTTTTGCAAGACCTCATTAGAATAATGATATGATTAAAAAAATCTTCTTAAAATTGTATAGTATAAAAAAAATTCAAAAATATCCGATTACCGCAAAAGGTGGTAATATCACTCTAAAAACTGAAAACTCAACTTAAAATAATGGAAACCTTCTAACTTGTTTGCTTACATTGACTTCGAAATTTTTGATAATTTATTTTATAATGTTTCAAATGGTGATAGATGGTTCTAAAGTGACGCTGTTAAAATCATAAACATTTCATACCCATTAGCAAATCTTAATATCAGACAAATGATTCCTGGTTCGTTTAAGAATCCATACCAATATTGATATATGAGAATGTTACTTTTTTGTTCTTTATCTGGAATCGGCTTCTGATTTAATACATCTCCGATGATGGAAGCAACTGAAAATGTCTTATTAGATATTCTTTTACTACAATTATTTCAAATACTTATAACATTGAAAGGTTGTAAGTATTTGAAAGTATTTGTCATAGTATTTGAAGTATTCATCATCCACTATAAATGACAACTATTAAGTTTTAGCTGTAGTAAAATGATATATTTTTTATAAATAAGAATCTTCTTGAGGCACGATATATTGAGACCATTAATGAGCAGAATTAGCTCCAACAAGTTGTGTTCTCAAAAGAGAAAAATATCTATAGTTTAATGGATCTCTTTGGACTGTTTCTTGGATATAGAAGGACTTCTCGAGATTTTGCCTTCGAATTTCTTAGAGCAGTACTAATATATATATATATGTATTAAACCATGACCATAGAATGGATTAACATAATGCTGCTCCTCAGATTAATAATAATAAAAACATATTAGGCTGGTATAGAACATTGATTCCACATTTTTTTTTTAGATTTGATAAAATATATATAGTCACATTAAAACAAATGAAATCATGGAATTGATTTCTTTGATTTCGATAATACTTCATCACAGAGAAATATTACTTCTATACGATAATAACATTAAATTAAAACAATAAGAAATTCATTGTCAATTACTTGATATTATGTTTACTTATGGTAAAGTTAAATGTAGGTCACTCCAGATTTTTTTTTAATATGTTCATTGCTCTCAATGTAATACGTCTGGTATATATGCATACAGATTTAGCGATTCTAGCTTTGGGGGAGTGGAATATTGCTCCGGATAACACATATGGACGATCGTGAATATGAATATCCTCTTGTCCAATTCGTATCCAATTCTATCTCTTTGAAAAAAACTACTGCATATATAAGTGCCCTTTAACATGATAATATGTTGTTGTAGGATTGATAATTAATGAAAATTCCTCTTTTCGTAAAGGTAGTTTGCACACTTCAGACATTCTGAAGTATCAAAGGTGTTGATTAAAAATAGACCAAACGAAGTACGAGTATATTAGATTTACGTTTTAACGGATTAGGATATGTAATTTTCCCAATCATAAAACTGTAATAACTGAGAAAATAATACTATATCTTGCTATAACTTTTAATGTTACTCCAGAGTTTAGGGAAATCTGTGAACAGTTATATACTTTTCAATGGGTCTTCGACAGTTTGACAAAAAATGACAACCTACTTAAGTATAATGATCTCGTAAATAATCATAAATACAATTATTACATAAATAGCATACAATGTTTTATTAGAAATCATAAAATTCATTACAAGAAATTAAGACAATGCCAGTATATGATAAAATTCACAATTAACTACTTTGAATTCAGTTATAGTGTAGTATTTATCCATGATGGGGTGTTTATAAAAAAAAATAGAACTAAACTTATATTTAGTTATTAAAATTAGTCAAAAGAAAATTTGTTCTGAATCTTTCATTTTACGAAATAATGAAACAGCATTACAATTGATAAATTTCTCAGGTTATTTTAAATGTCCTAGAACTATGAAGGCAAATGTAAATTGTCAGTAAAGTTTAAAAAAATAATGTGTTGAAATTACGAGTTGATACAATGCTTGCTAAAATTATCTGGTTGAGTAATTCTTTTTGAATTGTATAATGAAAAGAAATCTTTTCTGAAGGAAGTAACAGTAACTTCTTCACACGGCTAATGACTTTACTTGTATAAAGAGTTATATACCTTTCATGGGTCTTCCACAGTTTGGAAAAAATAACAACCTACATTAGTACAATGTTTTAATAAAATATCATAAATACAATTATTATATGAGTAGTATACAATGTTTTACTGGAAATCATGAAATAATTTTTTTATTATGTAGTATTTCATGATGTATAATGAATTATTCACTTCAAACAAGTTTGAAGAAATAAATATGTAATATATTAAAGAAGATTTTTGTGCAGAATTAAAAATCAGTTTAATTTTACTAAGTTGTATTTCAAATTTATAATAATTAGTAATTATGCTTCAAAAATATTAAAATGTTTGTTAGTTTTGAATGAAAAATGAGTTGACATATGCTTATATATTTATATATGAGTTTTTATAAGCTTATATATTTATATTGTATATACTTATATTTAATATAAGTATGAATAAAAGTAAAACAGAAAAACAACTTTAATATTTTTTAGAAGAGTGATCCATTGAATTTAGTTAATTCTCATTGATCTAAAGGGGATCCCCGTTCGCCGACTGTTTTATAACCATAGCTGCATATAGCACAAGAGCTGTGGGCGTATGTATTGTAATTTTTTAAATATAATATAGAGGCTATTATTTAACCTGGTTCCTAAGGTTACTCTGAATTGGTAGAACAGACAACGATCGATCCCCTACTTCGAACTCCTGTTGATTTGCCTTTTTGTCGAATCTAACTTCACTTTAATCTGTTCTAGCCTAAGACTATTTTATGGAAATTTTTGAAATTAAAGTAATTTTTCCTTAAACTCAAAAAAATAACTCCTAACATTTGTTGACTATACGTCCTCTGAAACCAACTTTCTCGAATAAGCATCTTGGAAGAACTAAATAACAAAGATCCTCCACAGTATAGCAAACCGCAAACAAAATCAGCAAATTCCATCACTCTTCGAGTTTCTTCGAGACAGTATACTCTAAGTATGTTTTTCTTCGAGGGGAACCTCTTGAGAATACCCTTACATTTAGGATTTTAAGTTGATGATGTGACATGTTTAAAATTACTTTAATTTCAAAAAAATTCGAAAAAATAACTTAGACTAGAACAGACGGGAGTTCAAGGTGGGGGATCGACAGTTGTCTATTCTACCCATTCAGGATAACCTTAAGAACTTAGGAACATGAATTCTAATCTGATTGACTAACTTTAGGAAATCTAGAGGAAATAAAGATAGAAGTAACAGATTTAGCAATATTATTTGTTGTTCTTATGGCCCTTATTGGATAGCCTCCGGACACTGATGGACATATACATGATGGGCCACAGATACTGATTCCTAGCCATGAACAACACAGTAACACAATTGATTGTTATTATACTAAATGACTCATGAAGTCAGGGGTAGGATGCATATATGTTTCAGTTTATCAATAATCTGACAAGTTACAAAGTGTTGACAATGTTGAACTGGGCCAAAAAAAAATTTAACCTAGTGTTACAAGTTTTTCTTATAATCAAATGACGAGCAACATGAGCAAGTTGAAAGATCTGCGCCCGAAGGCAAAGTTAGAACAACTATTGAATATCTAATCGACCACTAATCTTTTCGTAAAGCATCTAGCAGTTGAAACTTCCTAATAAAAATCCCGTCTCTCAAAAAATAGCAATTAACAATGACATCATATTCATATTCAGACTTCAAAAATTTTAAAGATATTTTAAAGATTAAACTGGTGTTCGTTCTTAAGGAAGAAATATAGATATTTCTGAAAAGTAAGCGGAAGTATATTGCAAAATTTGAGATTGATAAGTGATTATGCCAATTTATCTTTTTTCTTCTTCATACGATCTATATAAATTAATTAATAGTTAACTCAAGGCAAAGTCAAGAACTCAAGAGTATGTTTGATCAAGTCAATAGCTTTTGAAATAAAATTGATCTGTGGAATTTGAAGTGAGAAAACATTTACTGTAAATATTTTCCGACTCTGCAAAGATCTCAGGCTAGAGACTGAGACAAATATCTTGGCACTGTTGAAGACAAATGTCAATCTAACTTTTACTTGTGTGTGTTGCCTTTTTCATTGCCATCAATGAGATTTCTGAAAACAAGCAAATAGAGCTTATGGAATTATAAACTACAGTAGAACATTTCTTTTAAGCAGTACTTACGCATTCATGAGTATACAGTTAGTATGCTTTCATTATTAGACACAAGTGCCTAATTAGGGAAGCAAGTGCATTTATGTTGGAAGTGTTTTGAATCGGAGACAACTTTCTCGTAACTTCATCTTCTAGCGTTGAAATTTTAGGCTTATTTGTGAAAAGTAATGATACTTTCTAGTTGACAGGCAAAATGCTGAAGTTTTTTTAATAACAATATGGAAATTGTTTATGAGATTTTATTAAAACTATATTTAGGTTATGGAGCTATTTTATTAAGGAATTTGGTACGACATTAAATATAATTCTACAGTCTAGTCAAAAAAAGATTAAGTTTGGCTGTTTTTATCTAACACAGCTAAATGTCACATTCAGAAAAAAAGGTTGGGCACTACTAAACTAGATAATAAATTAAATTCTACGATGCTTTTTCTGTTCCCTAGATGCTTTTTTTTACCTACAATTGAATTTTGAATTGAAAATTACTTTGAATTTGAATTGAAAATTTAACGAACCACTTAATTCAAAATATTAAATGACAAAGCACGATCATTGCATAAATTTATGCATCCCATCTTCTACATTACTAGATCGTGGTTTTCTTTTGACATTATCATTTGGGTTTCCTCAAAGTATTTCTCAAAAGAGTCTTTATAGATAGTTTTCATTGAGATAGATGATCATAATTTAGATATCTGATCTCCCATTAATGATGGTATAGTTTATTCATGCTATAAGTCAAAATAAAAAATGCACAGCATTCTGTTCCCACTTTAACTAAAAATACTTCCTAAATTTTGTCTCAAGTCTTGTGGGCATAGACAGACTCTCATTGAAGATATTCCTTGAAAACGCCTTAACACTGATGGCTCCAGAATAAGTTTGGTTTGGGTTTATGGTAACGTGCAGTAGTACTTAAAGTAGAGTGGGCCCCAATTTAGAGGTTCGTTGACATCTTATCCTTCATATCATATGACATGATATCAGCATCTGCAAAAAATATCGATGTCTACGTATAATATATATCATTCATTGGACTCATTTATTATAATTATTAGCATTGCTGTCAACAGAAGAGCATTTATATTGAGTTGTTAAAGGAACTACGCAGCTGATTATTTACGAACATAATCAAAAAGATTGGAGTGGGTTTATCAATAATGAACAAGCAGGAACCCTAAAATTTGTCATACTTGCATGGTTTTGCAAATCTTAATTTGATCCATGGCTTTGATAAATTTGATAACGAATATAGGTTCCAAACGGTAATTGAACTTTATGTTTAAGATAGCTACATCTTTTTCTATTTATAATATAGAAAAAATTGAAGAAGGAAAAGCACAGGACACAAGTATAATGAAATGCATTCATTATACTTTTTGAAGTATCCTCACATTGTGTTTTGTGGAAGTATCTCAATTTTAGCAACGTATCTGATTTATTTATTATTATTCTTCATTTCTAAAACAGCAGCCTCTATTGATTCTTGATAAACACTGTCTCTAACCGATTTATTTTTAACATAATTGCATTAGCTTAGACCCATAGAGAACTAATATGAATCAAATATGAAAAAAAAATATTACACATTACTTAATGCTTCAGTTAATATGATATATGGAAACTCTCTATAACATTTTGGCTAAGTGAACATTCAAGGCATGTTGTCCTGTAATGTATAGGTGGTCCATGTAAATAGAGCTCCTAACTAACCTGGTGGAGCCATTTTAATTTGTTATAAATATAGCTAGTTATTCGCAAAGTTTATCTTAAACTTTTTGTTCCCACAATAACCATGGACGTTATCGCTAAGGCATTATTTGATAAAATAAACATGTTTTTCTAAAAATAAATAAAAGATAATGATTTATAACAAGAGAAGTTTACTCACCTTATCAAATACTTGAAAATTCTAGGTTATTTTTTATGGACTCTTTCTTTTTTTAGCGACACCAGGAAGGAATTGAAATACGCATTTGGCTGAACTGACTGAACAACCTACTGGCAAAAGTTAACATTATCAGTATTTATCCAATAATCATTTATGAAAAAATAGCTCCAGTCTTTCCAAAGAAGTCAAATTTGGTTAGGTTAGGTTAGGTTGCAGTCCCATGAAATACTCAGATAGACCTAACATTGGACCTTAATGATACCTCACAATGAACATTCTATGTTGGGAGTCCTAAATTTTGCCTAACTTAAGTGTATTTAGACTAGGAAGGGATCTTTAACGAATATGACTACGACTGATCTATAAAACTGTTTTTAATGGTATTAATTGGTAAACTGATTCATAAAGGAGAGCCAGGTATAAACCAGATGTGACTAACTTTCACTAGACTGATTTTTTTTTTGACAACTTTAACAAAAAAGTACATAATCCCTACTCCAGAAGGCAGTTGTTCTGAAGAAGTTGTCCCGAAGATAAATTTGTCTGAATGAACTATTACTCATTTAAGTTCACAGAAGGGTTCTTGAGGATTTTGGTAATAAAAAAAATTCAACTCCTGATTATATGCCGACGTTTCACCAAAAGTTGTTTGGCATTTTCAAGGCCAAAAAACAATTTATTGACGACGTAAGTAGAACAAGACAAATACATCCACGGAATACAAACCAACAGAAAGCAAAAACAAATAAACACAAATTCAGTAACAAGAAAATCACAAAAGGACAATAAATACTGAACAATAACACTGGGTATTTTATAATCAGGAGTAAAATTTTTTTATGACCAAAATCATCAAGAACTCCTTCTGTGAACTTGAAAAAATCAGTAGTCGAGAAGCTATATCAATATTACTCATTTAATATTTGTCTTCTACATGTTACCAAGGCTACTGATAATGCTCACACTTCCGTAATCAACTAATATTCAAAACCAAACATGAATCATTAGCTTCTCCAATTTAATGAATTTAACTATTTGGAATTCTCACTGACATTAGATTTAACTCTCGTGAGTGAGTTAAAAAATATCTGCACGACATCCCTTTGAAGGACACATTAAAAATCCTTACCCCAAGCATAAAAAAATGTACGTCTACCTAAGCCATCAACCAAATATGTTGCAAATTAAATCTCTTAATATATCTATTTTTTTAATTACTCTTTATTACCGTGTGAGACATATTTCTCATGAAGTTTACAGGGTCATAATTAATCATAGCTAACAGTAGTTGATTTATTTTTTTTTTTGTTTAGTTAGTCTATGAAAACATATTACTTGAAATAGCAATTATTTCTATTTATGCATTTAACTACTTATTCATAGATCTTTTTGTATTTAGTATTCCTTTTATCTATTAGTATGCATTATATTCCTTTTTATTGAATACTTCGTTATTAAGGAATTTCGATTCACCTGAAATTAGATTAGATTCTTTAGGAAACAGAAATGACAAAACTCATACGTGAGGATTTTTTTTATAAAAAAAAAGAACTGTCAATCAGTTTTTATTTTTCTTCACCCGAGTTGACTGTTTGTACAATATAATCCTGGTTATAATTTTTTAGCTTTTAAACAGAGAAATTCAATTGTATTTTGTGATTAAAATTTATTTAAATTCAATTTAGCAGAATAGAAATAATTTTACTTTTGATTGAAATTAAATATTAAGTCTTTATTTAATTTCAAGGAAGTATTAGAAGATTACGAGGTCGTCGAAATTACAAATGAACAAGTTAATATGAAAAGTTTAAGTAGATGATGAAAATTATCTAGCGATAATTTGTGAAGCTTTTGTCTCCTTGAATCGGACCTTGCTGACTATATTGATGCTGATTCACCAAAAAAAGAGTTCCCCTCCATCAAGCTCTTCTTGAGAATTTCGTGATTCAAAATTTCCCTTAAATATGAGCAGAACACCAGAATATTTAGAGTGAACCCCATGTACTTCAGGTTCAACTTTTATGACTTCTTTTCCTGGAGCTTCTTGAGAAACTACATCTTCTCTCAAGTGAACTGAAATCACTTCTTCTACATCTACATTCTACATCTTCTTCATGCACTGAAATATTGAAGAATTCGCGAAAAAAACTTGAAGAATTAGTTAATGAGTCTCCAAAAAGAATTTGTAGGTGTTGAGTCTACTGGAATTAGAATAACTAAATAAAAGCAATCTGAATTTGGGTTTTCAGGGAGCAAATTGTGATTATAGTAAGTTACTACAGTAAGTGAAGAAAAACAATTATAGGTTTTGGATTTTTAATTATTTGAAAAAGCTATTTTACTTTTATTAAAAAGTTACATATTCATCAACACTTTCAGTTAGTATTAATTTTATAAATCTATGTTGGAATTATAATCCATGTAAAGTTCAAATGTGTATACATACTGGTATTGTTTAAATCAAACCCCTAGCGGGTGATAACGTCAGCCGTTTACCGGTTTTTTGTTTGATCAGTGATTTTACAGATTCTACATTGGTAGTCTTAAATTTTGACTAACTCAAGTGTATTTCGAGTAGAGATCTTTAACGAATACCTGACATCGTACAGGCTCGGGACCGATGGCTTAACGTCCTCTCCGAGGGATGATGTACATAGATTTATTCACCTTCCGCTTGAATAAATCGAGGGTCAAGTGGGTATCGAACCCCAGACTACCAGCCCAGAGGTGAGTACGTTAACCACTGAGCTAACCTAGCCCCATATATACTAGTAAGGAAGAAATGAAAGATTTTTAGTAATATGCCCATATTATTTAGTATGAACTTTTTGAAGAAGAAATGTTAGTAACGAATGGCGTGACATTCTGACTATTGGCAAAGAGGGTCCATGAACCATGCAAGACTGAAATCTCATGATCAAGAGGTTTGAATGTCCTAGAATTCGATTATTTTAAAATTTATTAGAAATTAATTGTTATACAGACTTTTTTGTACGTAATAAAATTGTCTAGTACATTTACGAGTAATAATGATAAATAAAAGCATTATTATTACCCATATTAATGATGATCACTTATTGAACTAAGCAGTAAAAAACAGAGATAACTAAAGAGGAACTAAAGGACTTTCAACTTATTGAGAATAAAATCTTTGAACTGATTTTTAGCAGGTTGAAATTAAGTGCAGTGGTCAATTTGATGGAATTAACAGTGTAGTGTTGGAGGAAGTGATTGATTGAAAACCAGCTTGTTTGTTTACTAACATCTCCTTGCTTCCTATTTCATCATTGTTACATGCCATTAAGATCTCCAATCCTGATCGATTGAAATACCCGCCTGACACATGTTAACGCTTCAGGACAATCAATCACATTGATTAAAAAACATTTTTAGATATTTAACTTCCAAAATAGAATACAATACTCAACTCTTCTATACTTTCAACTAATTCATGATATAACCAGATGCATTATAAAATTTTGATCAAATGTTTTCTAAATCAGGAGTGCCATCTTCTTTCGTTAATACGGCATTTTTGCATCTATTATCTATTAGTATGAATTATGAATTATTGATATATAATTATCCGTCACACACCATTGAAACATCATAAACGGTTGGTTGGTGTTTGCTTTTATGATTTTAAGAATTTGATTATTCTTACATATATTCTTACATTAACTGTAAGATTATTTTAATTGTTAAGTCCTTTAAAAGTTAAAAGAGCAATTTTTTGAGCTCATTCTGTTGATATCAAAAGCTATGTTCTCCCTTGAAGATGCTTATTTACTTAAATAAATAAGGTCCTTCAGGTTCATGGAAGTACAAAGAGTTGGAACCTCTGACTCTTGGGCAAGCATATTACATTAGAAATAGGTAAAACCGTCATACCTCGTAACATGAACCTGGAGTTGGAGCGCTTTCGGACGTTGTCCATCTTCGATCGCAACAAACCTACTGAGCTGTTGTATAGGGGGTTGGTTATCTGTTAAGTCCACTGCTATCCTGATATTATTATTTTGATTTTATTTAGCTATTTTGATTTTTTTGGTTTTTAGCTATTATCTAGTTTGGGTTTTTTTATATTTTTTAACTTCGTCATCCTGCCTGTCCAGTCGTCTTTTTATTTCTATTAGTAATTAACATAATATATCGGATTGGTAATTTATTTGTTCATTTATTGATTTACCCGCATTTTTATGTTTATATATTTCTATCCGTTCAGTTATGTTGAGTCTCTGTCCTTTCTGTCCTGTCTGTAGTAAGTCCATTGTGTTTTCTAAGCTGTTAGGTGTATGTCCGTGTTCAGTCAGGTGGTTTGCAAAATTTGATTTATTTGTATTATTTATTATTGTTATTATTATTATTTATGTTATTATTATTATTATTATTATTATTTATTATTTTTATTATTTGTATTTTTTAAATAGTCCTTAAGATGTTCTTTAAATCTTATTTTTAGGGTTCTTCCCGTCTATCCAATATATATTTGGTTACAATCACTACACTTTAATTTATATACCCCGCTTTTTTCATAATTATTAATTACATTTTTGGTTGAGCAAGTTAATATTTGACTTATAGAATTTTTAAATTATAGAATAAATTAATTCTAATTTATTTATTAATTCTAATTCTAATATTAAAATATAGAATCTATAAATTAAATTATAGAATTTTTATTAGTTTTAAATCCTACCTTTATGTTCTATCGTTTTATTAAGTTCGCTATTTTTTGACTAATATTTCCTAGGTATGTTATAGACGCGTATTTATTATTGCTACGGCTTTCGTATTTGTTATTAATTTTATTCTTTCTTTTTTTTAATAATTTTTTTTATAAAGCTTGCAATATAACCGTTATTCGTTGCTATTTTTTTAATTATATTTAATTCCTTATTATAGTTGTTTTGATTCATCGGAATTCTTATTAATCGATCTATCACATACCGAAAGGCAGAAATTGTTTGTTGCTTTGATTGAATTGAAGAATTATGTATGGTTATATCGTTCGCGGTTGGTTTTCTACATATTTTAAATTTAAGTTTATTTTCGGTTTTTTTAATAGTTATGTCCAGAAAATTTATTTCTATTTCGTGAGTGAATTTAATTTTATTATTTATCGAATTGAGATAATTTTTTATTTTTATTATATTCCCTTCGTTAGGGTTATTTATGAATAGAAGTGAGCCATCCACGTATCTGCTATAATGGATTACAATGAATTTCTCTTTTAAAATATTAACAAATAGTCCTTCTAGTTCCTGTAAGAATATTTCTGATACAATAGCAGGGGTTGGGTGTCCCATTCCTAATCCATCTTTTGCTAAATAGAACTCGTTATTAAATTTAAAATAGTTTAGTTTTAAAGTTGTAGTTGTTAATTTTATTATTTCGTCTATATCATTATTCTGACTATTTTGTTTATCTATTTTTCGTATTAGTTTTATTACTTCCGAACCGGGGATTGATGTATACAGATTTTCTATATCGAATGATATAAATACTAATTTAGTTTTTTCATTTATATTTATATCTATTATTTTATTTACTAAATCAAGCGAGTTTTTAATATTATAAGTATTCGTTAGGTTACCTTTATCTTTTATTATTTTAGCTAATTCTTTTCAGATTTTATATGCGGGTATGCAAATGCAGATTTGAGCTTTTAACTGAGGGGTATTTGAATTCATGTTTAAATACTTATACGATTCGTTAGGTTTTATTATATTTTTGGATTTGTTGATTATGTTCCTAATTTCATTCTGAAATTTTTTAGTTGGGTCGTTCTTTAGTTTTTCGTATTTGTTTTTACCTATAAATTCAAGCTTTTTTTTAATGTATTGTGCTTTATTTATCATGATTATAGAGTTACCTTTGTCCGCTTTAGTGGTAACTTAGTTAGTGGTAGAAGAGTTGGCTTTTTTTATTTTCTTTTTGATATTTCTAAGAATATAATTTTCTTGGTTTTTAATTTCGTTATTTTTGCTGTTATTTATGATTTTATCTATTATTTCCGATGCTAAGTGCCTCACGTGGTTTTATTCGTTAGTTGGTATTAATTTTATGGCTAGTTCTGTATCAGTTATGATAGTAACTTTATTTAATAAGTTAGTTTCCGTCCGCGTGAAGGTTATGTTAGTTTTATTAATCAACCTAGGATAGAATTTATTATTTTCCTTATTGTTGTTGTCATTATTAGTTTTATTTAACAATTTTTCAATTTTTTTTATTCATTCGATCGTATTTCTTATCTAATTCTTTCTTAATTTTTTCATTTATATTTTACTCGCATTTTAAAACGTCTCTGTCTGAAGTAAGTTAGTCAGTCTAATATGTTCAGTCAATAGTCGTTTGTTAGTTTTAGTCTTTTTACAATATAGAAATCTTAATTCGTTCTTGAGTCTTAACGTCTGTGCCTGTCTAATAGTCTTTTGTCCTGCGTAAGTCATATCTTTGGACTTGATAGTCGCATTCTTAGGAATAATGTTAAGAGATAAACAAGTCTTATTAAACCAAATGTTAGCATTAATGGTTAGTACTTTCTTCTGTAGTCGTTCAAACTGAGTCATAACCTTAGCCAGACAGGCTGTGTTAAATACATGCATATTGTTAATACAAAATAACTAAATAACAAAATTGCAAAATAACTAAATAAAATCAAAGTAATAATATCAGGATAGCAGTGGACTTAACAGATAACGAACCCCCTATATAACAGCTCAGAAGGTTTATTGCGATCGAAGATGGACAATGTCCGAAAGCGCTCCAACTCCAGGTTAAGCAGAAGCAGGATCATCTTATGAGGTATGACGGTTTTACCTACTTCTAATATAAATCATACTAACCTCAGTGGTGTTAACAATATGCATGTATTTAAGCATATTAAAGTTGACCATGTGAGAAAAACTTCGTCTCACTCACTTCAATTCCTGCGGTAGATAGAGCTTCTCCTTGCGACTTAGTTACCGTCATTGCGAAACAGAAGCTGACGAGACATGAACTGCTTCCTCATCAATAATCACAACCTTCTAAGTTCTTTCCTCAGATATATATAGCGTAAGAACTTGTTTGTTGATTTTTCCTGCCTGTTCATAGTAAGTGTTGAGCATTGCTCATTCACAAAGTCATTAATTCTGAATAGAGAGTACATCTTGAAGTCTGGAAAACACCATATCAATAACCTCAGATTCACAAAATCTAGTGTCAAAGTTTAAGCTTGCTATGTTTTATGGTGGATAAGTTTACTTGTGACAAAATTTTGTGGACAAACCGACAAATTGAAAAACCGACACACAGAAATTTTTCTAAGGCTGGATTCAGTTTCTCTAATGTATGAAACGTAAAGAAAACTTGAATGAGTCAGTTCTATGCAATGTAGAGGCAAAACCTTTCTTTTATTCATATAGATCACCAGAATACCTTTCCAGTTGTTTTAAAAAACAGAGATATTAGCTATTGCTTTTGTTGTATCCCATGATTTCAAATCTGAAAATAGATATATATTAAGAAAAAATGTCTAAAATCACATTTGGACAAAGAAGTGTCTTTTCCATCATCGAATTTTGCGCAGAAATAATAAACTTATCTACACTATAAGGTCCATTTGTTTGTAAAATATGAATTGGAACCATCAAACTGTGTGACTTTATTGTACCTACCAACTTTTATATACACACCCACCCAGATTTTCAGACATCATTGAAAAAACGTCAAAAAAAACTTTGTAGACTGATGACAGTCTCAGACTACTACAACAGAATACTGGTGGATTGGGTAATAAAAATATAGATTTGACATTGCTATCTGAAGTCGGTATGAGAAACCCAAGAGAGCAGATTGAGAGCGTCTCCCAACCCAATGTTTTCCAGTCACCTTTAAATAAGAGAAACCCTCTAGCCACACCATTTTTCTGAAATCACTCCACTTGACAATACATTTGATTTTACTCTTCTGACCTTAACAATCACCCTGAAGTTCCCAGGTTCGCTTAAGAGCGGTAAGTAAACACCAGCAGAAGCACATTTCTTTTTATAGTTTAAACCGATCCCCTAGCGAGTGATAACGTCAGTCACTTACCAGTTTTTTGTTTGATCGGTGATTCCACAGATTCTACATTGGGAGTCCTAAACTCAAGTGCATTTCGAGTACGGATCTTTAGCGAGTACCGGACATCGTATAGGCTCAGGACCGACGGCATAACGTCTTCTCTGAGGGACGACGTACTCATATTTATTCACCTACCGCGTAAAAAAATCGAGGTGGGTATCGAACCCCGGGCTACTAGCCCAGAGGTGAGTACGTTAACCACTGAACTAAGGGTCCAGGTTAGCTCAGTGGTTAACGTATTCGCCTCTGAACCGATAGGACCGGGGTTCAATCCTCACCTGGCTCTCGATTTATTCACGTGGGAGGTGAATGAATAAATCTGAGCACGTCATCCCTCGGAGAAGGATGTTATACCGTCGGTCCCGACGGTATATATACGATCCTAACCACTGTACTAACCTGGCACCAGAGGTACATTTAGGAAGAAGGAATTGTTTGGTGTTGGCTGACCTCAATATAAACGTACCAATTTTCCAGAACCGAGATGCACATTACTAAAAAGATCTCATCACCATTATTAGTTAAATGATTATAAATTATAATCAAAGAGTAAACTTCTCGTTTTCTTCTTTTAAAACTTGGTTCCTGTATTAAGGACATTAAATGACGGATCAGTACTTTTAAAATACCTCTGATATACCAAACAGGTATCATATAGTAAAGACCAAAGATAAATGAAATTCTCTCTTTGGAAAACATCGTTTATCTCCTACACAAAGAAATTGAATGGCTTGCTGGATTCAAATTCGTTACCAACAGTACCAAAACACTCGTTACCTACAGTACTCAACCAGTGTCAGTTCATCTGATTACATGAAGCACTAAATAAATTAATAGAAAAATTGAGTATCTATACTGCTACTATAGTATGAAGTATTCTCATTCATCAGCATGCTTGACTGGTCTGAGATGTATAATTAATATTAACAATTCTAATAAATTTAAAAATTAATACACTCTGATAACCCCAAAGTTAATTGCAGCAGCTCGTTAGGTATTGAATGATTAGTTTACATTTTAAACTAATTAAAGGAAGTAATTTGATAATTATTTTTTTGAAGAAATAGTTATAGATTTAATTTTTCTTTCTTGAAGAATGAGGTCATAGGACCTTGTAAAACTGCACACACACACAGTATTTAATGGAGCGCGATATCAAGTGTTGGTGGAGGGGATGATTATATCCGGAAAGCATTCAGTGATAGGGATTGGATTTTTGAACTCTGGGTCACTATCGAATCTCAGGTCACATTGTGAGCGTGATAAAGGTCCTCCCCACGTCACTCTTCCCAATATACTTATTTATAACTTTTTCACATTATTTTACTAATAATATACGTTTTTAGAGATATATAATTGTTTCCCTATGATTATCATCATATATCTACATAGGATATTTTTTAAAAATTCCGTTAACACAAATTTCAATACCTATTTTGAAAGCATTTTAAATGAATGAATCTGGTGACTTACTTCTGTATTACATCTTTATATAATTAATTGATTCAACTTGATTTATCATTTCTTGTTAGATTAGAGTCTCTCAACATGATACATTGTATTAAATTATTATCAGCTTCACTAGCTTGATGAGAAACAAAATGTTTAATGTAGCTTATCTTACCCTTCCTATCCCAAATATCGCTCAAACATCTATAAGATATTTCTGCCAACTATTCCTACCTCTCCCGCGTTTCTTTTTCACGCTCTCGTTCTTATCTTGCATCCTTACTTATTCCTTTATCCTTCCTATATTCTTCCTCGTTTCCTTCCTTCCCACTCTTCTTTTTATCTCTTTACAACCCTCCTCTCTCTCTTCCTTCTTTTATTTACCATCTCGTTGTACATATATTATATATAATCTACTCTTAGGTTATAGTGGTTATATAGTTATGGTTATTATAATATAGTTAGGTTATATAGTTATATAACCTACCATTTTCTTATTCTGGTTCGAATGTTGATACTTTTATATAGAAAACTTACTAATGTACTTGCGTTTGTCCCATTTTTATCCTTCCCATCCAAGAAATGTTAAATTTTCTGTTTATATAAATATGTTGTTGAGGGCGTTAAGAGTGTACTCCCCTGAATTTCTTATTGATTAGATTAATAACATTAGGTCAATTTCCCCTTAGGAGGGGTATTTTAAGTCTAAATTATCGACTTAGCTTTAAAGGGTGCTAAAGAAACTTTCTCCAATGTTTCAACAGAATCTTGTTCAATGTCAGATTCTATAGTTTTAAAGTATTCTGAGTCATTGGACCCTCTTCCTAGGCTTGCGCGTAAACTTGATATTAATATACATGTTTTCTAATCGTAATAACGTAGGCAATATGTTAATCAAAAACTCTCCCAGGGAACTGGAGTTCGGTGGTATCCCGTGCAAAAATTACCATAAGATTTCTACTGGTCAAACTGGTAAATCTTTAAAGACACGTGTGAAACAACACGAATACAACATAAGTAGACAAGTAAAAAGTAGAGTCTTATTCTTGAATATAAATAATGGAAATTATCATATTGATTTGACCGGAGCTAAAATGGTTACTTATAAAAAATCGGTGTTTTAAGAAACATATCGAATCCTCTCTGATTAAATTTAATAGATTAAATATAATAAACATTAGTAATGGTTTATTCAAGCTTGACTCAGTACTGGTGAGGGTAATAGTCTCATCTAAGAGGGTTGACAGCTAGCACATAGTTTTTTACTTTTTTCTTCCTGTACTCTTTTGTTTACCTTAACACTTCTCGTTGGACCTTTGTCCTCTCCTACACTTTACACCACTTTTAAAATCTTATGGTTGAAAGATCTTAGTCTTTTTTCTGGTTTGACCGTTGTATACTTGTATATGTAATTCTAGGAGTTAACAATAGCTGCCATCGATTTTCCCAAATATACGAGTATCTCAGTTAACATCTCCAAAACAGTTTGCTACATACTTATATTCGGTATTATTTCTATATAGTTACAGATACCTTACATTTCAAAAAATCTATTGAATAAAGTAATTTATTGTTATCCTATGCAAATTTTAAAATTCACGTGCACCACGTAGTACTGAATTCTATTAAATTTCAATGTAAAAAACATGTTGATTTAATTTTCCTACATAAATATTTTTCAATTGAAAAGATTCCCCTCGCTTTTCCTTTGAAATCAATCACTCCTTTGACAACTACATGTGTAAACAACGCTCTGACGTGCTCCCATATCTCTGACAGCCAAATTAAATCCAAACCATTAGTAATGTTTTTATAATAAACATTTCAAAAGTATTAATTACAAAAATTATGTAATTTCCTAATAACTGATTACGAGCCAAGCCGTGGCCTGAAAATCATTTATAAGTAAATATGAATGAAGATAATACTTTAATTAAAATAGTAAACAAAATAATAACAAAAATGTAAATACTTCCACAAAAGATATTTAACCTTCAAAAAAACAAACAGAAACTGGAAATATCTAAGTCAATAATTTTAAGTTTAATATTTGATTTGGTACGCCTGTTTAATGAATTAATTTGTAGGTTAACTTATAATATGTTACACTTTTGAATTTACTTTTTCTAATTACAACAGTTGAATGAAACGTAATAAATTTAAACATTATATCTTCTAAACTTGACCGGACATATTAAAATCTGTCAAGGAATATAGTGTTAAATGCATCTATCGTAAACTTGTCCATCATAAAATATCTTAAACTCTTTGAACACATAAAACACCAGCTGACACTTCTTTTGCTACTATGAGTATATACCAAAAGAAAAAATCTTGATTGACAACTGTATACATAAAAAAAACTGATTAAAACTGGCTCATTTCAAGTTATCCTTACGTTTTATGCATTAGAGAGACCGAATCCACCCTTAGAAAAGTTTCTGTCTGTTTATGTATTTGTTTGTTTGTTTGTTCGAAAAATTTTGTCACAAGTAAACTGTCACTATAAATTATAGTGAGCTGAAACTTTGACAGTAGATTTGACATTCTTTGACAGTATATCTAACTTAAAATCTAAGATTTGTATGGATTGGAGATTCAACGTGCAGGGTGAATTCTAAATAACCTGTAGAAGCGAAGTTATGGACTTTTAAACAGTGTTTCGCTAGCTTCACAGTCATTTTTATTTTGAAAATATACAGATGTTTTTAGGTAATGAACAGTAAGAACGTAAGGGGGCAGAAACCACGTAAGTCCATATTTATATGATAGGAAAATCATAAAAAACTATAATGAAAAATATTTCATTAGCTAATTATTTAAATAATTATCAATCTTAATGAACTTATTTAAACTGATAATATTTATGCATAATTCAAGTGAACATTTTTGAAACTTAACCATTAAATCTGTCCTTTACAACAGTAGACAGCAGAAATTATCATATGAACTACAGATGGAGTTGGACAGGCATTGTGTTAGAAAATGTTGTAAAACAATTCTGTTTCAGTACAACTGAGTACATATGACAACAAATGACGGGTAAACAGGGTATTGATGGGAACAGATCCTACACAACTTCCATTATGTTAATGTTTTGACCCAAATACTTCTTTAATCTCAAGTTTATCTGAGAAATGAATGAATTAATTTATCATTAGTGTAACTTTGATAAACCTCTACGATTAATTAATTCTTTTTAATATTATCGCTGATTTAAACTCAACAATCATTCCGAACGTTGGTTTTATCAAAACTGAATCAATTTTGTGAATACAATTTATTCATTTGATATTTAAGTGTCGTTCAGATTAAACTTCAAATCTGACACAAACTTTTGTGGGTAAACAGAACTTAGTTAAAAAAATATAGCTACATTGTTGGTATAAACAAAATGTTTATTTTTAATTAAAAGTGAATAAGTATAATGAGTTCTCTTACGTTTCCTGTATCATGTGCAGAGACACTTGAAATAATTTTAATACAAAAAAGGCGCACTTTCTTGAACATATAACATTCACTCCAGTAAAATGAATACCAGATCTCGGTTTAAACTTACAATCAATTAACACAGTGGTGAATTTAAAGACAATTTTACTCTGCTAAGTATATCCATGCAAAGTTTACAGGGGAACTTTACTTACAAACAACAATTGTAAGTTAAGTCTAGAAAGTTATTTAACAATTCGAACTTTAGAAATGTTGATCATCTCAAAGCTTGCTGAACCAATGACAGCTATTCCAGCTCCAGTATTAAGATCAGAAGAAGTCTCTCAGCTCTTAGTAGGGAAAAAGTATCACCCCCGTCATTAAACAACTCTATAGAATAATATCGTTGAACAGGTCTGAGAATTTCACCCTTTTCAGTGGTTAGTTTTGTAACTTTAGCTTCCTCATCTTTGCCAGGAAACACTCCTACCAACACTCGAGAACCATTTCAAAATCTACGTTTATGATCACACCGAATGCAGATTATACTCCCTAATTTAGTTCCATCAGAAGCCTTTTGAGAAGCTATTATGGGAGCACCCAGGTATTCTTTACCTGGAAATATGTTACTTAGGTTTCTTTGGACTCAGCTATGACTCACAAGTGGTTATAAAAGCTGCTTTTGCTAATTGCATTCTAATCATTTACTCGTCATTCTATGATTTCTTCTACACTACTTGAAGGGCGTAATGGACCTAAGTGATTGGCACTTGCGTTAATTACGCCTTCTTTTTTAATCACTAAGATTTTGATTCATTCTCATTTTTCAAAGTGTATTTAACGAGTTTTTCAACAACAGCTTCATAACAGCAAAATAACAACTCAAAAAGCTCCAGTAGGATCATTGAAAATTTAATTGAGTCTCTAGGCAGATTCTACCGCTATTCTTCCAATAAGTGCTAAACACCAGCGAAGTTCTGGATACAAAATACAAAACACATGTCCTAAGCCCTCTAGCTATCAGTCTGTGAAGATTCAGAAGAAACTCTTCTCCTTTCTTCTTTGAAGAAAGAATCATTCAATTGAATATTACAGCCCAGTGCTCATATTCCTATCTATTTGAGCTCAAATCAGTAAAAAGTAATTAACTTTTGTCTAAGTAATAGTGCACTCTGAATATGTATTTTATTTATTGTAAGTACGTTGCAATGGGAGGGAGATAGTCTTAAGCAACATTTCTCGATTTTTGTTAAAAAAAAATACATACAAGATTTGATCACAATGTCTAAAACTCAAATTTTCTTTCAAAATTAATATTTTATGTAGTATCTTTCTGTGTGAGTGCTACTTAGGTCAACAAATCTTTCAAAAGTGATTTTTCATATAAGTGATTGATTTTTCATTATTTTCCTATGTGCTAGTATTTCTTAGTCTTCTTTTTCTAGTTGTTAGAAGGAAATGTGCAACGAAAGACAAAAGTTTGAAAAATCGTTGTGGGTGTTGACTTGTTGACAAGAAGGCGTCCAGGAGTTGCTGGTTGATTCATTAATATGCATGAAAACTGTGACATGTGCTCAGCAGTTCCATTCAGTCCACCTCTTTTTGATGTTAATCAACCTTTCTATCTTTAATAAACGCAGTTCTTTAAGGACAAATGCAACTTTACTATTACTTTTCTTCAATGAATTATAAATTTAAAAATTAAGCAATTTCTTTTAGAAATACAATTTGTCAAGATAAAAAATCAATTTGTTGTAGGTATAAAAATATAAATATCGATATCAAAGTAATAGGAGAGGAAAATGGAGTAGTCAATAGTTAAAGGAATAGATATTCCTGTTAAATATACTGAACTTGTACCTGCTTTACGAACTTGCAGCATATGAGCCTTACGAACTGTAATTATGATATAGAAAATAGCATATGCTTTCAAATCAAACTTATTATTAGCAAAATTTAAAACTAAAAAAATGGAGAAATTATTGAGTAAGCTATCCAGAAAGAAAAATCTGGAGTGGCCTACACTCTACTTTACTATAACTAACTTAATATCCAATTACTTGAGTATATAACACATAACGTCTCATTTAAGCATAACGTAAACATCTAATGGGATATGAATATTAGTCTTTCATTCCTGAGTTAGTAAAGATAGTGATTGAAGGACATATCAATAAATAAGCTTTTATTTTTGTACATCACACTGCTGATGCAAATAATTTCATTAGTATAACTACAGTAGCAATACCACTTTTGAAAAACCAAAGTGAACATTTCTTGATAAAAAGTATTCTCCTACAAGAGAACATGGCTTTTGTTCAAATAGCCAGTGGATTCCTTACATCGTTTACTTGACATCCTTCTACATTGAATATTAAAGTAAAATTCTCAAATTTAAAACAGGAAAATACCCCTTTTTTCTCTGAAAAACATCATAAACAGCGAAGACAAAATATTGTTTCAAGATAATTTATAATTAAAGATGTACGATAATTACATTTATTAATCTCTAAACGAAAGATTTCAATTTTGAATTATCTTTTACATTTTTGGTTTTTAACAGAATTATTATACTGGGAATTTTATGGCTTCTTAGTATTTAATAAGATCATTTTCCTTCCCCTTTGTCAAATAACATATATACGAATTTTTTCTGAGTGAGTGTTATCATTTTTCTGCACAATATTATTCCTCTTACATCTCATATAAGTCAATAAACAATTTAAATTGTTCCTTTATAAATATCAATTTTATCTTAGTGGATTCGCTCAAAAAAATTCTAAGTCAATGTAAACAATGTAAAAAAATCTGGAGTGGCCTACACTCAACTTTACTATAAGTAACTTAATAGCAAATTCTTTGAGTATATAACACATAACGTCTCATTTAAGCATAACGTAAACATCTAAATGGGATATGATTATCAGTCTTTCATTCCTGAGGTAGTAAAGATCGTGAATGAAGGATATATCACTATATATGCTTATTTTTGTACATCATACAGCTGATGCAAATAATTTCATTAGTATAACTACAACAGCAATAACATTTTTGAAAAACCAATGTGAATATTTCTTGATACGAAACATTCTCCTACAAGAGAACATGACTTTTGTTCAAATAGCCAGTGGACTTTTTACATCGTTTACTTGACGTCCTTCTACATTGAATATTAAAGAAAAATTTTCAAATTTAAAACAGGAAAATACCCTTTTTTTCTCTGAAAAACATCATAAACAGCGAAAAAATGTTGTTTTAAGATGATTTATAATTAAAGATGTACGATAATTACATTTATTAATCTCTAAACGAAAGATATCAATTTTAAATTATCTTTTACATTTTTGGTTTTTTACAGAATTATTATACTGAGAATTTTATGGCTTCTTAGTATTTAATAAGATCATTTTCCTTCCCCTTTTGTCAAATAACATATATACGAATTTTTACTGAGTGAGTGTTACCATTTTCCTGCTCAATATTATTCCTCATACATCTCATATAAGTCAATAAACAATTTAAATTGTTCCTTTAAAAATATCAATTTTATCTCAGTGGATTCGCTCAAAAAATTTCTAAGTCAATGTAAACAATGTAAAAAAATATAAAAAATTCGACAAGTATAGCAGGTGTTCTCATAGTCAAGGATAAACAAACCGTTTTTTATATCGTTATTGCTCTTTACCGTAATTGAAACATCATGAATTTTTTTTTATGAATTGCTAATTTTTTGTTTCATTTTTGGTCAATTTTTCATTATTTTTTATTGAGCCGTTTAGCGTCAAAAAAACATTTTATGAAAACAGAAATCGTACTGTAACGCCCCATTAGCGAACGTAATTTTCAAAAAAAATATCTCAACTCATTCTCCACATAATGTTCTATTTTTAGGCATAGTTTCATTTTGATTCGACAAACAGTATGGCTTGTATCGCTCTCACAAGGTTTGAGATTGAATTATAAGTCAAAATTTTTACATTTTAAAAAAAAAATACTTTCCGTTGTTTTAAAATTCTGAATATATTTTTGGTTTGTTCCATTTGTAACCTTAAAGATATTGTCAAAATTTCAAAACTCTAGAGTTATCAGTTTAGGAGAAATAAATGTTTGAAAAAAACGGTTTTTGGCAAAAAAAGTGACTTTCCCATCATGCATAATTCTTCCCAAACAATAGGGATCTTCGTCTTTATGGGGCCCATTTTTGTGTAAAATATCAACTTGATCCATCAAAGATTCTGGACCGTACCGTGGTAACAAGCAATGCTAACACACTCACCCACCCACCCACCCACCCACCCACCCACACACACACAGACCTCATCGAAAAAACTTCATAAAACGACTTCTGGGACCTCAAAACATGTAATTCCGTCAAAATCTCGAGATCGGATTTTTTCACCATCACTATACTTTACTTATAGTAAAGTAAAAATAAAATCTGGAGTGGCCTACACTCTACTTTACTACAAGCAACTTAATGTCAAATTTCTTGAGTATATAAAACATAACGTCTCATTTAAGCATAACGTAAACATCTAAATGGGATATAATTATTAGCCTATCATTCCTGAGGTAGTACAGATAGTGATTGAAGGACATATCATTTTATAAGCTTATTTTTGTACATCACAAATAATTTATTATTTGCAAATAATTACATTAGTATAACTACAGCAGTAATAACATTTTTGAAAAACCAAAGTGAACATTTCTTGAAACGATTTATTCTCCTACAAGAGAATGGCTTTCGTTCAAACAGCCAGTAGATTTCTTACATCGTTTACTTGACATCCTTCTACATTGAATATTAAAGTAAAATTTTTAAATTTAAAACAGGAAAATACCCTTTTTTTCTCTGATAAACATCTTTAACTGCGAAGAAAATGTTGTTTTAAGGTGATTTGTTAATTAAAGATGTACGATAATTACATTTATTAATCTCTAAACGAAAGATTCAGATTATGAATTATCATTTACATTTTTGGTCTTTTATAGAATTATCATACTGGGAATTTTAATCTTTAAAATAATAATAATAATAAGCTTCTTAGTATTTAATAAGATCATTTTCCTTCCCCTTTGTCAAATAACATATATACGAATTTTTTCTGAGTGAGTGTTATCATTTTCCTGCACAATATTATTCCTCTTACATCTCATATAATTCAATAAACAATTTAAACTGTTCCTTTATAAAATCATATTTATCTCAGTGGATTTGCTCAAAAAATTTCTAAGTCAATGTAAACAATGTAAAAGAATACAAAAAATTCGACAATTATAGCAGGTGATCTCTTAGTCTAGGGTAAACAAACAGTTTTTATAGCGTTATTGCTCTTTCCTATAATTGAAACTTCATGATTTTTTTTATGGATTGCTAATTTTTTGTTCCATTTTTGGTCAAATTTTCATTATTTTTTAATGAGCTGTTTAGCGTCAAAAAAACATTTTCTGAAAACAGAAATCGTACTGTAACACCCCTTTAGCTAATGTAATTTTGAAAAAAAAATATCTCAATTCATTCTACACATAATGTTCTATTTTTAGGCAGAGTTTCGTTTTGATCCGTCAAACAGTATGGCTTGCATCGCGCTCACAAGGTTTGAGATTGAATTATAAGTCAAAATTTTTACATTTTATTGAAAACAAAAATTTTTCCCGTAGTTTTAAAATTCTGAATATATTTTTCGTTTGTTCAATTTGTAACCTCAAAGATAATGTCAAAATTTCAAAACTCTAGGGTTATCAGTTTAGGAGAAATAAATGTTTTAAAAAAAACGGTTTTTGGCAAAAAAAGTTACTTTCCCATCATGCATAATTCTTCCCAAACAATAGGGATCTTCGTCTTTATGAGGCCCATTTTTGTGTAAAATATCAACTTGATCCATCAAAGATTCTGGACCGTAGCGTGGTAACAAGCAATGCTAACACACTCACCCACCCACCCACCCACCCACACACACACAGACATCATCGTAAAAACGTCATAAAACGACTTCTGGGACCTCAAAACATGTAATTCCGTCAAAATCTCGAGATCGAATTTTTTCACGATCACTATACTTTACTTATAGTAAAGTAAAAAAAATATCATACATACTGAACAAAATATATCTAATGCCTGACAAAAATATGTATAAAAAGTGAATTGTGATATATAAACCTGATAATATTCAATGTTAAAAATTTTCCTTTCAAAGATATTATATTACTTTGACAACTTTGTGAAATTCTTTGTGCTGATTTAGTTGTGTAATCAACATTTCAATTAAATTTTTTTATTTTTTTCAATTACAATTTTTATATATTTTGTCGTTACTATAAGTAATATATCTTATATAATCTTGAGATTCTTTCACATTTACACATTTTGAGGTCGTTGTAGTCGACTTCTGACGTATTTTTGATATCTGTGAGTGTATGTGTGTCCAAAAGATTGTGATCACGCTACATACGTTGCAACACAGTAATCATTATTCATCAATATTGATTAGTATTAATGATATTAATTAGAAGTATTCAATACTACTATATTAATCCGGAAACTATAGAACGGAATTACGGTAATCTAATGGAAGAATAATTGGTGTAAGTATTGAAAGTACTATTTGATTGTACTTGAAAAAGAGCCAAAAAGTACATTGAAGAGCTTAAAGACTGAAGTTGAATTTAGAAAAGCCAATTAGATAAGCAGTAAAACAGATATGGCCACGGTATGTTTGAGTCAGATGAGATTAAGGCCCTTAGATTAATAATAGTAATCCATATCAAATTAATCAAAGATTTCAAATTTCAATGATTTGTAGGGATATTATTTATGATTATCTATGAGTTTGATATTACGTCTACACGATAGCCACATTAAAATAAAACCAAATATCAATTGATCGTCAACGAATTTGATATTATGTTTACCTATAGAAGTTGAATTTAGGCCACTCTAGATTATTTTGTTTGTAAGTAGTATTTAGTCTCTTTATACAGCTTATGGTTTGACAAGCTCTTCATTTCTTCACCCTTGTGTATGTTTCATTTGTATTAAATAATTGAGAAATGTGAGAATTCAATTTCTTTTCTTTTTGGGTTTCTGAATTTTTAGATTTAACTAATTCTCATGTTTCTATATTATAACTATTAAGTGATATAGAATTTATATTGATTAATTGATGAATACTTTTTAATGGTAAAGATTTCACTGAAAACCCTTGAAAGAATAATTAAACGGACAACCAGAAAATTGCAGAATATTTTAAAACCTTCAAGGTCTTTAATCTTTGATTATGCAAATATCTTTTGTTAACAAGGTTGGTCATTATAGATTTATTAATTTCAGTGTTAATGGATTTCTCATATAACAGGATTCATTATTTATTTTCAATTTTCTTCCACTTAAAGCGTTTTTGTAATTTTTAGCTCACTTGTATCTCTTTTAAGTTTAGTACTTCATGCTTCAATAATTTATCTAATTAATATAACTATATGTACTTATTTTTTGTGAGACATTGTTTTTTAAATTGAGAGGAACGTCTGAAATTGAGATTTTTTAAAGTTATTTTAATTTTCACTACTGAAAAGGTTTTACGTTTTTCAATCCACTTTACCAATTTAGTTCTGAAAAACTCAAATCAGCTCATTTTAAATAGTAATTTTTCATTGCGACTACTTTAATTAAACTGTGAACAAGAGATGTTTCCTCGAGGAGGATTGCGGGTTCCAGGGAAAGTGAGGTAAATTTTCCGATTTCCTAGAAAGGACGGAGGGCAGAGGGACCATCAAAGCCGAACTCCCACGAAAGAAAGAGGCCCAAATGGAGCTCGCCTAGACAAAACGAGTCCTCTTCGAACAATGCAGAGACCCAAGGATTTTATGGGCTGCTTCCCCAAGTAATAGGTCTGTCCCCTGGAAAAAAGTGTCCTATTTCTTTTGCTCCTCCCCCCTTCCTTTAGTGCTGTCGACAAACTATCCCTACCTACCTTTCATATTTTTGATACTATTTTCTTCATTATTATTTTCAAAGTCACTTAGAACATTTTCAGAACAATAAACCATGTAACCAAATGAATTCTTCAATTAAATTTTATAAACGATTAAAGAACTCTACAGTTTTATTTTCTCTGAATAAATTTGAAACAACAGAATAAAAAATATCACAACTGTAATACTTCTATACCACTGAAGCAAAATTTAACAAATACTTCATTTCTAATTTCTAAACTAATTTTTTTAGTCCTTAGAAAACATGATTTTTAGCAGCTATTTTCCAGTAGAGATCATATTCATAAATATAAGAAGCTTAATAAGCAAGATTCTAACGTTTTGCTAAATTTTTAATAAAAAAAATAGCAATATTTAAAAATTAAATTAAAACAATATTCAAAAAACAAATTTTAAATTACTTATTTTGAATCAATTTATTTAATCAATTTAATACCGTTATAGGTGTGGGGAATAAACATATTTTGTTATAGATTAAAGTAAAATGCTTTACGATGAGTCTTAAATTAAATTACAGCATCATTATATTATGACAGTTCATAAATAACGAATTATTGTTTATAAATATTAATCTCAACCAGTGAAGACTTTAAAAGTTTTGAGTTCACTTGAATACATTTCTGCCAATATGTGATATGTGAGTGGGTGGGGTCATCGTAAACGCCGAGCGCGCTCAAGAAGTCAGTAGATGCAAAAGTATTTGAAAAAAAAGTTATGAAATTATTTATAAAAAATAATGAATCAAATATGTAAATAATCCTTGAATAGGAAAAAAACTGTGTTGTTTTGGTTAATATTGAGAAAGGTACTTAATTGTATATTGTAATAAATTAAAACTATTATTTCCTGTTCCTGTAGTAGTCTTTAAATATTGAAATTTTACTCATATTCCCAGTAAAAATTAGAAATATTAGAACAATTTTATTGTATTGTGGGTACCAGTAAGCTTTAACTCTCGTCTAACTGACGATTTAACTGTCATCGTTTACCTATGTTCACTTGCTGGTGTTATTCACCTTTATTTTGGTAAAAAATGGTATTTTCATGAAGCTTTAATCTGATTATCACATAAAAAGATTAAGAAATATTGTATGCGTTAATTCTAAGTATTTCTTAAACTTTAAATGATAATAGAATGAAAACTTAATGGGAAATTAATTCAGTGAATAGTATACTGACAATGACAATGTTACTATTATTAGTACTTTTAAAAAGGAAGTAGTTGTAAATAGTGTTAGGAATAAGGCTGGTTCATAAAGTTATAAGTATTAACATTGTATTGCATTATACTACTTTTTTAATGAACAAGAATGTCACTCTCAATCACCTTTACCTTTTTACCACCTTTCTGAAAAATGTATTGACCGATCGCGCTAGAATCGACGACTCCACGCCAACAAAGATTGAAACGGATATAGCAGGTGTTCAGGAGGATTTCACAATTTTATCGACCCAATAAAAATTCTGTTGTCTATGGCTCTACTAATATGTGGTTAACTCAAAGAAATAGCTGCCGTGGGAGCCTGTTTTTAAGCTCTGTGGTTGGTATGATCTCTTTTACTTAATTTCTGAGTCGACATAATTTTGCCGCTTGGTATAACTTTGACTTGATAGCTTCAGTATCATGAAACCATTAGGCGATTGCTGACTGGATCCTTTTACAGCTCCCACATTTTCTGGTGTTCTAATTATGCTAGGTCTGACAGGTGATTTACTTTTTAGTGAGGACCCAGAAGCCCGATGTTAGAAATCCGCAGCAAAATCGATTTGCTATTCGGTACAGTTCGTTTGGACCGAGCGAGATGAGTGTATTAACTAAATATACCATTATTGCGGTATATTTGGTTAATATAGAGCAGTATATTGCTGTGCCACAATACCACAGAACAGAATTTTCTCTTAATACGTTGGAACAAAAAACCACCTTTGTTCGTTGATAAAAATCACTATGGGTGCTAAAAATGGCATAGCCAACCTGCCAAATCATACGTATCATTGAGAACAGGTTAGTTCAGTGGTTAACGTACTCACCTCTGGGCTGGTAGTCTGAGGTTCGATCCCCACCTGGCCCTCGATTTATTCGCGCGGGAGGTGAATAAATTTGAGTACGTCGTCCTTCGGAGAGGATGTTAAGTCATCGGTCCCAAGCCTGTACAATGTCAGATACTCGTTAAAGTCCCTACTCAAAATGAATTTGAGTCAGTCAAAATTTAGGACTCCTAATGTGGAATCACCGATCAAACAAAAAGCCGGTAAACGGCTGATGTCATTATCCGCTAGGGGATCGGTTTAAACAATAAAAAAAAACGTATCACTTCTCTGTAACCCACAACGTCCACACTGTATTCTTCAAATTCAGGATATCGTTATGCCTCACCAGCCTATATTGACCTGTTCTAGTATAATAGCCATAATAACTGCTTTCAATATTTTAATTTTTATAATTTTGTTGTTGGTTCTAAAAATAAAAATGTCAGCCTCTGCAATAGTAGCCAAACACATTTAACATTTTTTTTTAGAAATATATGAAAAAATATTTGTTTAAACAAACTTTGAACATCTGTCATATGTTTAGTATAATTTGTAGTTGTGTATGCATATAGATATTGCGACACATAATTTGCCTTTCTCAGAACACCTCCTTGTTTCATCTTGTTGCAGTTCGAAATTTACGTTTTCAAAAAAGTTTTCTTTTGTTCTGTGCTCTATCAAAGTTTTATTTAAATTTATGTATAATTTATTAGTTACTTCTTAATAATAAAAGCTAATGTAAGTAAATCAAATTAAACACCATCTTTACAATTAAATAAAAATAATAATTAATCTGTTTAAAGATTATAATTGAAACCTATTTAACTCTCGAGTAGACCATTAAAACGATTCTCATTGACCGTATTACAATGTGATTGAGATTTCAAGTGTATATTGTACGGGTTATTAAGGTCAAAGAGAACACAAAACTGCTTTAGATTTAGTTCGTTTCCCTTCGACATGAATGAGTGGAAACATTAATGTTTCAATGTGAAAGGTCTTTTGATGTATATTTCTCTTTCGCTCATAAAAATGTTTTATACCTTTTATAGTCAATTAGGTCATAAAAATTTTACCAACGTTTCACCTGTAACCATTCAAACATCTCCAACAAAAAAATAAAATCAATAGAACGACTACATAAATATGATAATAATTTTAAAAAATAAATTTTTGGTGCTGAAAATAAGTTCATATTTCTTCTTGTTTCTTACTTTCAAAATAAGTTTCTTATTTCATTTTTATATTGAATTAAAAATTGTTGTTTGGTTAATTAAACTATTATTGAAGTTGTTGACTACTTTCTTTGAAAGTGGTCATTTATTAGTTCCATATCTTGTTTAAATCTGTAGAGATCATTTATTTTAACATTTGAAATTTAAAACAGAAGAATAAACTAAACATTTTTAATTCTTAACACTTCTTGTTAGATATTCAAAGGAACACAAATGTGTTATTACTATAAATATTATATTATTATAAATTTGCTGTATATATGTACACATGCATCAGTTGGGTTTTTGACTCTGACGAAGACCGCTTGTTACGGTTGAAAGATCTTAGTCTTGTTTTCCCATTCTTATTGTGGTTTAATCATTGATTGTTGTTTCACGTGTTTATGTGAAATCTTTTTATGCATGTACGTAATCTTTTTTCCCCCATTTCTTATTGTGGTTTGAACATTGAATGTATATATGTAACAAATTATTTTAGGCATATATATATATATATATATAAATTCAGTTGGGTTTTTGACTCTGACGAAAACCGCTTGTTACGGTTAAAAGATCTTAGTCTTGTTTCCCATTTCATATTGAGGTTTGATTACTGATTGTTATTTCACGTGTATATGTAAAATCATTATATATAATATTATAAAACTTTATTTATAGTAAACATAAGACCCAACTAGGTTTCTGACTCTGACGAAGACCGCTTGTTATGGTTGAATGATCTTAGTCTTTTTTTCCCATTTCATATTGTGGTTTGATCAATGATATATATATATATATATATATATATATATATATATATATATATATATATAACAAAGTGGAACACTATAACTATGTGTGTCTACATTGGTGGTAGACATTTTTGTTTGTATGTTTTAACTGTCTCAATACAAAACAATGATTTCAGTTAATAAGTCGTTGCTAGATTGTATAAAAGATGGCGATTGCCTTCAGGTGGTGTGTTGCTTATTTAGACCGTTGTTATCAAATTATTGTTTACACACTTGGCTGTTAAATAGGTCGAGATGTTGAAGCAAAATTAGAATTGGATTGCTTGTCCAAACCGCTGTCAATGCAAGATAAATATTAGTATTACGTAATACGACCTTAACACAAAACAATCTGACTGGATAAGGAAATGTGCAACAATGTTGCATATATGAGCTTGTTTACTGATAACAATTATCTATCTTGAGTTAATGGTGTTCACACGAGGCATTTTTTTTTTATTATTCTATATTATTCTGACATTGCGAAAAATGAGTAGTAGGAAACGAATGGACCTGGTCGTTATCAAAGTCAGGCAGTAGCACCGGAGAACTGCCTGCCTTATCTACCCTCCACTTATCTGCCGCAAACAAATCGAGCGGCGCCTACACTTGGAAATTTTCTGTCAACCTTATTGCATAACTGTTGCCGCATGTATAGCTATGGCTTAGAAATATATATGTATAACCTAAAGTAGAAGTTAGAGCATAAAAGAGACGAACAGTCATGGATCTTGATACTTCTTTGCACCATAACGTTTCAAGGGAAAACTAAAAGTCACTGATATGAAGTAACAAACAAACTCATGACCGTTACAAAATCAATAACATGTATATAATAAAAGTAATATGCACACGCAATATAGAATAGAATAATATTCTCACTTACTGCTCTCGATATTAAATGTAAGTTTAAAACCTACAACAATAAAAAGATAAAGATGTCTTGACTATTTTGAAGAGCTGATGAATCAAGAATGCAAAAATAATATTCCCACATATAATTTTAACAGGACCACCAAGAATTTCTGAACTATTCTTATTTCAACTTGTTTAATTCTTAATTTTGACTATTAATTTTATTCTATGCTTATTTACTTTATCCTTTCCTTCTCACTTTTCTTCTTATTTATACCATGTACATCCATCTAAGCACTGGCATTTGTGTCTCAACTGTTGGTCGTCCACCGTCGTTCTGCCGGAGAACTGTGTCTACTTCTCTCCCACCTGATGACGGTTAGAGAAAATTTGAGACAGAGGGTGTTTAATCCTCTACCATTCGGTAGAATTTTAATTCTACCATTTAATTCTACTGAATTAAAACTAGACTGTATGTATAAGAAAACCCACAGAAGAAAATTAGAAAAGCTTTGTCGATATTTTAACATTCGTCATCTCATCAGGAGAGCAGTCTGAGCTATTCAGAAGCCAAGATTGAAGTCTATCGATCTGGAGGAGGGAAGTGAGAGAAGGAAAAATAATCATGAAGGATAGTAAGATAAAAAGTACCGAAATCAAGATTAAAACAAAATTAATTAAATTAAAACAAAATAAATAAAAATATAAATATAAAAATTAATTATACCTTAATAAAAAAATAAATTAAATTTAGACAATAATGCAGAATAATTATGAATAATTAACAAGCGCAGGTGAAGATCTACTACCGAGAAGACAAATATGTCATTACTTCAGAGATTTCGAAGTGACATTAAAGGTAGAACCAGAGATATGTTTATTAATGGTTACAATGGATTTGTGTTAATGACAAGGGGAATGTTGCTGCGTCATCAAGAGAACAAGAGTGATTCGTTAACAGGGTAATCTGTTGATGTTTAAGAGTGTTGGGAAATGTTGACCGTAGGATTAAGAGCCTAATGAGGAGGGTTTGATGAGAAGTTTGTTGTTTCCAATAGCTTTAGTTCTTATGAAGCAGAAACTTATGGATTCACATCTGAAATTATTTTCAATATCTACGTTTCTTGATAAGGCTTATTCATAATAAGGCTTACTTATCATGAGCAATTAAGATGCAAGACTTGTTTTTGGGTGTAGCACTAAACCAGTTTGAACTTCTAAATGTTAAATGTCAAACGAAATAACTGAATTATATGGAAGGTCCTTGACTGCGTTTGGAATTGAGAGTTTTTGGATCTAAGAATAGAATATATATGAGCTTAACTTAGATTTATTATAGTCAATTTAATTCAAGTGTTGCTTGAATAACTGGAGTGTAAAATGAGTCCCGAAATTACACTTGGGTTTCGTAATGTACAACATGGTTGCCAATGAATACAGGAGGTAGTTGAGAAGGGATACTCCTGTTGAAACGAATGTGAGAACTGATAGGCTGTTTCAAAAGCTGATTTCGAATTGTAAACCACCGTAATGTCTTATCGGAGAATGAGAGTGTTATGCTCTTGTGTCATTACTGATATCGGTACGCAAAGATACCAAAGATCCGCAGGATGTCCACAGCGAAGAGTCCCAGAACACTCTCAATAACATTGGCTCAACTGTAATTATGAAGATGAATGTATATAGGCTATACAGTATTGGGCCAAGAACACAACTTTAGGGGACACCAATGTAAATTTGTCTATTCAAAGATTATTTGAAGAAATCCAATGAAGATAAAACTGTAGTAAAACTGAAGTTTATTAGAGACATGAATGTGGTCATGGAAGAGAATAACAAATATGAGAAAGATAACAACTGTATGTTGATCTTAAGAAGTTAAATGGAAGTAGAAGAGGTTAAAATATTGTACACTTATTTTAATGTACTGAAAACCTATTTTAATGTAACTTAAATAAAATAGCATAAAAATTAAATTGAGGGAAACAAATTGAAAGAATAAAAATTATATTAAGTTTTTAACTTGACAAGTGACTAAACAAAAAATATATCAACAATACAGTGAATTCAAAAAGTCAGCTAGTGAAGAAGTAGTTTTATATATATATATATATACGATTAAGGCCCGGTAATCGGGCCCCGTAATATATATATATATATATATATATATATATATATATACTCATATATATATATCAAAAGATTAGATAAAGAAAAAGTTTTGTGTTGACGATGAATTTTTCTTTTATCTGAAGATAGCATATATATCTGAAATATAAAGTGAGTTCTTATAGTTTTTTTTTGTAAATGTTTTGTCTTTAGAATTTAATGTATTTTATACATGTAAGTACAAAATAATAAGAAAATGTTTAGAAAGGAAAATATGAAGAAGGAACAAATTTAACTCACACAAATATATTGATATCTTCGTCATCAGGAGGAGAAACAGTAGGCGAAATGGTAAGGTACCGATTGGAAAACAGCTAGTTTGTTATCCTTGTCAGAGTAGCCACCAAGTAAGGAGAATGAAAAAGAAAAACATAGGTATAAAAGAAGAAGGGAAATAAAGTGACGAATTAAAGTAAAAGGGTATAAACTAAAGAATGGTAATAATAAAAAAAAATATAAATGATAAACAACAGATCAAACAACAGATAATTAATGAATAAATTATTTCAATTAAGTTAATTTATAAATAAATAACTTAAAATGAATAATAAAATAACAAAGAAATGTTTGATAAAAGCTTGAGTCCCTTAGGTGATTTGGTAATATCGAAGTTGTGGTTATGTTTTGGTAATTATGGAAGTAGTTCTTTTAAAAACTACTTATATTACAACCAAAAAATACTCACTTCGCTTCTTATTACGAATGATGTCAAAATTCTATAAACTTTTCATTGTTTTTCTGTGTATCTATGCAGTAATATATATGAAGAGTGATTGAAATATTAGTCTAAGCCTTTCTTATCTCTTTCTTCTGTACAGTTGTGTTAAGAATGGTTGGTTAGTGATACATTTCACAGTTTTAACAGGTAGTTTATATTATAATATAGGAAGAAGAATGTACCTAGGTAGGTAATATTAATAATGAAAAAAAAAAACCATTTGATCTTACCCATGAATTGAGGGACGGCCTCAATTTTGTTTAAATGTCTAATTGGATAAGAATAGGAATAAATAATGGATTTAACTTAAGTTGGTCAAAGTACTTCTGAGACAGAATATTAGCTTTAATGAATTCAATTGTTTTTTCAATTTAGATGATAACCTAGAAAGAGGTTAGGGATATATTTAGTAAATATGTCTTAGAAAGAGAAGTGGATGATTGTTAGGGAAGTGAAGGGATGAAAGGTAAGGGTTTGAGGACTGATTTATTTTGGCCGACTCATTGGCCACGGTAACATTAGAGTCTAAGTGGGGTGTAGTCAGACTGTCCTCAGACACGAGATCCCCATCGATTCCAGTAATCCTTCATTATACAAAACCCTACTTTTCGAGTTAGACTTCCTACAGAATATCGACGACCTATATTATTCCGGTGATTAAAATAGTTAATCTATGAATTAACCTTATTTCACTATTGTTTTATTATTCGTACGAATCCCTTCTTTAAGAAACCCATTCTTCGAGTTTACGTTATTGAGTTTCAAAAAAATTATTTTTTGCTGTTTGAACAATTAGTGCTTCAAACACTGTCTTTGAATGCTACTGCTTAGTCCTGGGCATTTTATTAGTTTGCTGCTATTGACGATATTTGTTTGTTTCACAAAAACACACGTAAAAAAAAATTGGATATTAAAACGAAGTTTCAGTGCAAAAGTTCAGTGTTGCATATCTCTTTTCCCCAATAAAGGGATTTATAAAAATTTAATATATTTATATACAATCATTTTCATGCATAAAGGATTTTTATTAAACTTGTAACATGAATGTATGCTAATAAACTATAAAAAAAATTAAATGTTATTGTTATTTACGTCAAATAACAATCCATGATCAAACCACAATAATAAAGGGAAAAAAGACTAAGATCTTTCTTTCAACCATAACAAGAGTTAACGTTAACCCCAACTGGGTTTTTTAGTTGTTTCTACTAACCCCAGTTTAGTAAACTACTAACCTCAGCTGGGTTAGTAGTTTAGGTTCTTAGTTTTTTCCCCATTTCTTATTTTCCCCTTTCTCATAATATGAAATGGGGAAAAAAGACTAAGATCTTTCAACCGTAACATGCAGCTACGAAGTAAAATGTTAGAAAAGGTTTTTTTAAAAATAAAAAATAACCAAAACATGAGAAAATATAAAGGAAATGAAATGTTGAGTGGCCTACACTAACTTTACAATCAGTAAACATAATATCAATCTCGTTGATAATCAACTCGATTTCGGTATTATTTTACTGTAAGTCTCATGTAACTATAGAATGAATAATTCTGCTATTTTTCCGGTTTCTATCCTGCTAAAGCATTATCAAGTCCCACGGTAATGCATAATAAAAGTACTATTCAAATTAATACTGAAAAAATTATTCTTCTATAAAATTACTGTAATCTACTCCTCGGTTTGGGTGTATCGATTTGAAGTATCTATCATGAGGACCATCCTTGTCCAAGAAGAAAGCCAAAGTCATTTCTTTAAAAAACTTCAAGATTCTTCCATGTTTTAAACAATATTTTATGGCAGATTTGTCGATTTGCACTTGTAATAGGTATATAGTATCTCATGAATATTCCTATTTTTATAAAATTCTTATATTATTGTAGGTTTTCATTATGTAATATTACTCGTTCTATATTACGTTATAAGGTTATGAAATATTGGTACAAAAATAATACTTAAAAAAACTTTTTACGATTGTTCAATCACCGAGTATGTGTTATATATATAGTCGCTATATTATCATAAAAGCGAAAAAGTTCTTTTCCCATACCCGAATGTTATTTATAACAATGGAGTTCTTAAACACAATAAGAACTATATGACTGAGAATTATTTATGCTAAATGGTGCTACAGGTAGATTTATTGTTAACACATTCGCAAGACAACCATCTTTCACTCTGCCAAGCATAATAAATTACATGGTAATTTAGCGGCTCTTTTTATAGTTTTATGAATCTTCTTGTCCGTACATATCATATTAACTATTTAAAATATCTTTAAGTTTCTCTATTAAACTTTAAAGCTTACAATTAATTGACTGGATTCTGTTCAGAAATGTTTAAGTCAATGTAAACAAAGCAGATTATCTATTATTTCAAGTTGGGTTTTTAGTTTTTATAGCTATATTTTCCTTTACAGTGATCGGAACTTTTTTTTGTAAATTTCTAATTTTAGGTTGATTTTTTGATGAGATCTCATTTTTAATTGTTAGTCGCTTAGATTTATGAAATATTTTTTGAAGTCATAAACTGTTCCATAAAATCCATTTTCATTCAAGTAATTTCGTTAAAAAGGTTCTTACCTCATCTTCTCAAGACATGAAATTTTTGGGGAAAATATCATTACGATCTTTCAAATGATGTGATATGTATTTCCTTCAATAAATTTTTAGAATCAATTATATGTCACAAACATACATGTTATGGTAAAACTGACTTTTTTTCTTCTATTCTGCTATCCAGAGAGATGAAACTTGAGGAATTATTATGGAACCAACAGAAGCTTTTACTGAAAGAAGTATTAAAGTCTAAAAACAATGGAGAATGCATTTTTCGTTTTTATAAACTACAGCTGCACTTATGATTGATTCTAAATGCTTGTGGACTCGATAGAGATCACACCGCATTATAATTGTAGTGAAATTTTACCCAAAAATAGCACGTACTCTTTGTGTATTTAAGACCTCCATTTTTCTTTTGGTAATATTGGAGCATGGAATATGTTCTTTTTCATTCATTATGACAATAAAGCTACTATTTTTAAGCCATTCCTGGAGTGATTCTCCCATCTTTATATACTAAAATTTTATATTAAATATTGTCGTACTAATATTTTTCATGAGCTTACATTCAAAGGAGATTAATAGTATCTTGAAAATGACAGAAGTCCTATCTACTGGTACATAAAAGTTGGAAGTAAAGATGCATCTTCTTAAAGGACAAAATCTCTATCACGAGGACAACAAAACAGAATGGGTCCAAAGATTTTGTTAACAAGATTGAAAAGTATTTAAGGATTAAAAGAATTACCTTAGGCTTCTTGGATTTAGGAGTTTCTGATAACACGTCCTTTCTGTCTTATTGAGTCAGCAGGTATACATAGATGTCTTAATCCAGCTACTTCAGATAGATTAATATCTGAAAATAACTCAAAGAATAATAATAGTAATTTTAGATTTTACAGGGACATTGAATCACAAATGATAACCAGTTTGGTAGCTTCCTGATTTACAAAAAAAAAAAGGACTTCTACCGATTTTAGAAACAAAAAAGGAAAGCTGGATTAGATGAAGGGAAAGCGCTGTACACAAATTGATGAGCCTTAGGACCGAATTTTGAACCTAATAACGAGAACTGATAAAATTGATGATGATGCAATAAAAGAAATAGAATAATTATTAAATTGGTTATCTACAAGTTTGATAATACTTTACTAGAGTGTGCTTTACAACTTCATCACGATAAAGAAATAAAAGAATTGAATTCATTTGATAAAAGAGCATGCTTTGTTTGTGAATAACTAGGACATATTGCTAGCTACAATCCAAAGTGGTTCAAAAATATGAGGCAACATGGTTTTGACTGAAGTTGATGAATAACCAAAATGTTAGCATAGGCAAAAAACGATGTCACACTACACTAATTAGATTAAATGTTAGAGTTGATAAGAAAAAAGTAATTGGAATTATTGATAGTGTATCTAATGTTACATTGATTAATTATAAAATTCTGCATGGTATTAAAAATAAAATGGATGACAATTAAGAGATAAAGCGGTTTGTTCAAAAAAGCTGTAAGAAAATAAGAATATATAATTAGAGAATATGTTCCAAGAAAATAATTAAGAAAACATTAAATTATACCTAAGAGTTAAGAAACACTGTGGGAACCAGATTAGCCCTGAAGATCGAATCTAAAAAATCTGCATAACAACAAATAATCGTAAAACAACATTAGCAACAGCTGAAATCATATTTATGCATAACAACAACATATTAGTGAAATAATGAATCTATACTATTGCGATACATACTAAAATCGATCAAAGAAGAATTAGCTGGAGTGATCAAGTGAATTGTCTAACCAAACATTAATGGTTATTGTTTTTTTATTAGCACTTTAGAAATAAAATAACTTGTTTTAAAATTATATTGTTATATAGTGAGTGGATTACCGATTTATAACAATAAATCTTTGTTATAAAAACAGTAATAATTCTTTTAATATTTGTTAAAAGGACATTTTCTGAAAACATAAAATGTGATATAATATATCATAAAATATAATAATATATATATATATATATAAAATATATATAACATATAATAAAAAGTGATATAATATTCCTTTTGGTTGTCATTTGGAAAGAAAAATCCCTGATCACATGATCACATATTATGTGCTATTTTGAGGTATAATTTCATTTTGATACGTCAAACGGTTTGGCTTGTATTTTCTTCACAAGATTGCAGATTCTATCATAAGACAAAAATTTTATATTCCATTAAAGACAAAATCTTTTCAATTGCTTTAACAATGAGATGATATTTCTTACTTATTGTTTCTGTCACTTTCGTGATAATGTCAGAATTTCAAGCCTCAAGACTTTGAGCCATGGTCTTCTTAAAGACTTCGTGAGAAACACAAAGACATATGTTTCTCACATGGTCAACTGTATATTGCTTCCTCTAGAGTCAGAGGTTCCAACTCTGTTCTTTCATGCACTGTCCTGAAAGACAGACTGCTAATGTGCTGAATACAGAGGCACTTACTTAACACTGTAAATATATATTTTTTTATTCTATAATTTTTTTAATAATGTTTTGAAATACCACGTATCATCTCTGAATTTTAATTAATCTCTGACGCAAAATTCCCGTCAAAAACGTGCACGTGTGCTACTATCTAATATTTTGTTACGACTTAGGAGCAGCAATAGTATATGATATATTAGAAATTATAGCCATATTTCTGAATTGTTTACTGTAGTTTAGACTTTTTCATATGCCCTTCATTGAATATTGTTTGCACTTCTTTTGTTATTCTCATTGTAGTAGTAGACTACTTGCTGCTTTCTTTATATTCTGATTCACTTCTGGGTGGCTTTCTAAAAAAATGTTAGAATATTTTACTCATTGCTTCCCAATACATTTAAATTGTTGTATAGATTACTCTTCATTTCACACTTGTTTTACGATAACATTTATGTTTTCTTAGGTATGATATTTTTATGAAATCACTTCATTTGTCACAAGGAGGAGTCCAAATTAAAATATCGTACAGATTGACGTTCTATGTGAAAATATTTCAGGCTTTTCTAGACTTTGTTTCTTATTCTTTATGCTAAAAATACACAGGTTTTATTTTTAAAAGAGATCTTTTTTTATTTATAATTGTCTTTTATAAAACAAATAATAATGCTGGGTCGAAAATTCTAGAATCTTCTAGATATTTATGACATTGATGGTGTATGATTTTTTGCTCCATTTGTAGAGAAGGTTTTGGTTCTGCCTTATTTTTCTGAATATTGTATGACAATAATGGGGTTGTGTGCAGTCAATAGGGACGAAGTGGTTTATGAGGAGGGGGTACGTGTGGGACAGTTATTAGCGACAAAGAGGTGCGGGAAGGAGCCTGTGGCGGCTGAGTTGATTAGGGCCGGCCAGGTGTGTCGGAGCGAGATGGAGTAGTTGGTGGAGAGTGTGTTGAGTGAGAGGAAGGTAGTTGGCGTGGCCATCTGATTAGCACGCTTGTTCTCCTCAATAGTCGGTAAAAGGTTTTTTTCACAAAGCAGGAGCAAGGGCGCCCCATCCTCACTTCCTCTGGACCTTCTCCTCTAGGAGGTATTTACGAGTCCTCAAGAACCAAAGACATTTACGAGACCGGTCCGAATCCAGCCTAACCCTAACACGCTACAATTGCCAATCCATTAATTAAAACTAGAATTAAATCACAAATAACTCCACTCTTTAATACAAATTCTAAACTCACTTCATAAGGTCATTTATTTAGTTTAAATAAATATTAATGTTAATGCGTTTATTGATTAAATAGAATACTGTTACATTTCTATAACTAAGCTGTAGAGGACATGAAAAGAAATGATTTCAAAATTTTCAACTATTTGAAGTTATTTTATCGCTATTTCGGCTATGTGACTGTCCATCTAAACGTTTGTTACCACACTAAGAGTCACAAAGTTTAACAGAATTACAAGGCACTTCGATATTAAAGTAGGATCAAAGGAATTCCTAATCAAGGGATTTCATTTGACCCCTTGATCAGAAACAAATTATGATTAGAAAATAAATAATTTTCTGAATACATCACTAAAATTTTACTATAACTAGAAAAAGAGTGGTCTACACTCGACTGTAATATAAGTAAACAAAATATAAACTGGAAAATCAATTTAATTTTACTTCTATTTTAATGTGGCTATTGTATACAAGCAATATCAAACACGTAGAAAACCAATATTTATTTCATTTGTTTTAATGTGGTTATATCTATTTTATCTAGTCATAATAAGCTTGAAATCTTTGATACAGAACAATCTAACGAATTATTATTATTACTATTAAAGTGACAGTCTGAAATTCATAAAACACCTGCTAACCACAGCTCTGTCTAAAAGTGCTTCTCTTTTTTAGTTCTAAATCAACATTAGATTTTAAGTTCTATAATCAACTTTATTTCTGTCCTTTAAAAATTATCTGAATCATATATTGGTTTTAGGTTTAGTTTGCCAAAAATCCTTAACCTGTTAAGCAATGTATTCAAATATTAAGTATAATGTTTTGCATCTTCCATATAAAGGATGATTTCATCCTGTGATGCTAATTTTAGTTTATATATGTTACTGGTAAGAAAGTAATGTCTGTTTAGATATTCTATAACAGTTTTTTACATCTTTTCATTGATGATTTATTATTTTATTTTCAAATTTAATTTCGTTTTTATTGAGTTTCTTAGACTGATTAAACCTGGTCGTTCTGGCAAACTTTTATCTCCTTATTTCTTATCGATACATTAATTCCATGGCTTGATAATTGAATCTATTATATTCATGAGGAAGTTTGGGGGTTTTGGATAAGGACACAACTTTTTGGGTCAAACCTTTTCTAACCAGTTCACTGCCTAATTCCGCTGCATTGCCAATGTCGAAGCACCCTCATTAGAAATAACTTTTATTTTTTAATGGGTAGATTCTGATGAAAGATTAGAAATTGCCATAATTAATTTTATAAAAATACCCGAATGTAATGAGAAGTAAACTTTAAAACATGTAAATCCGTCAAAACTTTAAAATCACATTTGTTTATTTGGTCTAAAAACACATAATACGCAATAAGTTGGACTATTTACAAGACAATATTGTCCATAAGTTATTTACCTGCATATCTTATTCTATAAGAGATAGTTTCGGTTATATGTGTTGAAATAATCCATCAAACGGTAGGACATAAATAGTATCCACAATCTCTTAGTTTCACTCTCACAGATACCAGGCCACACCACCCATGTAAACAAACTCTTACTCATACGTACACACACCAGACGCAAATACATACACAAACAAACACATACATACACACAGATATGAACAAAAACTGTAAAATCAGAGATAGGGGGAACATAAATCCCTCGTTATCTGGAAGTACAAGTTGTTTAGATTTACAACATTTAGTAAATTTATTTACGTTAATGTAAAAATAAACCATAGCGATTTTACTGATTGTGATCTATAAAAAGTCTTACTATTGAAAAGTAGAGCTTATAGCGTTAATGTTGAATCTAGAAATTCCCGGAATTAGCTACAATTGAAACAAGTCATGCTGGCGGAACATAACAATTTTCCTTCCCTTGTTATATTTGTATCATTTTCCAAGTTTCGAAGACCATAACAATTTATATCATGAATAGTCATATCAAAATAATATTTAATAACAAATATTGATATAGCTTCTCGGCCACTGATTTTTAAAGTTCAAAGATGGGTTTCTAGAGGATTTTGGTCAAAAGAAATTACACTCCTGTATATACGCGACGTTTCCGCAAAAATTGTTTGGCACTTTCAAGGCTAATAAACCAAAAAAGGACCACAAAACAGCCAGTGTTATTGTTTTTTTTTTAAAAAAAAAACCATGAGTTGTTTAAACATGTGTTTTTGGCCTTAATCTATATAAATAAAATAATGATTTTGTCTGTACATTGCTTAGAACTGACTCAATTCAAGTTTTCTTTACGTTTCATACATTGGAGAAACCGAATCCACCCTTAAAAAAATTTCTGTCGGTTTGTCGGTTTGTCTGTTTGTCCGCAAAACTTTGTCACAAGTAAACTCAGCTACCATAAGACATATAAAGCTGAAACTTTTACAGTAGATTTGGGTAGGTCTAACTTAAAATATAGGCTCTGAATTATTTGGAAATTCAACGCAGAAGTGAAGTTATGGACGTTTAAAGCAAAAACGTTTGTCACAAGTAAACTCAGCCACCATAAGACCTGGCGAGCTGAAACTTTGACACTGGATTTATGTATGCCTAACTTAAAATATGGGCTCTAAATAGATTCATAATTAAGTACAGAAACGAAGTTATAGGGCTTTAAGCGTATTTTCCTAACTTCACGGACAAGTTTGTTTTGAAAATACACAGGTAAAGCAAGTAGGTATTGTTAGTTGATTTTAATTTCATTGGAGCATATGAATATATTGCGTATTTGACATCTTTGAAAAAGTGTTTCCCAGAGTTGAGGATGTACTATCTATTACGAATAAATAGTTTTGTAAACGAGCAATTCTCAACTCTTAATACGAACAGGCAGGAAAAATCAACAAACAAGTTCTTACGCTATATCATACCGAGAAAGACCTTACAAGTCAGTAAAGAGATTGGATTAGTGATGAAGAAGCAGTTCATTATCTAATTGAATTTCTTGACTCTGAATTTATTTCTCCTGGACTGCCTGCTCATGAGTAAAAACTTAAAGTAGGGGAACCAATCATGCTGCAATTTAGTAGCAGTAACAAATTTCATGTTACGAAACATGAGTGCCCCAAAACTGTGCAACGGGACACGACTCTGAGTTCGTGCTCTACACAGATATGCCATAGAGGCGGACATAATGACTGGATGTGGTATTGGGGAGTCTGTGTGTATACCACCCATACCATTGATTCCGAGCCACTGTCTGTTTACGTTGAAATGATTGCAAAGTCCGGTCAAAGTCTATTTCGCAATGACGTTAACTAAGTCGCAAAGGGAGACTTCATCTAACGCAGGAATACAAGGTAGCGAAACCAAGTTTTTCTCACATGGTCAAATGTAGTTTACTTGCTCAACGGTCAGAGGTTTCAACTCTTTCTTCTACCATGAACCTGAAGGACAGACAGCTAATGTAGTGTATTTAGAGGCATTTGTTTAACACTGTAGTAATAATGGTATTTTCTACTGTTCTATAATTTCTAATGACATTTTGGAATACCAAAAATGACGGAACTTCTGATTCCGTCAAAGACGGGTACGTTTGCTATGTATTATATATAACTATAAACTTTTTTTTAATTTAATATTTGCTTAATAAATACACTGGTAATAATGTAAGGTATGGGACCAGAATAGCCCAGTGGCTTGCGTGATCGCCGTTGACAGTAGTGCAAATGTATTATAAATAAATATAAAAATTTATATTTATTGTTATAAATTAAATATTTTTTTGAATTTAAAATGTGGATAATATAAAAAATGGTAATAAAGTAAAGGGATCTAGCCAGGGTAGGCAGTAGCTTGCTTGCTCGCCGATGACAGTCGTGCAAATGTATTATAAATAAATACAACAAAAATATTTTTTTTTAATTTAATATTTGCGTAATATAAACACTGGTAATAAAGTAAGGTATGGAATCAGAGTAGCCCAGTGGCTTGCGTGCTAGCTTTTGACTGGGAGCACGTTAATCAGAACTAACTCATTTCAAGTTTTCTTTACGTTTCATACTTCAGAGTAGCCACATGTACCCTTAGAATAATTTCTATCTGTCGGTTCGTCCACAAAATATTGCCACTTTAAGACATATAAAGCGGAAACATTGATTGTAGATTTGTGTATGTCTAACTTAAAATCTAATCTTTGTATACAGAGGCATTTGTTTAGCACTGTACTAATAATGGTATTTTCTACTATTCTATAACTTCTAATTGTAGTATTAGTATAATACTATAATTGATATTTTGGAATACCAAGTATAATAGAATTTTTGATTCCGTCAAAGACGGGTACGTTTGCTAGTAATTAATAATAAGTAATTATGTTTAAACAACACTTGTTTTTTTTTTTAAAAAAACAATAACACTGGCTATTTTGTGGTAGTGTTTTTACTATATTTTAGTGTTTTGTGGTTTGGTTTTTGTGTTTTTTGTTTTCAGTTGGTTGTTATTCCATGGATGAATTTGTTTTCACTACTTATGTCGTTAATAAATTGTTTATTAGCCTTGAAAATGCCAAACAATTTTTGCAAAAACGTCGGCTTATAAACAGGAGTGTAATTTCATTAGACCAAATACTCAAGAAACCCATCTTTCAACTTGAATAACAAATATAAGTTTCTAGTATCAAGTGTTGAGTTGTCGGTGTAAAGTTGATAAAGAATTATTCCCATTTTTTTCTATTACCCAAAAACATTTGAGCTGTTTAATAAACCAAAAAAAATATTCCTTTCATATATTATTACGATTCTCAAAAGGTTTTTGACTCAACAATGAGGGCCACCTTCCCATTCACAGGAAGCCAAACATCATCCAATACGGTTTCAGTGGATCTCAAAATGCTTAGACCCTTAGAACTACCAAAATTTATTTTTAACATTTCTATGCTTTATAGAGAAAACAAAATAAATTACCGTGTAAATTCTAATGCACCATTTAAATGTATTGTTTCAAAAACAAATTTCGATGACTAAACATCATACTATACGATAGATTATGGCATACTCGTAAGCATAATTCGAACTTAAAACTATATATATTAGAACTATTTATAATTATTCTATTATTACTTTACTATAAGTAAAGTATAGTGATCGTGAAAAAATTCAATCTCGAGATTTTGACGGAATTACATGTTTTGAGGTCCCTGAAGTCGTTTATGAAGTTTTCTCGATGATGTCTGTGTATGTGTGTGGGTGAGTGGTTAGCATTGCTTGTTACCACGCTACGGTCCAGAATCTTTGATGGATCAAGTTGATATTTTACAGAAAAATGGGCCTCATAGGGAAGAAGATCGCTATTGTTTGGGAAGAATTATGCATGACGGGAAAGTCACCTTTTTTCCCAAAACTGTTTTATAGAAAACATTTTTTTCTCCTAAACTGATAACCCTAGAGTTTTTGAAATTTTGGTACTATCTTTGAGGTTACAAATGAAACAAACAAAAAATATATTCCAAATTTTAAAACAACAGGAAATATTTTTTTTCAATAAAATGTAAAAATTTTGACTTATAATTCAATCTCAAATCTTGTAAAAGCGATACAAGCCATAACGTTTGACAGATCAAAATGAAACTATGCTTAAAAATACAACATTATATGGAAAATGATTTGAAATAATTTTTTTCAAAATTACATTCACCAAAGGGGCGTTAAGTACGATTTCTGTTTTCAGAAAATGTTTTTTTGACGCTAAACAGCTCATTAAAAACTCATGAAAATTTGACCATAAATGAAACAAAAAATTAGCAATTCATAATAAAAGAAAGTAATAATAAAAGAAAATAATAATAAGGCGTTCGGAAAAATAATGAGGAACTGGAAAGGCAAGACGTAATAAATAAGAGATGGTCACATCTCTAGGAAAATTAATTTTCTTTCATTTTTATTAACTTTTTAACTAACTTCTATTGTTATTCGCATAATCGAGATGGTATAACCACGCGAACTTGTTTGAAAGATAATAGCTTTCATATACGGAGATGCGAAGACCTATAGTCACGGATGTAGCTGATATTTCAATAGTTTAGCCTTTATATTAATTTTCAACATAAGTGGTATAAAGCTATTAGTGGTATTAACATAAAGAAATTAATAAAACTGATGATCTGTTTCTTTCAATAACATGTTATTGTAATATGTATTTAAACTTGTTTACCTATTATATTTTAGAGTTTACCATTCCAGATTTTTTATTTAAAAAGGAAAAAATAATTCAATAATTTTTTAGTATATTTATTATAATAGCTGGATAACATTAAACAAATTAGAACCTATTCAAGAGAAATGAATTGGTATTTGTTTTTCAGGTGGAGAGTTGTTCATTTGGAGATATTATAGAAACATTTTCAATTAGTTCATGATTATGGCCAAATGAATATTTCAGATGAAACTAGATTGTAGTGTGATTACTAAACTACTTTGGTATTTCATTTTATGTTCTTGTTTTTGTATTATCTACTTATAATTATCAAATATTATTATGTAATAGTTTATTTTCAAGAGTTTCATATTAGATCAGTTTATGAAAATGAAAATTATTTATTGTTATTTTTAATATTCCACAATACCTGTCCCAACAAACCATAAAGTTCTGGCTAAAATACATTGTCATTTTGAAAATGTATAATATGCTAGATCGTAAATATAAAAATAAAAGCGAAATGAGGTTTTTTATTTATTGATCTGACTGTAGAGAGGGTTGAACAAAGTTGTAAATGTCATTTTTTTTGTTGGCTTGTAGAGATTCCCCAGCAGCTATATTTCGTTTCATTCTTCTTATTGTGTGAAGAGTCGTAAGTCACATCTTTAAAAGCAGTTTGTGTTTGTGATGAAGAATTGTAATCTTGCTTGGAGGGGGTGGGTGGCAATATGTGTTCCAACACTCTGCGTAGGAATTAACGGATTTAGTGCTGCCTCCTAGACTGAGAAAGCAAATAAAAAAGATTTAAAGGGTATTGTTTTCGCCCATTGAGAAGGGAGACATCAATTGTCCTCTATTTTTCTTGAGGGGGATGGTATAATGGATAGACAAAGTCGGCGGGGAAAGACGCCACTATTTCCATATTGCCGAGTCGAAGAGGGTGCTATGAGTAAAAGAGGACTGACTGGCATCAGTTCCCTGGCAAGACCGTCTGGTAGGTTTGCCTCCGCAATAACATTTATTTTATTGCTTCTCTCCCAATGCTTCGTACATTTCAGAATATCTAGCAACATTTCTGCCAAAACCTCTTCTGGGGTTATCAACACTCTGCTATTCTATAACTCTCTTGCTCCATTCATCACCTCCTCACTTGCACTTTCCCATTCCATATACATCTTTCTAAACAATTATCTCTTATCCTTCGCATAAATATCCTTTCAAAAACATAACCTTTCTTTTAATCGTAAATATGCATCTTTTTTATCGTAGAAATATTCAATATTTTAATTAAATTACTATTCTATTAAATTCTAAAATAAAACACAATATGCATTTAATTGTAATAAAATTTGTCTCATAAACAGTATTTTCATTTTTCTAAACTAAACAACCAGAAAAGGTTAATCAAAATGTGTTTCATTTAAGATTATTTCTTAGTAATCATTAAAAGTCTTTAATTCGTTTGGTTCGATGATATCTGGATTTGTTTAGGTCGGTAGGTGTGCATCTAAAATTTAACACAGTAAACATAATACTGCTCGACAGATACTAATAAATTTCACAGATAGGAGTATATTGTGTTGATAGAACCACACTGTTCTTGACATTATGCTGAAAAAGGTACTTTGTCCTAAATTATAGCAAAACAAGTATAATTTTTTCTCTAGTTCGATTCATTTTAAAAGTTGAATACAATTTAAAACTTTTTAAATATTTAGTAGTATTAAAAGTAAAATGGATTATGTGATTTTCATGAATTTAGTCGTCATCAGATTTCCTGATTCCATGTTTGGTATTTTTAAGATAACGCCTAGGTATATGTGTTTTGTGAGTTTGGATGTATGTGAATGGTATGCATATTTGTATATAGATATAAGCACACACTTACAGTCTCTAATTTTCGGTTTGAACCGTCTTCAGGAGAGATAAGAGAGGGAAACCAAGCGCACTGGTTCAGAGACGGTTGGAGACCAAACGTCAATGTTGCCGCATGCAACATATATTTGTCTGTTTCGGATCGTATTTCCTACGAAAAAGTGTATATATATATATATATATATATATATATATATATAAAATAAATTCAAAACGAAGAAAACACACAGAAAGACACAGACATAACTCACATCGATATTTCGACCATCGTCGTCATCAGGAGGTGTGAAGAGCAAAGAGTCCAGCAGGAAGGCAGGGCGGTGACTGAACTCAAAGTGTATATATATCAATGATCAAACCACAATAAGAAAATGGGAAAACAAGACTAAGATCTTTCAACCGTAACAAACGGTCTTCGTCAGAGTCAAAAACCCAACTGAAACACTAGATGCAGAGAACATCTGGTGAGGGGTTGAGAAGAGTGGGAGGGAAGAGTGGTATTTTAAAAGGGTGAAAGCGCAGGAAAGGACTAATGTCCAGAAAGGGATGTTTGGGGAAACAAAGGAGTACAGTAAGAAAGAGTAAAAAACTATCCGCTAGCTGTCAACTCTCTTAGAAGAGGCCTCTTGTCAGTGGAAATACAGGAGGAAGAATTATGAGTAGGGTAAGAATTTAGGTTAAATGGAGATGTGACTGACTACTCAGAATTATCTAGAGGACAGGTGAGGGATCTCCGACGTCCACAACATTGAAGATCACCGCATCTCTGGGGGTTCGGAATATGTTTAACAGCTCAATGAGAGAATAGCTTGCAGAATTCGGAGCCTTTCTAGAAGAAATGTGGAGCAACTGGTTGAAAACTGAATCGGTAGTGGAGGAAGAGGAAAGGGAAATAGGGAAATGGATATGTTCACTTTTGTACTTCCCATCCAAAAAATGTTAAAATTTCTGTTTTTAGAAATATGTTTTTGAGGGCGTTAAGAGTGTGCTCTCCTGAATTCCTTAATGATGAGATTAACAGCATTAGGTCAACTGTCCTATCATATCGATACTAAATACCCCTACTCTTATATCGAGTTAGCTTAGAAGGGTGATAAAAAACTTTCTCTAATATTTCAACAGAGCCCCGACCATTGCCAAATTCTATAGTTTTACCGTATCATGAGTCATTGGACCACCTTCTTAGACTAGCTCGACAACTTGATTTTAATATAATGTTTTCTAATCCTAATAACATGGCCAATATGTTAATAAAAAACCCTCCCAGGGAACTGGAGTCCGGTGATTTTTTGTAAAATCCGTGCAAAAATTGTCATAAAATGTATATTGGCCAAACTGGTAAATGTTTAAAGACACCTGTAAAACAACACCAATATAACGTAAGTAGACAGGAAAAAAGTAGTGCCTTATTCTTGCATATAAATAATGAAAATTATCAGATTGATTCGACAGGAGGTAAATTTATTACCTGTGAAATTTTTATGTTTTAAGAAATATTATCCAATCCTCTCTAATTAAATTTAATAGATCAAATATTAAAACATTAGTAACGGGCTCTTCAAGGTCACTTTCGTGACGAGGACAATAGCCTCTTCTAAGAGGGTTGACAGCTAGCGGATAGTTTTTTACTCTTTCTTACTGTACTCCTTTGTTTCTCCAAACATCCCTCTCTTTACATTTATCCTTTCCTGCACTTTACACCCTTTTAAAATACCACTCTTCCCTCCCACTCTTCTCAACCCTTCACCAGATGTTTCTGCATCTAGTGTTTCACTTGGGTTTTTGACTCTGACGAAGACCGCTTGTAACGGTTGAAAGATCTTCGTCTTGTTTTCCCATCAATTATTCATATAAATGTATATATATATATATATAAACACTAATAACTTCTCGACCATGTGACAGATATACAACTAAAAAATGATTGATCGGGATGCGGTCAGTTTCTACAGTTTCTAGCAATGAGAGTTTGAATTAAAAAGTGGAAGAAACTGACCGCATCCCGATCAATCATTTTTTAGTTGTATATATATATATATATATATATATATATATATATATTATATATGGATTATTATTATTAATATTATATTATTTTGATTATTATCAAATATTTGAAAATAAAAATAAAATACAAAAATAAAATATATATATATATATACACTTTTTCGTTGGAAATACGATCCAAAACGGACAAATATAGTTCAATATAGAAAAAGAAACAGAGAAATCAAAAGAACACACTTACAGTCTCTAATTTTCGGGTTGAACCGTCTTCAGGAGAGATAAGAGAGGGAAACCAAGCGCACTGGTTCAGAGACGGTTGGAGACTCCCGCTAAGGGACTGGAAAGAATGATCCACTTGTTAAGTGACACCTATCATTATCTGGTCAAACCTTCTGGGTGTTCCCCAATTTTATTTCATTTTCTTAACTAAATTAAATTTATTTATAATTCATTATAAATATTCGTTACGCACACTGTAAAATATTCAGTTTCAGCATTTTCTGAAATGTTCCGTTATTGTTAATTTGAAGAACTTTATTCTAGAGGCATTTATTTTAGGTGTTGGTAATTACTTCAAATTTGAGTTTACATTTGGAACTATTCTTAAAACAAAATATATTTATCAGCACAGTGTTAAGTAAGTCCTCTGTATACACCACATTAGTGGTCTGGTGCATTATATTATAACATCGCTTTTACGTTGTACTTACAATCCATACAAATCTTAGATTTTAAGTTAGATATGCTGTCAAAGTATGTCAAATCTACTGTCAATGTTTCAGCTAGCTATGTCTTATTGTGACTGAGTTTACTTCCGACAAAATTTTGCGGACAAACAAACAAATAAATAAGCAATATACAGACCAAACCTTTTTCTTATTTATATAGATTAGTGTATTTCAGAAAGGAATTGACATTACTTTTTTTTTTTACTACTCTGGGACACTGGCATCTTAGTCTTTCCATTCTTAGCGGCACAATTTATAACAGATTTATTTAGTAAAGAAGCAAATACATATGTCTGCAGTTTAACAAGTGTTCTACTTTTCTGTAGAGTTGGGGCAAAACGTGGCTCATTGTTTGGGTACAAATCGTCAGTACTACTTCTTGTAGGCAAAGTTATCCTTTACAAAGTCATAGATCTGAATAAAAAACGATTCCTCTATAACACATGACCTGATTACTTCAGTGAATTTGAGACTGTTTGGTCCTCCGCTCCTTCCATTGGGTATGTCATTCTTTTATCAGTTTTTCAATTTATTGTATATAATTCCTGTTTTTTTTTGTAAGTTGCAATTTGTAATTTTCTTGTAGAAGTTTAACTGATAATGAACACGAAGTGTTGAAAACCCGTAGAAAAAAATGCTCCTTTTTTGTGTGGAGACTTTGTTTTATTTATTTACGCCAGTATGAGTAAATACCGTGCAATTACGGATTGCGCAACTAATGAGTTAAAAGCGATTCTATCTACTTCCCCAACTGCAGTACATTAACTGGCCCAGTAAAGTTAACTGGCCAGTAATGAGCTCTTTATAACCGATTTGGTCAGGCCCACAAGAAAATATCACTAGTATAATATCGGCATAAATATAAAACTAGGAATAAACCCAGTCTTAAGACTTATGATGTTGGGGATGTCTGAAATTTACTTATAAAATTGTAAAATGTAACTAACAAAAGAGAGCAAGTGAGAGGGATTGGTAGAAAGTTGGTTGTAAATAAGTAGAGAGGGAGGATAGTTAATTGTTTAAGTGACTTTGACGTGTGAGGAGGGTTAGCCTGGGACAGTTGGAGAGGGTCTGAATGAGATGCTATTGTCCGGACAAGGAGAGGGAGTGAGAGGGAAGGTCGGCCGGAAGCGCTCTGACCGGAACTCACTCCGTACCGACAGACAGACAACCAACCACGTGTTGGACACCCCAACACGTGTCAAAACCACTCCCTCAGCCTCCTCCAATTGCCTCCATTTTCCGCTCTTTGTCCATCGAACCCTTATGTCAATTAGCTTACACACTAATTTACATATCATCCTTTTTCTTAAACTAGTTATAAAATATAAACTTATTTTAACTTGATTCCATGTTATTTTATTATTATCATTTACATGTGAAAGCATAAAACAATCTAGTGCTTTACTAACTGAAGATTAAAGTGGTAAAATACAATTTTAACCAAATCGCAAAGTTAGTAATTCGTATGGTAAGAATGATAAGGATTTTAGGAAAGCTAAAATTTCCACATTCAACCACATCATAAAAATATAATTAACAATTTAATGGTTGTAATATATTAGTTTAGTTATTTAATCAAAACAGTTTATTAACAAAACTAGAACACATTGTCTCTTTAGTTTTTCCATCAGTCACTAGGCGATATGTCCCATCTCAGAAAAACTAAAGGAAAAACTTCTGCACAAAAAACAAAAATTGCTTCAAATAGGATCGCTTCATGATTATTGTAGAGCGTAGCTGAATTTGTAAATGTTAAATATATGTTTGGGGAGATTTTCTTTTGTTTTTTACAATATTATTTATCATGGTAACATAGAATTACATAATGAAAATTTTAGAAATTAAACTATTATGCATGGAATTACAAATAGGAATTCAATAAATCCTGATAATTTTAATCAATATGAATAGAAAATGGAATTGTTCTATGCAGGATTCATTTAGAATTGCTTTTGGGTTAATATAGTTCAATAAATATTCAAGGCTTTTAAATCTTTCTCTAGTTCATTTATAGTTTGTACATTAATATTAAAAGGATATATCCTCTAAGTCATTCACTTTGTTTTTGTTTCTTTATTTCTTTCAATATCTACAGTCATTGTCTATTGACTTAAGTGCTGTTGTTCAGACAGAATTGTGCTTTATTTTTTTATTTATACGCACCTTTGTTATGGGTGTTCCACATTACTGGATTGATTCTACATCGAGAATCATGCTTTTACTTTCGTCAAAGTACTTAAAGTAGGGTCTTTGAATGATCACCTGATTGTTTACATGCTGGAACAGCTTTATGTCTTCAGCGGAGGGTAGGGTAGCACCCAGTGGCAATGTACTCGCCTATAGACTGGTAGACCCGGGGATCAATACCCACTCTTGAACTCGATTTATTCACTCGGGAGGTAATAAATCTGAGGACGTTGTCCCTTGGAGACAGTCAGTACAGAGCCTGTACTATGTCGTTACCTTGGGTATAATTGTATTATTGGGTATAATACAATAGTTAAATTGGGCATAATTTAGTTGTTCATCAAAAAGGGTCAATGTTCGGACTATATGTGTCCTCTTGTGTGACTGCCACTGGAACCCCCAACCTAAATTAACCTACATCTTGAGCAAGTGGTGTCTCGAACATTTAAAATCTCGTACATAAAAAATCCAGTACCATAAACAAGATTTGAATCTTGATCTTGACAAGCTTCGACTAATAACAATTTAGCTGCTGCTAGGCCGCAGAGAATAGAACTAGATACGAATTTAATGTATATTCTCATCATGTATATTAATAATATATTATTACAAACTGGATGACCACTGCATTAAGAGTATATTGTTACCATTTTTCGATTGTAGATGCCTTGCCTACATTTAACAACCCAACTTGAATTTAAACAGAAACAAAACCGTTGATACCGAAATGAAAGAAGAAATAGTACTGTACTTTTGACCACCACAAAGTATTGATTTTTGTAAACAAGTCTTAAATTAGCGGTTATTACAGTGTGAGAACAATTAAAACTCTCCGCAGATCAAATGAGCAGAGAAGTAAAAGCGCTGTTTGTGTTCAATTAAGGCGACTGCAATTGTAGGTGTGAATCCATGTTGGAGCGCGGTTCCTAATTGAGGCCAGGTTATCCAGTGGTAATTGGGCGGAGGCAGTGGAGCGTGGATAGCTCTGGTGCAGCTTGCACCTTCTCGGTCTCTTAAACTTGTTAATATCATTTCGGTGAAATGACAAACATGAAGCGGAGAGAATAAGAGAACTCAATCTTCTTAGACATTTTTCGAGAGCAATTACTCATACTTTGGGGAAATCCATATTATAAGGCATAGTGAAAAAACTTTTAATTCCTCAACAAACTAGCATAACTTCAGCCATCCACATTGTCGGTGAAAGCAGGTAACACGGCAATTTTTTAAAGCTTAAACCTTACATTCTCATCAATATTACCCGCTATTGAAGAATCATTGTTTTTATATTGTACTATGTTAATTATTAGTAGTTATTTTCAATTATTTGTTTTAGCAAATAATTTTGGACTGTAGGCAATTAGCAATTAGTAATTGTATGGCTAGTTCCTTCTGTTTCTGATAATGAATCTATTTATTCTATCAGCTTTTTTTACAAGTATTTGGTTTTTTTAACTTTCATTGCTTGGTAGTTTTTGTATATTAAGTTTGATATTTATAGTCGTTATTTTTTACATTTTTGGAGGCATTTAGTTCTAGTCATTAATTACAGAGATTTCAATAATAATGAAATTATTCGTCTATCAGTCATGTCATTAGCGTATCTACTATAGGAATAACATTCAATTTTCTTTAAAAAAAATTCACATATACTCCTTCAAAGTCTTTCAGGAAATTTGTTAATAAAATTGATTGTGCCGAGTAGAGTTCAATTTATTGATACCGTAGGTATTTAACAAATATTCCATGTAATGTATTATGGAGTATCAAGTTTTTTTTGAAGAAAAATCTTGCCTTGAATATTTGTTTTCATATATATCATTTAAATAGAGTTATAATTCACTCTAATATTGGTGTTGTTATTTCAATTTTTCTTTATAACTGAGGATAGGGGCCAGGTTAGCTCAGTGGTTAACATACTCGCCTCTGAACTGATAGGACCGGGGTTCGATCCCCACCTGGCCCTCGATTTATTCATGCGGGAGGTGAATAAATCTGTGCACGTCGTCCCTTGGATAAGGACGTTAAACCGTTGTTCCCGAGCCTGTACGATGTCAGGTACTCGTTAAAAATCCCTACTCTAAATACACTTGAGTTAGGCAAAAGTAAGGACACCCACTGTAAAATCAATCTTCATTGTGTGGTATAACAATGCTTGGCCTACGAGTGGTTCCCTTTTAGGACTACCACCGCAACCTAGCCTAACCTATAACTGAGGGTACATTAGTATATGTAACATGTAATAACACATTACATGTTATACATCAGCGTATGTTTGAGTTATTACTCAAATGGATGAATGATAATTGTTGATAGAATAGCAGGCAATTTGAGAAATCCGAAGTAAAGAGAAAGTTTTTTGTTTTTGTTTTTTTTTTCAACACAGTAACCCTGCATCGGGACTGTATATTTACAATGTGCTCCATTATGGATTACACATTTATCACAACCTAAATATATCTTATATCTAATTATATACAATATATCTTATTAATTAATTCAGAATATATCTTACTTTAACTTTAACTATACCATCAAGTAATAGTTGTAGAAACTTAAATTAAGATTAATAAACTTTTTTTTATAACGAGGCACAAACTAAACTAGTTATAATAGTTATTTGATTTATACTTCTAATAGTAGTCCAGCTTATAATCAAGTAAGAATTTTATAAGTTGTATATGTCTAAATCTATATTATTCACTAATGTCTTGAAGGTTTTATAGTATATTTTTACAATTTCACTGTGTTCCTCAGGCCATGTACCACCTGAGGTCAGCACCTCTCTGACAAGGTCTACTCTTATTCCTTCCAAAAGTTCACACTCAAACAACAAGTGGTCCGATGTCTGACAAACCGACCCACGAAGGCAAGCAGTGCTTTCTACATTTTTAAAACGGCTCAGATACTCATTGCACTTCCCATGTGCGTTGAGCATCTTTGTCATCCTGTGCGACATCTTCACATCAAACCTGAGACGTAGTTGCAGAGTGGGAAAGATCTTTTTTGTTTGGGCCCCATTCGGGCTATACTTCCATTTGTGGTCCTACTGTTTAAGACTCTCAAAGAGAAAGTTTTACTGAATCCCTGCTTGAGCCTTATTTGGGCTTCAACTTTCACTGATAGCGAACTGAAAGCACAAAACTTAAGCACCCGAAGATTATAGTCATTCCAATTTATAGTTTTGTGGTTATTTTTGTTTGTTTTTTTTTTTTTAATCGAATCAAGTATTGAACTGCTTCGGACAAGTCATTTTACAACTTGTCATTGATTTCTCATATTTACAGTATACTCAGGTGTTTGATTATAAGAGATAAGATACCTATAACAGTTATTATAAGAGATACCTATGACAGTTAAACCAAAAGTTTGTTTTGCAAATAGTACAAATTTATGGTTTGTAAAAGAGAAGGGGTATGCACTTAATTTTTAGTAAGCCGATTATAATGTTTCTTAATTCAATATGTTAATAATAATTAAGACCTACTCATGAATGATTTTTAACTTTTATTTGATACTAACTTATAGTTCAATTCATTTTAGAATCATGAGAGTTGTTTTACTATAAATAAATAAACACATAACTTTAAATTACAACACAAAACACGACACAGAAAAAAGATAAAATACACACTCGCACACTGACTCGTGTTCGTCCTTCAGACATGGGGAGATCTCTCTCATTTCGTCCTCTCTTCTAGTCTTCTCCTGAAGACGAAAAACAGTTCGAAATATTGAATTTAGTAAGTGTGTACTTTAACTTTTTTCTCTGTCGTGTTTTGTGTATTTTAAAATTTTATAGTCTGTGTGGACCATTTCTTCAATTTAGTAAATAATATATATCTATGAATATATAGTACATCTTGATCGAAATTTACAATTATGTTCGAATAAACCTATTCACTATTTCAGTAATGAACAAAAAAAAAATATGTTGATGGTGGTATTTCAATATTAGTTAGTTGTTTCTTGTACTACAATTTTCTATGATTAACGGTAGAAAAGTTGTCATAGTGTATAAGTATTGTTCTAAAATGTCAGTTCTACACAATCAGTAGTTGATCAAATTAGAATGAGTTTCTGCATTAGCACTGACTAAGATCTTTCTACTAAAACAAGTCTTATATTCCCTCGACAAGATGAAAACCTTGGTTGATTTTTATTTCTTTTTTGATTTTTATTGTGGAATCTTTATATGTATTTGTAAATTTTTGTATCAGTGCTTCATAAATCAATATAATATTAAAAATATAATCAAGCGTCTCTGAGAAGCCTTTTTTATCAAGTTTCTAATATATTCCGAATAATACTATTGCTACTTCGTTTACACAGTATATTTTCTGCAGTCGACAAGTTTCAAATTATCACCATTCATTCTCAGAACATGAATCATTTCTTGAGAGAATTTTTCGTTTATATAAGTAGTGAAGACAATGGGGACAGTTGTTTTCTTAAGAAGCCATTTGTTAATGTCATATTCAGTGAGTAGTCCGATGGTCTGAGTAGGGCCCTTGAGAAAAAAATGTTCGGGTGCAAGACCTTTTCTGGGGCCTGCTTTCAAATTATATGCATATGTATCCTTTGTTAAGTTTATAATTGATTATATATATATATATATATATATATATATCGTTTCCTTCAGCTACTCAAAGGGGCTACTTCTACCCGACGACGACGAATGTCGAAATATCCAGTGAGTCTTTAGTGTGGGTTTTTAACTGTGTTTCTCTTTCCTTTTTGAACTATATATATAGCTATAGCAGAGCATTATATATATTTGTTACATAGCAGAGCAGATTCTGCATTTGCAATTTTCTTCAGCAATTGTTCTTTTTTTTCTAATCACTTTTCTATGCTGCAAAGGCAATGAAAATAACAAATTTCCCCGGGGACATACTAGAGGCAGTGACACAGTCCAATAATTGATAACATATATTAAGGACTAACTATAACTAAATTATAGAAGAAAACACTAATAATTTAGTTATAGGTAGTCCTTAATATATGTTATCAGTTAATGGACTTTGTTATTTCTTCCAGTATGTCCCCGGGGAAATTTGTTATTTTCATTGCCTTTGTAGCATAGAAAAGTGATTAGAAAAAAAGAACTAGTACTCTATAAAATCGTAAATGCAGAATCTGCTCTGCTATTTAACAATACATGTTTAGATGAAGACCTATTGCCAGTTTGTACCAATGTATGTATCTATATATATACGAGATCAAAATTCAAGAAGAGTAACACACAGAGTAAGGAAACGTTTATTTAAGTGAAGAAAAGATATATAGATATATAGATAGTCTTGTTAAATTGTATGCCTACTTTTAATCTCATAACTTTTCTACTGAATCTCTTGATTTCTCTAATACACTTTCTCCATTTTTGTGGACATGCATAAACGAAGGTCTGCTCCCGAAATATACGAATATATATATATATAGATAGATAGATATATAGATATAATATATAATATATCGAATACAATATAATATATAGATACAATAAATCAGTTTTTTGACTCTGACGAAGACCGCTTGTTACGGTTGAAAGATCTTAGTCTTGTTTTCCCATTTCCTTATTGTGGTTTGATCATTTATATATATATATATATATATATATATATATAGATTGACCGAAACATGTTGGAGTACAGGAATACAAATTTTGGAGAACTGATGTATCTTGTCCCCAACTTATGGAAGTGAGAGGTCAGAAAATTGGAAAAATTAATTTGAAAAGGTGTTAAATTGGAAATAGGCATAGGTTTCAATAGAACATATATATATATATATATAGCTTCTCGACTGATATTTCAAATTCACAGAAAGGGTTCTTGAGGATTTTGGTAATAAATTATGACCATTATGACCAAAATCCTCAAGAACCCCTTCTGTGAATGTCTATATATATATATATATTCCATATATATATATATATATATATATATATATATATATATATATATATATAAACTACATTATCATAAAGGACACACAGAAAAACAGAAACTCACTATTATATTTCGATCGCCTCATCATCAGGAGTATAGAAACGAGCCGCTCCGCAGGCGGACCACGGACTTACTGTAAGTCAGTTACTTTAGATAGTAACTCACTGACAGTCAGTACGTTACTGCTGGTTCTCGACTATTGTTACTAATATTTGCTAGTTTGGCAAGAGCCTTTTTATATAGAATTTTCAAAGATGTAAGTAAATTCCTGTTGGATTAAGCTGTAGATATGAAGAAGATAAGATTAACAAAAGTAAATCTTACGATGTAGGGTGAAGTCACAGAGGACCGAGATATCAAAAGCTGCTGCCGTAACTGACCATTGTGAAAGATTAGAATTACAAATTCTTTAAAAGGGAGCCGTTTTTTATAGGTTATTTGATAAAATTTTTATTTCATTAAATCCGTGTGTTTTTTACTCCTGTGACTTGCTGACTATTTCCCTGTAAAAAAAAACAACAAAAAACAAAGAAAAGTGAACTTACCAGAAAACGTAAACCAGGTATTCTCAATGCCAACCACAAGTGTTTACAAGTGTCAATGTTTACAAGTGTTCATAAAAAAAATATGAATAAATTGTCTCATTGAACTTGAAACATTTAAACATTTTGTTACCAAATCTTGATAACTATTTTCCTTCTATATCAGTTGACCAATTAGGTGACCTGAGTTAGATGACCATTTAAGGAATTTAAGACATCCGAAAAACAGTTCACATTAATGGATGAAGAACTTTAAACATGAACATTCTGTGCATTGGATGGGGCCTGGATGCATTCTGATTGCTCGTTGAAAACGAATATCCTGCAATTTCTCCAGAAAGCTCTGCCACTTCTATCAGGAAGCAAACAATCGAGGTGATCATTTTGATCACTTTGACGGCCTTGTAGAATATTTTATGAGGAGCAGTGTACCTGGAAACTCTTAGGCCAAATTATTAATGTTCCGTTCTATTAGCATTTTGTAAATTTTATAATAAGCAAAAGATTATCCATTTCGTATTAACCTTAATAATCTGAAACTTCCTTTTTCTTGATAAAAAAATGCTAAAGAAGGCACTTAATGACTATTCCAAGCTGAAAGGCGCGCTGGTATTTTTTTAAAGCCAAGGCCTAGATTTGCGGTTAAGATCTCATGTTCTACAAACGAATTAAGTACACCAGAAGAGTCTGAGGCATTAATCAATATACTTGTTAAAATCTTTTCCGTTTAGTATTTTAACTAAAAAGAATCTAAGAAGATTTCTATATCTTTGTAATTTCTAACTTAATATTTTAAATGAGTGCGTTTTAGACATCCACCTTCTTTCTTCTTGAGAAAGGTAGATTTAGAATGATTTATTCCGAAATCTTTTTACATTCAATGCCTATGTTTCAACAATATGGAGTGCATGCTACATAAGTCCAATGATAGAATGATCTAGCAAATATAACAAATATTTCATCTACCTATCCTTGTGTATAGAGCGTCATCTACAATTAATCCCTAAAATTGTAGCAACAGAGCGCCTTCCTGAGGAAAGTCTTTAGTAACAATTATAGCTGCAGTTGATCAAACACTTACATTACTTATTCTTGCATTCAGCTGTTCTAATTCATTTTATAGTTCCTGGATTACTACATCTATGTATTAGTCACAGTTTAATGGGTACTCGGCATGTTATTCAATTTTTTTAACATCTATGATACAATCCAGAGTGATTTCTTTAAGAGTTAAACAGTCATCTATTTTGTTAACGAACATTTTTGGAACTCATTCACTTGATTTATTCTTCTGATGAGGATTTCGTCTTCATGAAAATGCTTATTTGCCAAAAACTTTCTTGGCACTACAGATAGAATTTAATAGTTGTCATTTTTACTTTAATATTACTCTTCCAATATTTAAGTTCATGAATATTCGTAATAAGACAATACCTAATAAAAATGTCGTGTATATTTTCAAATTGAAATTCGTTGTTACATTGTTAATTTTCGTTTAATTTTTTTTTTGATAAAATTTCATTTTGCCATAGATAGCCGGTTAGGGCTAAAAATCATTTTTTAAATTATAGAATATACCATAATGCCCGATTTAGTAAATACAATTTTGCAAAAAGTTTTAGCTCATCGTCAAATGAGATGTTATTTTTAGTGTAATTTCTTTTTGATCTTTCAAACGAGGTGACTTGTATTGTGCTTACAAGCTTTTATATAATAATCAATGATATGTCAAAACTTTAACATTCTATTGCAAAAATTACCATTCCACTGGTTTTAAAAATCGGATGTTTTTCCTAGTTAATATTTCTATTTCCATTGTAATCCCAAAATGTCAACTGTCCACAATTAGTAGTCTCTTGTTAAATTATATGTCTATTTTTAATTTTTAATTAGAAGTTTCTAAAGAAAATGTCAAAAAACACAATTTGGCCAGGAAAAGTGGCTCAAGATGCATTGAACAAAAATAGAACGCACCTACACTATAGGGTAAATTTGATGTAAAATATGGATTTGATACATCAAAGGGAGTGGTTGTACTCGGAATCGAATTTTTGTGTGCCTAAAACTCGAATTGACATTTTCAATTGAAGTAACAATAACAACACAAATTTTGTCTTCTGATAGGCAATTCCTTACCCCCTTCTATTGAGAAATATGTATGAATAAAAGTTTTAGAAACTAGAATTTAATTTTAATTCCGTCCGAAAAAAGTTAAATGGTCCGATATATTGGTAATGTTAAATTCTTCCCTCGTCTAGGTCTGGTTCAATCAACACAAGCAGCTAAAAGGTAGGACATATAAAGGACTCGTTTTTTGCAGTGGTGTGATTAAGAGCTAATACTCAGACTGGTTTGTACACTTATACATGGAAAGTTTACGAAGTCTTGTCGAATTGTAATTTGGTAAAATAGTAATTTTGTCTGTCATATAAAAGACTTAATGCCTTTATGACAAATCTAATTTATTTTGTGCAATCCAGTGGATAATGGAAGAAAAAGTAAGTTGTCAATTGCCCTTCTTAGATGTTCTTATTCAAAGGTTTCTTGAGAGTTAAGCATTAACACTTTAAAGCTTAAGTTAAGCTTTAATGTAATAGGAAACTGACTAATGTACTTGTTGATGTTCACTTTTATCACGCCAATTCCAGAAATAGTAAAAAATCTGATTTTTAACACATGATGAAATTGAAAATTTATTTCTACTGCATATTCATTGAAATATCCCACCTCTTATATTGAAAAATCTTTAAATAATTAAAAAAAATAAAAAAAAAATTGGGCCTCCAATGTAGTAACAGAAACTAGCTTAATGTCAAAAATCATAGATTAGCCATATCGTGAGTTTTGAAATTTTTCCGGAGCTAACTCGTAATCTTGACTTTAATTTAGTCATTTTTAATATTGATAACAAAGAGCATATGTTAACTAAACTTCTAAACTTCTCAGGGAACTGGGGCATAAAGTTATTTACAAAAATTTGTTTAAATATCGTCATAAAATATACATAGGCCAGATTAGTAAAATTAAAGTTACATGTAAAATAAATAAACAAATGAATACTTTGTAATTAGAGACAAAGCAAGTTCCTTATTTGACTTATAGATAATGAGAATCATGATTAAATTTTAAAAATTGAATGTTATAACGTATGACATGCAGTTTTAAATTCAACTTAGCATTTAAATTTAGTTACTATTTAAATTTATTTAAATAAGTGTTTAAGAAATCAAACCAAACAGTATACTAAGGTTTATTCAAATTGGATTCAGTATTAATGAAATGAACTGCCTTGTTAATACAGAAGCAATAATGAAACAATATTTTACTTATTTCTTCCCGAGCTCCTTTGTTTACCATGTCTTCCAGCCTTTTGTTATCTTTCCTTGCCTTTTATGCCCTCTTTTATCTCAATACCATACCAAATGTCCACGTTCACTAGTCAGATCAAGTGAAACTCTGGCGGGTTGATTGAATGATATTAGTTCCATTTCCGAATCTTCTCTGGTTTAGGCATTGATTTTTACTGAGAAACTCATACATATATATTCTGTTTCTTGATCTGATGACCATCACTGATCCCATATTCGCAGCCACATTTCCAGAAATTAACAGTATGCTTTGTAAGTTGATATTTACTTATCTTTTTACTATAAAATCGGAAAGACGATCCAAACTGGACACAATACGAGTTCAAAAACAAAGAAGAATAACAGACAAAGTAAAGAAACACACTTAAAAACTCAAATTTTCGAGAGACCAAGCACGCTGTAGGCGGAACGGCAAGTAATTCAATCGATATCTTTTTACAGCATAACGCTTATATTTATGTATTCAAAGTATGCATAACGCTACTTAGAGTTTGTGGTATTTAGAACTAAATACTGTTCTAATTTAACAATAATTATTATTCATTTTTAATATCTAATTAATTTACTTAATTAATTTTCAATATTAATTGGATGTATTTATTTTAAGCTAGGATATACTGAAGTACTGAAGATACTTAGTGCATAGCTTTAGGTGTCAGAATTTATCATGAATTCTTTTCTAAATGACCTCCATTGTGATTTTAATGTTTTATTAATTTTTAATGTTTATTAAACTATGTTTTATGCTGTAATGGTTCTGACCCCGTCACAAGGCATTTTCCCATGTCCACTTACTTTGAAAATCTATTCTGTGGGAGCAGGTCATTTTAAAAGTTCACAGAATATAAAATCGTTTTAAAATACCTAACAGCCTCATTTGATTTATGCAAGTTCTGCTTGGTTTAACACCAAGGTTTTCTGTGATCTTCTGAAGTGCTAGTAAAACACGAGAAGAATCATCTTCCATATCCTCACTACCAAATATATTATCTTTGTGTTAAAACAATTTATCGTTATAAATGGAAGCATTCTACTTCTCATGGTTAAACAACAAAATTTTATCTCAAAATATTTTAGTTTTGGTCAGTTTTGACTATGTGTTTTTGTTTTATATTGTTGTTTACAAACAATCGTTGCGGCCTTCCAGTACATGGGGGAATATTTTCAATAAAATCATTTATTGCTAACAAGTTTACAACCAGATCACGATTCGAAGCATGCTTGAGCATTCTGTGCTGCTGCTTCTTTAAACTGCAAGGTTTGATTGGTAGACCTTGGAATACAATCCTCTCGACTTGCACTGCTTGGTATCTTGGAATAAGCGTGCTTAACTATCAACGCCACTCATAACTAATTATTAGTATTTTTTATATATATTCTTTTATGACCTTATTTTCTTGTAAAACAGCACTCATGATAGCATTCTAATACACTCAAAATATTATAAATAAAATCATATATATATATTCCTTTAAAGATTACTGTTTAAATTAATAACTGACTGTTAGATTATCCGAAGAATTATCGATTACCAATGCCTTTGTTTCAAAACATTAAATTCTTCTAGTGTATGCATCACAGGAATAACTCAAGTTTACACAATATACTTGGAGATCGTAGACTGATAGTATTTTTTCCATTGATGAATGGTAATTATAACTGGCTGGAGAAAAATATTATCCTTGTTGAAGTTTCCCTGAGGTAGTGAACACGAAGCTTTTTAAAATATATCCATCCACTAATGATTTGATCACTGTATCTTTCGGCCAATTATTTCATGATTTTTGCAATCTAATAAAATTAAATTGGCGCCGATACTTATCTCACTGAGTCAGTAAACTCAGTTGCATCAAAGTTGTCTTAAAAGCAAAGAGTTATTCCTTCTATTATTGATGTGCTTTGTGTTTATGCAAGCGTTACTGCTAATTACAGTCAACGAAAATGAACGGCAATGCAATTATCTAGCTTTACTTTTATCTCTTTAAATGTTGAATTCATTAGGGCCACAGATAATGGAACATCATTTCCTATGAATTGATAAAGGTTTAATAAAGTAAAACGAGAATAACATTAAAAACATTACTTTGTGTAGCTGGGGTGGTTAAAGTAAATTAATGAATAAACCATCTAACTGATAAAAGCACTGTGCTGCAATTCAGGTGGAAGGGAACAAGGTGTTTGCATCAGTTGTCTGATGGCGTTGACAGGTTACTTTTTAAACAGTGTACACCCATGCTCTGCACCTCTCCTAGCTTGTGTCAACGCACTTAATTCCATTTCATTTTAACATACATCAGACTATCATTCATTTTTACCCTCTGTTTTTTTCAATTAACTTTAAACTTTCTTTAAAGTATTATGCATTTTCCTTATATTATTCAATAATTGAACATTACCCCATAATTATATCAAATATATAATATTAACAAAATATACTTTTTTTTTGATGATTTCCTCAAGTCTATTGTAAGTTTTACAAGTTATTAATCTAAATGTATCTCTATAACTAATAAAAATATTAAGTAATTTAAAACATTTTTATGTTCAAATAATTTTGATATCATGAGTGAAAATAATAACCAATTTAAGATTTATTTTAATACAATGAGGAGTTTTAAGTTTTTGATCCCTAACATTAATTGTAAGTTTGGATACAATATATTTAATATTTTCAAGGCAACTAAATTTGAGAGAAATATCATGGTTCATGGTATTAGTGCAGACCAAATTGATCTATTATTTAGATTTGTTTATATGAAATTTTAGAATAATTAAAATAAAATATTAAATAATTTAGTTTGTGCGTGCTCGCGTTAAAGTGTGGTGTTTAGTTGTTTAAACACTGCTGCGATGTTGTTAAAATATTCTGTATCAAAGTGTGCCATCTGTTTGGATAAAAGTGACACTTTCAAACTGCAGTTTTAGAAAAGGTTTTATTTACCTGACAACAAGGGTTGTAAAGTTGGATAAGTTAGTAGTTAATTTATTGGAAGGAAAATTAGTTTCAAAATTACATTAAATGAGAGGGGTGGGGTCCAATCTCTGTAAAGTTCATTAATATCATAATAGTTTTAATTATACATGCATGGAGGCATTCAAAACTCATTATTGAAGAAATCTCAAATTTAGCATTTGAATATGGCAAAACTAAATCATTTATTGCATCTTTAAATGGGCTAAAATCGCCATCTTATTTGTAACCATTCGAAAATGTCTCAATATCTCTCTCTATGTAAGAAAGTTAATAATAAAAGTTAGCTGGTTGTTTAACTAGGTATTCGCCATAAAAATGTTTTGTTTAGAAACTTTTATTGTGTAACGATACAACTTCAGTTCTTTGAAGTCTTTACTTTTTTAAAGATGAAACATGATATATCAAGCGAAGAAAGAGATTTACTATTCAATGCTAGAAGCCATTGAGCACTGAGGTTGAAAAGATTATTAAATCAGAGTATTTTGAAATTAGTAAGGTTTGGGGTAGGATGCTTGGTTGGCTCACGAGCAAACACACAGGCCGAGGATTGACCGACTCTTTGTGACACTACACAATGAACATTCTACACTGGAAGTTCTAAATTCGGCCTATCTCAAATTTATTTAGAGTAGAGACCTTTTACAGGTACCTGGTAACGTCCAGGCTCGAGAACCGACGGCTTGACGTTAAGGTATGGTTACCTTCTACGTGAATAAACCGAGGGCCATGCAGGTATCGAATCCCGGATCTACCGGTCTGGAGGCAAGCTTGAAGGAACTGGGCTAGCCTGGCCACTTACTTGGAATTTATAGAAAGAGTTGAGAGTTTAATGCTTTGACTGCACATCCTACCTGACACCTAAGCTAAGGCAAATGTTATGCCTTATCTGTGTTATGCCTTATATATATGTTATATGTTATGTGCCTTTCTGAAACTGGCACTTCAGATGAGTCTAACAGCCTTGTATATAAGAGGTGACCTAAAAAAGCAGGAATTTTTAAAAATGAAAAGTCCATCACTGCTTCTTAAATGGCATGATTTAAGGGTTTAAATACAATTAATAAAATATTTTTCTTCTAACACTCTTGGTTTTTATACTTTAAAAACCTCCTGGTTTTGAAATTTCTTGATGTAAAAATTCCTGGTTTTTTTGGTCACCTGTTATATGTATTATGTGCACCTGTATTATAACATGAACTGTTTTAATAATAATAAAAAACAAACATTCTTAAATGTGTTTGAAAGTTAGAGAGTGAGAAATGTTTTAAGAGAACGTGATGCGGAGAAGAGCAAAGGGATGAGCTCTGTGCTAACAGTCCATTACTCGTAGATTCTCTTCGAACCAAATGGTTTCAAGTGTAACCAATGAAAAAAGTGCAAGTGAAAGTCGCTTTACATCCAATTTTACCTAAGTATTTGTTTGTTTTCAAAGTATTCAGTTGAATAATTGTGGTTTATTAGTTAATTTAGACCGATTTAAGTCATGGGCGAATCTCAACGCAATAGTCATTGTACATCTGAAGTTTTAACTTTTCTCTACTCAATTTAATTAGAGTTTGGGTCTTTCAGAAGTGCCTGAAGTGGTTTAGGCCCGAAGGATTTAGGCATCCTTTTTGAGGGATGCCGGGTACAACACTTAATATCTTTTGCATAAAATCCAAGTCCCTTCATGAATATTAGAGCCACAAATCTCAATACTGACGGTAATAAGATACTTTGTCCAAGCAATCTTATTATTCAATAAATTAAATTTAATAATTCTAATGTACCTACAACCACTAACAATTATGACGAACTGATGAATTGCTCTCCAGACTTACTAGTTACAACAGTATAATGCTGAGTTTATAACTCAAAGTTCATTATAGAGAGAAGATTTATTAGCTATGGTCCATGCGCAAGGATGCTACACAAACTTGTGATCCATTCCTACAAAGTTTGATCTGCATCATACTCAACTTAAACCAATTAAAATACTTGCATAATTGATTTATTTCAACACTTTTTTTATCAATGAGAATTAAAAAAAAATGAAAAACAAAATGAGATTGTTATTACGAGTATAACGAAATACTAATGTAATATTTCATTAAAATAATATGGTTTTTACACCGGCATAAAGAACACTAAAATATACTTCAAGCTCAAAAATTTACAAATAATCAGATTTATTATTAGTAAATAATTAGTAACTGCTCAGCAGTTACTGCTCCTAAAAACATATACAAGTACTAATTTACAGCAGTCCACCGTTGAGGACTACCTTTAAGGAGATCTTTTGGTCGTCCTAAAAAAAAACTGTCATATTCAGGAAAAATGTATAAAGTTTTTAAACAAAGATTTAAGATTTTTTTCTATTAGAAAAGAGAAGCAGTCAGCCATCATCTTTTAAAAACAATAAGAATGATAAAAATAGTCAAACAAACAAAAGGGAAACGATGGAAAGAACTATAACTGTGTTGAGAGGAATATCAATTATATAGCAATAATCTGCAGAGTGTTCTTGCAAAGGAAAAGCTGAACATGTTTTAGATGTGAGGTTGGTCACATTACACTGTAAGGACGAGGAATATATGACATGCAGGAGTCGTTATTAATAATTTCATTATAAGCAAACCAAATATATAACAACATATTAAACAGCCACTTGTCATTGCTGTTAGACACTGGAGTAGACGTTGGTGCTATACGAGAAGATGCAAAGATGGATGTCCTTATCTGAAGAGAGTAAGATCACCCTTGAATGAAATAGACGATAAGCAGATTCGAATCCGACCTTTGAAACGGCTCTTAATTTCAACAGTGGGAACTGTTTTTATGTCGTTCACTTGGTTTCTGTAGTTTTATTTTTCGACAGCCCATTGTAGGGAGAGATATTTTGAAGAATGCAGGTATCTATATTGATTAATCCACAATATGTATAACAAAAAATTAAAAATAATGAAAACTTTATTACAACTTGATGTTGATAAATTAATTAAATACGCCATTTACCTTAGCCATTTTAAAGGGGAGTGAGGTAGCGAAATGATAGTGGACCTAATTAATAGTTACTATCCTTAGAAAGATCGAAATACTGACATTGGAATGAAAATAATATTAAAAGATGATTGACCTATTTATCAACATCCAAGACGATTACCTTAGTTAGAGAAACAAGATGTTGAAGAACAAGTAGAAAAATGGTTTAAAGAGGGAGTAATTCGATCCAGCTGTTAGAACTTCGGTAGTTTTGCATGTGTATCGATTAGAGCTTATTAAATCAGGTTATTGTATGAGATTGATATCCTCCCCCCCCCCCCCATTAATTAAAAAGGAGTTAGACTGTTTAAAAAACTAAAGATGTTTTTATCACTATATCTGGAAAATGGTCCAGTGATACATCATAAGGTAAACTATAGCATTTGACATTAAACGCGTTTTCTATTACAATGTTTTTTTAGCTTCCTATAAAAGCATTGCCAACAGATGAGGCGTGGTAAGGTACATTCACGTGGTATTCTGAGTCAACAGTAGAAGTTATTATTATGATGTTATTAATTTCATAAGTAAGGTATTCAGGGGATCAAACTCTTAACACCATCAAAAACATATATCTAAAAACAGATATTTCAATATTTTTTGGATGAATAAAATAAAAATGACAGAGCAAGTATGTTGGTGAGTTTTCTATATACACTAGGCCATAAGACTTTAGACAACCTATGGGTAAGGACAGCTAAAAATTGCACTTTGTAGAGAATAATTAATCAAATGAGTGGATCGAACAGATTTTCAGACATTACTGGGCATGAACATGTTTATGTTCAGACATTTAAACCTTTGTCTGTTCAAACATTTGTTTGTTTAAACATTTTTTATTCGGTCTATAGCTTAAAAGTTCATTACTTCTCTTCTATGCAGAATTCTCCATCCATTCAGAGCCTATATTTTAAGTTAGACATACGCAAATCTAGTGTCAAAGATTCAGCGTGATATGTCTTATGTTGGTAGAGTTTACTTAAGATAAAATTTTGCGGGCAAACCAACAAACTGACAGACAGAAATTTTTCTAAGGGAGGAGTCGGTTTCCCCAGAGTATGAAACGTAAATAAAACTTGAAATGACTCAGTTCTAAGCAATGTACAGAAAAAACCTTTCTTTTATTTATATAGATTTCTTCTTAATGTCTCAATCAAGAAATATTTTGTATTTCAGTGTCATTTTATTTGGAGATGCCAGTTTCAAACAATCATGCATTTAAATAATAATTATTCCTTATCATATGTACGACGAATTTAGGAAGTGGTTTTATCCCTTTGTCAAGTGATACGCGCAGATAAATGTTCTTTCGAGCTCAAACATACAACCAATAACACAACGTTTATTCTGGAGGATATTTCAACTTCTCAAATCACATTCAATTCAATTTACTTCTACTTGATTGGTTAGTTGATTGCCACAGGTTTTTTTTATTCACAACGTAAGCAAAGATAAACCCTTTTCAGTAAAAACGATTTATAGGTAACGTCATAGCACTAGTTTCCTTATCGCCGACTCTTTTTCCTTCATAGCACTTAGTTTTTTCCAGTGACGATACCAAGTGTCACTTAAGATATCAAGAAAAAAAAATAGCGATATTTCAAGCAAATTACTGAAACCATTTGTATGGATCAATGTAAATAGGAGATAATGTTATCAAACTTTAAACTGATTTGCATTTTCGTTGATTTTATCTACAGGAAAGAGAGTTCATAGAAAAAAGTTAAATAGTGTGTTCAGAGACCACAAAAACTGAACGATTGTTTAAGTTTTTTGGCCAAATTGTAAATGTTTACTCTACTATGAGTAAAAGTATAGTAATCGTGAAGCAATTGGGAACGGTGTTGAGTTCCTTTCAGCCCATTTTGTTGAAGTTTATTTTTTTTTTTTTTTGGATGATATCTGCATGTATATAACTTAATATGCAAAAAGTAATGAATCGTCGACCGTGAGACAGATATATAACATAAAAAGGATAAATCGGGATGCGGTCAGTTTCTTCCACTTCCAATCAAACTATATTTTAAAAAAAAAAAAATCAAATATATTTTTAATTTGCAAATATTACAGTTGAAAAATCCGCTTACAAATAGTATTAGATATTTAAAAAAATAAAACAATTACGGCCTTGAATATTCATTTTGGTATAAAATTTAAGATTTTGTGTTAGCTTTTTATTATTTTTTTCTACTTTCCATTTTTTCACCCTCAAAATGCCGCCGGGTGACGAGTGGTGGACTCGGGTGTACCACCACTCCTGCCCCCCCCCCTCACTTTTTCTACGCTATTGGATACATCTGAAAATTTGATAACTGTTGGGAAAACTGTGTACGGTCCTGCGGCAAGCTAGGCAGAGTAACATCACACGATCAGGCACCATGTTATCTAACAGTCCGCACGTCTAAGTATCCGATATCTGAAGTTATCACTGCTTGTGTCAACTATCATTTAGACTGCTCTTTATTATTCACACACGTACAATACACATTTTTATATTTATTATGCAATACCTAACAAGTATTTAAGACAGCTTTTACAATTTATAAGAAATTTACGTCCGAATTTGGTGATGTAGGGGACAGATTAAGACATTTATAGCGAAAAAGACTCAACTTACAAACTTTCACATTACAAAAAGACTTCTTGATCGAATTAATTTCGTAATACAGTTAGAGGTACCACTATATCTAATTACATAAAAAGATTTCACATAAACACGTGAAACAACAATCAATGATCAAACCACAATAAGAAATGGGAAAACAAGACTAAGATCTTTCAACCGTAACAAGCGGTCTTCGTCAGAGTCAAAAACCCAACTGAACACTAGATGCAGAAAACATCTGGTGAGGAGTTGAGAAGAGTGGAAGGGAAGAGTGGTATTTTAAAGAGTGAAAGCACAGGAAAGGACTAATGTCCAGAAAGGGATGTTTGGGGAAACAAAGGAGTACAGTAAGAAAAAGTAAAAAACTATCCGCTAGCTGTCAACCCTCTTTGAAAAGGCTATTGCCCTCGTGACGAAAGTATCCAGTTTGAAGAGACCGTTACTAATGTTTATAATATTAGATCTATTAAATTTAATTAGAGACGATTCAATAATATTTCTTAACAACATTGATTTTTCATAGGTAATAAATTTAGCTCCTGTCCAATCAATAAGATGATTTTCATTTTTTATATGCAAGAATAAGGCACTACTTTTTTCCTGTCTACTTACGTTATTTTGGTGTTGTTTTACACGTGTCTTTAATGATTTACCGGTTTGACCTATATAAATTTTATGGAAATTTTTGCACGGAATTTTATAAATACCAGCGGACTCCAATTCGCTGGGCGAGTTTTTTATTAACATATTACCCACGTTATTACGATTAGAAAACACTATATTAAAATCAAGTTGTTTGGCTAATCTTGGAAGGGGGTCCAATGATTCGTGGTATGGCAAAACTATAGAATTTGATAATAAAAGGGGCTCTGTTGAAGTATTAGAGAAAGTTTTTTTAGCACCCTTCAAAGCTAAATCAATATAAGAAGAGGGGTATTTTAATGAAAGAGCAATTGACCTAATGTTATTAATCTCTTCATTAAAGAATTCTGGGGAGCAAACTCTAAACGCCCTCAAAAACATATTTCTAAAAACAGAAATTTTAACATTTTTTGGATGGGAAGAATAAAAGTGAACGTATGCAAGTACATTCATAGGTTTTCTATATACACTAAAGCGTAACTAATTACATACCTATTTGATAAATATATTTGGAGTCTTCAAAAATAATTAATTTGAAATATCTTGCAACTCCAGTTAAACCTTTTCCCGAACCATAAAGGTCAGGACCTACCGGTTAAGACCACAGTCCTAGGCCAAAGGTCTAAGGTTTACCCCGTCAGGGACTGCGCTTTATACCTGCAGCAGGTCATCGACTTTACCCCACAATAGTCCCTTAGAAACGAGAACTATTCGTGTAACCTGTCTAATTCTACAAACCTGGAGTACAATGTGTTGGAATTGAATACTCAGTGAAACTATTTGAATTTTAGTAATAGCAATAGAGAGAAAAAAGAAGAAAGAGCAGAAGGAAGCATTGCAGTCAGGCCAAAGTAATAAGTTAAAAGGCTCCGTTAAGAAACAACACAATTTCAAACTTACAACCTCCTTCACATAAAATAGTGATATTCCAAAGGAAGAAACTAATAAAAGAACCAAAAAACCAAAGTCCATTTATAGAAAAAAATAAATCTGTAAATTTGAAAGTTTTTGGAAGACATATGTGAGAGAATGATTTTAATAGAAACTCCTGCAGAAGAGGAATCCGATAAATTAAGAAGTGAAATTAATAAAAACTGTTCTGCACTAGCAACAAATTCAACGCAAGCATTATCCAATATATCCAAGCATTGCATACAATATAGGAGAAATAGTAAATATCGATTATATAGAACAAATAATAAACCAAAATCAAGATTTATTTGCAAAAAATAGTATTTTTAAAACAAAATTTATCATCAGCTATAAAAGAAATAAGGATACATTAAACTATTGAGGTTGACCATAGATTAAGGGAAAAAAAAATGGACTCCTGAATAAAATGATTCTGGAATCTATGACATGCTAGAGATTGTATTTATATTCGTTGGTACTTTAAATGGAGTCGATACCACAAACAAAATTCACAGCGAAAGTTACTGGTTCAATATTTTCTGATAATCGCTCGTTGTAGTAATGCTATACATCTTATTCTCTAAATTTGAATTTTACTAACTACTTGTTTAAAAAAAAAAAAAAAAAAGAATTTGGAAATATGAAATTAAATGGCTAATTTCATATTGCGTACTATTTTAAAATTTGAACAAATAAGATAATCAATAGAATAACTGTAAATGCAATGTGTACGCTTTTAGTGGACTGAAACTAAAATTATAATCATGTAAGGCAAGAAAAACTCATTGCGGTGAACCGTAATACATGAAAATCAAAATTAGTTATGAGTAATACTATAGAATCAGTTACACAATTACAAGCAGATTTCATTGAAATCCAAGAACTCTATCGTAGAAACCATCAGATTACTGGGTTCTGATTATAATTATTTAAATATAAGGATTACTACTGTTCTACCGAACCTCTATATAGGCACTTTTCTGTGTACATCACATATACACGGTGACTTAATATGCGCTGAGGGCCACTTTCATTACAAACAATCACTAGCAGTGATATCTGTTTATTTTCACGAAAAAACAGTCATTAAAGTTGACTTGAAACATCAGGAAACTACTGTACATTTTTTTTTTTTTTAGAAACACGAGATAGTAGCTATAATAATTTGTATGCTTAGTAATTCTAGATCTTCAATAAGGTACTAGAAAAAAAAAACAGTATAAAAACCTGAATTAATATAAAGGTAATAAAGTTAAATAGTTAATCCAGATATTCAACTCTTGAAGTGATAATAAAACGTCAATAGATATCAATAGAAATCAATAGATTTACTAAAATGATAAGGATTATAACAAGAGTTTGTCAACACCTAAATATAACAAAAATAATTTCAATGGTAAAAAATCAAAGCCATGGTAAAAAACTGATGGGACAAAAAAACATTGGGGAAACTAAGAAGAAAGTATTATATATGTTACACAATGTATACCTAGGAGAAGAAAGAAAAATAGTATACTATACCTTCAAAAATGATTATTTATTGAAAATAAATGAATCTGAAGGTAGTCATGAAAACAGTACTGTGTTATAGTTATTTCGCCAATCCTTGGAACAAAGTGTCCTCCAGTAATGTAAAAGTTAACGGTTTTCCTTATTAAATAAAATCCTTAAATAGTTAGTAAACCAGTTTTAATTTGAACACTCCACATATGTTAATAATCTATTTTTTTTATATGTATATTTGCTAATTGATATATAATTTTTTCACTGTTTTTTATAACTGTAAAACAGGTTTGATGTAAAATAGTAGTTCTCTTATCTGTGTTATTAAGTGTAAAAACTGCGATAAAGTACTGACCATGTAACAAAAACTTGCAAAGACTGTGACAAAGTTTACTGTAGAAAACAATCACCTCTTTAAGAGAAAATTTATCAATACAAACACTCTGTAAGAATACATAAAAAAATGACCCTGAATGATAACTGACGGTATTAATGAACTGAATACTAGTCATTTTAATGGGGTAACAATTATAGCTATGAAAGGAACAAAACCTGAAAGAGAAATGCTGTAAATGATGCATATCAGAAAGTGTTAAATTCCTATCATTACAGAAGTAATGTCATAAAATTAAATAGGAACCATTCAGAAGTGCTAAATAAAACAATTGTTGGCTGTCTTTGTTTGTTATTGTAATTATCTATTGTTTATTCAATAATGGTTTCTTTGTTCAAATTCAGTTTCAGTGTGATCTGTTTATGCTAGCTACGTAATAATTATGTATTATCTGCATTCTTAAAAATACTTAGTTTAATAGTCTAATACAATAGCTTATTTTTTCCATATATTTTCATGGAATATTTTATTACTCTTTAACTTTAATATTTACATTTCAAATATTTCATATGATGTAATAATCTTTATGTTGACAATATTTAATTACTGATTGTTGTTTGAATTGCCTATTTTTTTCCTATGAAGATTGTATTGAATAATATCAATATATCAGCTTACAAAATTTGATTTGATCTTTGGTACCTGACCGATTTATTATAAATATTTTTCCTATTTTATTGTACGGATTATTAATTTATAAACATGCTGAGACGTCAATATTAACACACATGACTACTTTTAAAGAAATCATCGCACATTCAATTTGTGGTGATTTCTTATTAAATAATTATATATATTTTTTTATGAATTTTTTAACCTATTTATAATTTAACCTATCTTAATCTTTATTGTAAAAAGATAGAGTGTCCTGGGTTAAATCTAAAGGAACGTTCAGTGATATAAGTGAACAAATCCTTTGGATCAGGAAGCCCTTTGGAACCATTGTGTAACCCGGCATCAACTAGTTTAGAATCAATTTCTACGTGCAAAACACCATCCAATGCCATGTTAAGGATGATGTCAAGTAATCCATTCAAACTTTCTTTGTTTACTGAAAAATGGAAAGTTTGTGTGTGGGTTCAGTAGCACTGAACACACCCGTGATCTTTTCTTGCATATAAACTGGATGTCTGCAATTTTGAGGAATTAGGATATATGTTTGAGTAAGATCTCTTGGAATACCTTGCATAGAAAGCTAAAAAAGATTACAGATTTGTAGTTAAGGAGTAGTACTGTATTTGAAGTAACTACTGTACTTGGGGGTCTGTTTGAAGGTCCTATCTCTGGTGACCATAATATCCTTGTTTCGTCGAGTGTGTCCATACTGTAATTTAAATTTAAAAGCAGAGGAGTTCATTGGGAAGGATTCGTTAGGACCTGGAAAATGTTTATTTCCCCTATTAAAACCCGTTTGAAGTCAGTGTTGTGTCTAGGGGAGACGATCTAAAAGTTGATAATATGGAAGAAATTCTGTGTGGTATGAAATTGGAAGTGAATTTTTCTTGGGTGTCGTTTTAGACCCACTCATTGGTGGGCTGGGAGCCTGACAGGTCTTAAGCAGACTGCCGCAAATAGTAATGGAGGCTTAGTTTCATAGAAATAGAGGACCGAAAGTCGCTGGGAGCTCCATAGGGTGTACTTTGCCACAAAAACAAGACCACACCTGAAGTAAGAAGGACTAAGGAAGTTTTGTGGAAGAGATTTATTGAGGAGCTGCCCTATGGAGCCTTCCACATAAATGTGAGGCAGAGAAATATGTTTATCGAGCGTGAGGGACAGCGACTAGAAGAGTTTATGGTGCCCCATTACAACAGCTCTCAAGGTGTACTTGGAGCCTCAAAGCTGTAGAGATCGCACTCAGTAGACAGAGAGCCCATAAGGCCCCCGGCATTGATGGATTATCACCTATATTTACTAAGAAGGCGCTTTAGGTAATGAGTTGATCACTGCTGTACGTTTACAGGGATTTGCCATATGATCGGTTATTTCCCGGCGAGGTAAAAGAGCGGCTCATTATGTTTTTAAACAATAGAGGACGATAAGGATACCTCAATGATTCCATTCTATCGTCCAATAACCTTTTTCCTTGCATAGGAGAATGTCTAGAGGCCTTGATTTTGAAGCCGTTTAAGTGATAAGTTGTCTTCCATTTCAACTGGCTGGCAATTCGGATCTAGGGTAAAATATTCTGCTGATGACGCCCTCTGGGTGTTAAACCACTATGTCCGTTCATCTGATCCGAAACATGTACTGGGCTGTTTTCAGTATCAATGAGGTCTTTGATTTTATCTGGAGACCCAACATTTCAAGGGTATGATTTGAGGTGAAATTGATGGGAACATCATTAGTCTTCTCGAGTCCTATTTTTCCTTATGAATAGGTTTGTGGCTGCCAGTGACGGGGCAGTCAGTAGTAGAAATATACAGGGCGAGCGTGTCAACCTAGTCTAAGGTCCTAGTTGGAGGAGATTGATTGGGAGATTGATAGTAAATAGCCCATATTTACTGAGAAGGTGCGGCCCTTCAGGTAATGAGTCGATCACTGCTGTACATTTAAGAGCTAAGTGATCGGTTATTTCCAGACAAGGTATAAAGAGACGTTTATTTTGTATTTGTCTCTGCATTTCTATTGGACTTCTCTCTCTTTCGCTAAGTTTCTTTTTATTGTGTTAGTCAGTTAGTTTAGCTGTGAGGGAATATTAAATACTTTAGGACTTAGGTTAAGCTTTTATTGGTTTAAGTTCCTCCTTGGAAAATGATTAATTACTCCTAGGATCATGGCTATTATGTTACGTCAGATTGCGTATTTTTAGTTTTGTTCCTAACATTTTTATTCCTTTTTATACAAAATAATCATATTGTATGGTCCAGCTGTGCCAACCTCTGGGCCAGCGTTGTTATGAATCGGTCTGACTGGTTTTTGTGCTCCGTCTGTATACTAACGTCTAATACTGTTGTTCGAGTTCAGCCTTGATGCGTGTTATATCATTGTGTTCGCATGATCCTATTAGACCTCAGGCACTCCGTGAAGTGTAGCAAAAGAACCGCAAGTTAAATGAAGTGACAATGTATTTAAACAGGTGAGTTAGAAGGAATACTTTAAAAAAAATCACGCTTCATTTTTACTGCAGCAAACTGATTAATCTCCAATGGGTGTAACGAACGATTTAACCCTATGTTAGATAACTATCATGGTAAACAATCGCAGAGCAATATACGAAATATATAACAAACAAACCAAATATTCAAATTATATCTTATAACAGCAGAAAAAAAATTATAATTTCAGAAGAATTAAGTAGAACACCCGACTTGATAGAAGAGAAGATCGGATATTCAATAACTCTTCAATAATAAATAAATATTAGATCACTACAAGAAAGAATATGATTTGAAAGATAGAGATATGCTTTATGTCGAAGTGGGCAACAGACTATATCGGCCTAATTAGACCTTGTATTATCAGGTACTTTTCGGATAGTATGACACATTTCTTAAACAATTTATGAAGTTACAGAGGACATCGTCAATAGGAGTCTAATTTTAGGCATAGTAGCAAGCTCCTAGATTTTTGGGGATGTAAAACAGACTCGTCTGTTTCATTGTGCTCCGTCATCTATGAAACTGCTACCAAAACAAGTTTCAAAGAAACTGTTTTATATAAAGTGTGAAGTATTTTATTAATAGTTTGTTCAGTTTTATAAATTTAGTAACATACTGAAAAAAAATAGTTTTTGTTTTACATAATGGATTATTACATTTGAATAATGTTCTTCTCATTGTTCAATGTATTAATAAATATATAAATTTTAGTTTTAGTCCAGAAATTGTATTTCAGACTAGAGGTTGGCATCTTTCAATCGTTTGTTTTCAAGTTTATTTCTGAACTGATATATAAATGTATAAGATTCCACACACAGTTAAATCGTTAAATAAAATCAAAATTCAAACCACAATAAGAGATTGACAATGGAACTAAGGTCTTTCAACCAAAACAACTGGTCTTCGTCAGAGTCGCACAAGTTATTGTTGTGTGCGGGGTAGAGGTAGGGGTTATTATCGGGGAGGTTCAGGAGTATAAGGATACTAAAAGCATTCTCCTTGGAAAAGTATATTTTCCTTGGAAATTTCTTCATTATTTTTACTGCTGTTATATTGGAACAATAGTAGCACTATTATCACTGCAAAATATATGTAGTCATTTTAATTCAAATCAGTTTTAATATGGATATTTTTTCTTTAATACTGTGGGTTACTAATTAACCAAAAATTTGAAAAAATTGGTAAGAATTCATTTAAATAATTTGATAATGTTGTTGGCACATTGCATATTGGAATGAAATATATGCTCAAGCGGAAATGCATCCGGAAGTGAAGTCCCTACTGGTAAAGGAAGCAATACTTCCACCAGTGGATCGTCCCACCTTTCTTGAATCCCTAATACCTCATCCTATTAAGGCAATGCAGCTATGATGGTGATGGTGTGTTCCCTCATGCCACAACATCCATTCTCTCATTGTGTCGTCCCACTTCTCTGGCTGAGTGAGTCACTCATTATTTTTCCTTTAACGGTAATTATCCTGTTAGTTGTAATAGTTTATTAGTGCAGGTCTTTATTCCAATATACAACTGTCTTACGCATGATAAAACATTTATCATTATTATTTAGTTTGATTAGAGAATTTAAGCTAGTGGTTTCAAAGTAGCACTTGCCAACCCTTAGTTGTTCGTAAGTCTTCAAATAGGTAAATTAAAGTAAGGGATTCTCGGGGATGGAGAAATTACTAAAGTAAAAAATATTCTCTGTAGTTATAATTTTGATTATTTGCCATTTTAAACTGAAAATTTGATTCCCAATGCTCTCTGCCTTCTTCATTATTATCCTGATTTTGTATGTTTTCTTTTGTGAATGAGACAAAATTTATTTCCTCAAAGCGTTATATACATTTCTTCAACTACACATACTACATGCATTCTACCATCTATTTTTATGCAGCAACAATAAAAGAACGGAAATAATTCAAATGTTTAGCTATGAATTTGAAAATAGTTTACCAGAGAGTTTGATATTACATCTACACGACAGACATTACAATAAAAATCAAACACATTATATTGTGGACTAGCGTGAGATTATTGTTACTTCCAGAAAATATGAATGTAGCCCATTCCACATTTTTTAACTATCAATAATAAACTGCAATTAGCATCATACGAACAATGCAGACTTTTCCTAAAAGAGACGGAAATCTTGAATAGCATTAGTTGTGAATACGGAGCCATCAGTTTTAGGAGGTTAAAGATTTTTGGTAAATCATAACTATAACCGATATAAGTAGGAGATACTTCTCTAAGGATAATTATACAGTTCATAGGAGAACTTAAATCTAAAGGTGGTCATAAAAAAAAGAGAAGCACAGTAGGACAGATATGACCACAGCTCAAACGAGTCCGATGAAACTCAGGTAGTGAGTTTAATAATGATTTGTTCCATTGTTCTAAGTCAATGATTTTAAGTTGTTATAGCTAATAAAATGAATTTAGCAAATCAAAACAAATAAAATCATTAAAATGATTATTTAAGCGTTTGATAATACATTCCCGAAAGTATAACATTGTGTTTACGAGATAACCGCATTAAATTTATATTACGTTTACTTATATTAAAGTTGAGTGTATGCCACTCCTTTTTTCATGTTTTTCCAAAGTTTCTTAATTTTTTTAAAATCATGAAACGGTCATCTTCATCTTCTTCTTCTCCATCATCATTGCTGGGAGCCTTGTGGATCTGATCCACTCATTTCACTTAAATCCCAAAGAATTAAATTTCTACTATACCTTTTCGTACTTCTTGCACTTCCTATAAATGCGTCTCACAATTGCACTCACTGTAAATTTTTTCTGTTGTCCGATTTGCATTAAGATAAACCTTGGTTTGAACAGTCACAGAACATGTCAGCCCAGTCAGCAACCTAAAATTGCCAACGACGCTGATTCTTGGGGTCTTCAAATAGATCCCTGAGAGTACTATAGATGCTATATTAGGTGCTTCTGTTATCCTTGGATCTAGAACAAATCTGGGATTTCAAATGTATGGTCATTTAATAATAATAATTTTTTCTTAATATTTATTAAATATTAGTATCTACTAATATTATTTATCAATATATACAATTTTTTTACAACAATTAATATTATTATCCTCCTTTTTGCTATTATTCTTACTTCTCTTTATTATATATCTTGTTTATTTATCGTAACTTGTTTTTTATTTATTTGATGCCTAAGTTATCATCTTTCCTCCGCTTTTTCCTTAGCACTCTTAGTTTGTTTTGTAATCTCGGATCATAGAAGATGATTTTCAGAATAAGGATGAGACATGTCACTAAGGAACTGAATGGCCACTTAACCAGTTTTATTTAGTGTATAAAAAACCAGTACACTATACCATGCACTGGTATATGATATCATATGTATCATACGATATCGTAAGGTATTTGTAATACGATAACAAGATTTCATTAAGTGTACCAGTACACTTAACTAGTACACTATAGCCTGTTCCTTAGGAGAATGTCAAATAAAATTGATAATCTGACAATAAAAAGACTAATTATTGGTCGCTTTTAAGACGTTTGGCAATTCACTGGGACTTTTTTGTTGACCATTTATGTTGCGATTAATTTCGTTTCTTGTGAATGAATTCCTGGATTATTATTCCTATTTGAAAGGATTGTGTATATTTCATTACCCTCTAAATTTAATCGTATTTTTTTCTCTTTTAAAATACGTATTTTTTCCGTATGTAAAGGGCATCCAAGATTTGTAGCATTACGGTTTTTTTTCATGATGTTGAAAAATTGTTTTAATTTTTTTGCAATAAAAAAAACCGAAGCTTTCGTTTAAATGGATGTTCATGAGATCACGTTTATGGTTGTGGAAACATTCCTCCATTTACCAGATCAACGCCTACTCTCTACTTCCTTGCTTCTCTCAGTTCTTTTGGAAATGAGGTCACACACATAGTCCTTTAGAACTTTTTAGAATTCTCTTACTACTCTTAGTAGGGATTTTTTTAGTTATAGAGTCATGTATGTTTATTGTAACATGCGTGCTTATATATTTATAAGTCAAAATGTATACATATATTTCTACTCTCCGATTCATGAACATATAGTTGTTAGTTTTGGTCATCGTAGTAAGTGTTTTCTTTCAGTGAATTTATATGCATGTATATTTGTAATACGATAACAAGATTTTACATAAACACTTGAAATAACAATCAATGATCAAACCACAATATGAAATAGGGAAAAAAGACTAAGATCTTTCAACAGTTTCAAATGGATTTTTAACTCTGACGAAGACCGCTTGTTACGGTTGAAAGATCTTAGTCTTTTTCCCCATTTCATATTGTGGTTTAATCATTGATTTGACTATACATATATCAACGTCAAAACCCCAGTAAGAAATTTAGAAATCTTATTAATGATTAAGGTATTTCAACCAAAACAACTGGTCTTTGTCAGAGTCCCACTCACATTCCAACAAGTGGAATAGAAAATTTGGTGTGGTTTTGACAAACAAGAGAAGAAAAATAGGTATTTTAAGAGGAAGTAAAAAAAAAACAAAAAGCTAGTTAAGGGAAGTCAGGGTAAACAAAGGAATTCAAGAAGAAACAAATAGAAGTTATCTGCAGGCCGTCAACCCTTTAGACTAAGTTATTGTTCTGGTTAACACTGAGTTTAAATTGAATAACCATTACAAAATTTTATAGTATTAGCTCTATTATATTTAATAAAATAGGACCCGATAATGCTTCTTAATAGCATTGACTTTTATATCTGATCATTTTAGCTTCTCTCCAATTTATATAATAGTCTCATTATTTATATGCAAAAATAAGGTGTTACTATATTTGAAGGCTAATTATAGAATATTGATTTATTCAAGTTTTGATCTAGTTGTTATATATACAAACTTAGATATGTATTTGTATATTTTGGAAGCAACCCTTCTTTTATACATGTTTTGTTAAATGACCTTTGTACTATGGCATGAATATATTTCATTGACCATCTTTCAAGTTTTCTCACATCTGACATGTTTCGGTCTTCTTCTGGTTTGGACGTTGATCTGTACATTAGGTTTCACTGAAGTGAACTGCAGTATTGCTTTTCATGATTATATGACTGAGAAAATTGGTCTTAGGTACTCATTTCCTGTAATCGAGGATGATCAAAATAGGAATCGACCAAGTAAATGATTCATAAGGATGAACGAAGGTTATGATATATATATATAATGTTATGCAGGCTGTAGAGCTGCAGAGACAAGAGGAAGGGGTCCCTTCCTCTTGTCTCTACTCGATCTCTTTACCCTGTACACCGTTATATAAAGTATATTATAACTTGGCCAACTTCTATTTTGATTATCTCCTGAAACTGTAAATGAGTCCATAAGGTCGAATGCATTAGTCAGATGATCATAAAAGCTGAAACTTCGGTTTCCTTAAATGAAACGTACCTTAAGAAAGACCTGTTTGCTATCAACACTAATATATGTATGTATCCTGCTATAACTGGTAGCAAGTTCCCTTGTATGCAAATTTTATTAAAATGTACCACAGCCCCCGCATTGACGACCTTTATTCTTCATGTCTGGGAATAATAGAGAGTTTGATTGAATATTCTTTGAAGGCTGAGAATACCTTTAATGCGCATAGCTCAAGAATCTGACTTTCTTGAGCTAGCGTTATTCTTGCATCTTAACACAATTGACCCCTTAAACGACCTATTTCTCCAGAGAGAGGAATTATGTATTTCTGTTTTAAATGGTTATTAGGAGCACCCAACTGTAAAGTGTAGAGTGGAGACACCTCGATAATTTATTGGTTGTCATCCCGATGAACTTCATAGGGCTTCAGGTACCTCTGTATTACAAGCTTACTGCTACAATAGGCGCTTCTGCAATATTGAGGTATCGTGGTTCCCGAAAAGAAAGTTTTGGGTAGTTATATATATATATATATACTTAAATTACACTATTCATAAATTACACATAGAAAAAACATAACAATGACTCACTTTTCAATATTTTGACCGCCATAAATAATTCACTCTTATTTAACAAGATTAACTGTTTCAAAAGCGTTTTTTCAATTGAAAGTTGAACAAATATTAGTCATTAACAAATCAGAGTACAAATGGTAGGTAAATAAAATACTCTTAGACAATACTAATTTTAAGAAAATCTTACGCTACAGTAGAAAAAATTCGAAAACCCAAATTAATAAAATTATAACAGCAGTCAACAAAGGGAAGTAATGGCAACGACCTCTAGGTCACTGAACTTTCACCATTTAGGAAAACAACTTTGATCCCTATAATGCATTCTACTTCCCTTATATTAAGCAACTATCCATTTATAAAATCATTCATGTCGTGATAATCACTCGCGAACAGTTTAAACGTCTTGACAATTGAAATATACTACACAGTAAGGATGTAAAGTGAGAACATTATTGGTCTAATATATATATATTTAATTTATATGTATATTTATATATATTGTCCTAATGAATCTTTTCATTTTTTGAACATATATAGGAAGAATTGATATCATAATTCACGAATATATATTTATAATAAAAACAATATAAATATACAAATATATATATATATATATATATATATATATATATTATATATATTTATAGATATATATATTTGGAGGAGAAACCACAATGATTAAATAATATATATTATTATTTATTATAATATAATAATAATAATAATAATTCAATTTATTCTTTAATATAGTTCTTATTTATTATAATAAGTTTATTATTACAATATAATCTGATTATATATAATAATAATTAACCTATTATTTTATTATTGCAGCTTCACAAACAAGGAAATAAAATATCTAAGGCCTTTCGCTTCATTTCATCAGTGAACAGTAAGGCTGTATCAATAAAAATAAGGGAGTGAAAAAAAACCAGATGGTTCAAGACTTGTTGATAGAACAAATTAAGTCAAATTAACTTAAAAGAATTAGAAAAAAACGGTATTGTTATGTAATAATGAACAAAATAGATCACAAGAACAAAACTACGGTAATAAATAAGTACAGCGGCCTAATCAGTACTTTCTTTGGAAGTTCCAACCAAAGAATTCAGCTCGATTGTTGCTGTCATAATAATTATTAATATCAAACATATTTTAGTTAATTATTATTATATTTAGAATGGGACACTTCAGGTAATACTTGTTATATACTTAGGAAATGAATTGAGAAGGACATGACACATCCCTAAGAGTGTTCACTGTGAGTCAGTAGAAGAGGACAACGCAGACACACCTTCGTCTGCACCAAGTAGGAATGGTACAACAGATGTGGCAGGGAAGCCACATTGTTGGGAAGATTAACTACAGAAAGGCTAATTGAGAAGATGAAAGAAGACAACGACCTATATTGCAAGTTTTGAAAAGAATAGAGTGCAGATAGCAGTGCCTTTTGCCCGCTGGCACATAGTAGAAGTGGTGAGTTATATGAGTTATATTTCTAAGACAGTTTATCTCTTCATTGGGTTGACCGTCGGCACAGGTAATATGTAATGTGCAAACGGCTTCCATGCTGGCATTATTATTAATCCGCTTGTTATAATAAGTTAATTATAATAACAAATATATATATATATATATTTCGTTACTATTAAACTTTAATTTAATATAATATGTTAATATTTAAGTATAGCACATTTTTTTTTTACTTCATTAGTCCTTTTGCTAGTTTAAGAACACAACAGCAGATTTGAGCCTCGTTACCTAAAGTCTTTTAAGTTTTATTGTTTCTTTGTTTGTCTTTGTTGTTGGAGCTAAGTCTACTATTATTGAATTGACCTGATTAATCTGCCTGGAATCCATGCAACATGCAATTCTCTGTTGTGACTTTTAATTGTTCTACGTCTATTTGGGATTTTGTTCAAGCATCCTTTCACTTGTTTTTTTCACTATTTTTTCAGTTATCTTCTCTTCTAATAGAATTATTTCGTAAAGTAAATCAATAAAGTAGAGTCTTACAATCAGCAGTCTTTTTGTTTTGAGTTAATAGAGATTTCCTTTGATAGAAGGACTAAGGAACACTTTGAAGGATACTCATATAGCATTAACAGGAGTAGTGGTGATACCATTCTCTTACACTTTGTAAAATATTTAATCATGAATAATCACAGCTTTGAACCCATTACGAGTATTCAAATCCTATATTATAATTGTAAATATAGTAAATCCTGTTTTAGAAAGCAATGAAATAATACACCTTATTCTAGACCAGTGTTTTTGACTGAACAGATTCCAGGGTGTTCTCATTCTCAAAAAATTTAGTCTAAATGGTTGTTAGCATAATGTATGAAAGTTATGCAGTTTACATGTTATGAACGATTAAATGTTTACATGAGTAGTTTCTTCCTGTTAATAATCTTGGTTTGCCTTATTTTAGTGTAGCACCGCTATTATAAGCCTAGCTTATTCACATATTTTGTGTGAAGACTGGGTTTTTACTTTTGATTCTTAACCTTGGCTTTGTTTTACTGATGTTTTCCAGAATGGTGGAAATATAAGGAATTCGTAAAGCATTCAATGAGTAGTAAGAGTGAGTGTATTCTACTCCTTGCCATGATTGCAGGAGTAAAATTGATTAAGTAGATTAATGATTAAGTAGAGTAAAAAAAAGGCGAGTGCATGGAAATAAGTATTAAACAGAATAAATATAATATTAGAATGAGAGAATAGATTACATGATCTATTGAAATATATTTTTTATTATTCTATTATTAAAATGAATTTCACAATAATTACGTGAACATGGACATTATACCATATATTTCTAAATTGGACACCTTCCTTAAGAAGCCAGGTTAGCTCAGTGGTTAACGTGATCGCCTCTAAACTGGTAGGTCCAGGGTTCGATATCCACCTGGTCCTCGTTTTATTCACAATGGAGGTGCATAAATCTGAGTACGTCGTCCATTGGAGGAGAGGACGTAAAGCCGTCGGTTGCGAGTCTGTATGATGTAAGGTACTCGTTAAAGACCCCTATTCTAAATACATCTGAGTTAGGAAAAATTTAGGACTCCCAATCTAGAATCACCGATCAAAGGTAAAGGGCTGACGTTTTTAACAGATGAACACCTTCCTTTCAATATTTGCACATGAAAAAGTTACAAACTGTTGAGGTATGATAGGGATTGTGGGCACTGACGACAACTGTTACTAGTTATAACATAGCAGTCTTGTTTTACAATACTGTTCTGTGGTTTAACTGTTTAGTTTAAGTAAATGGTCAAATCCAGATAAGATTTTAGACATTTGAAACTCTTTTTAAATTGGTGGGTACAAATAGTGGGTATAATTGTATATTTTAGCAATTAAGTAGTTGGATTGTGTATGTGGATCATGTTGAATTAAACTGATATGTATTGCAAATACAGTTTAATGTAATGAGAAGATTATGGTACATTTTTTGGGAATGATAAACATTTGCTTAGGTATATATTCCTCTTAATATTTCTATTATAGCTAAAATATATTTTAAAAAGTTTAAATTCATAAAGATGTTATTTTCAGTTCATATTGCAAAATATTTATTTGCTGGTTGGGTGAAAATATAGTTGCGATGATTGGTTCAAAAACCTTTATGGAATTTGGAGCGCTGATATGGCACAAATAGACTAATTAGCTGATTCTAGTTAAGTCGTAGCATACATCTCAAGTCAGGAAAATTAAATCCCCTCTCTAACTTCTGATGATGCACATTCTACTTTCTGCAGAGTTCAGTGACAACCAAAATTTAGATAACTTTTCCCACGATTTTAAACAGATTCTTAGAATCAGTAATAATGCCGAATCACATTTTATTTCATTTATGAGTATATTTGACACCTTTTCATTCATTTGAAAATCACTGAAAGAAACATATTGATTTCTTACTTTAAAGATAGAAATTAAATTTACTTTTAATCATGAAAAAATGTATATCGAAATTTTAACTGATCTACAAGTTTCCTGGATCATTTTTCCTGGTTATTTTTCTGATTTCTTACAGTGGTTTGGACTGATCTAGTTGGACTTAAGATTGAATGTAAAAACTTGTGAACACGTTTGACGAACTACGAGTATAACCATAAAACTGCTTCTTATGACGATATTTATGGTAAATTATGTAGTTTAATACTGAAAATAATACCAAACTAAAAATTAACTACCTATTAACTGATTTATCTGAATAATACGAAAAACTATTGTTTTAATATAAATGAATTTAAAGGCAGCGTTAGGAAAGAACCTTAAAGGTGGAAGTGCTGCAAGAAATTGGAGAAAGAATGTTTTGATCAGATTCCTATTTTAGTATGGGTTAATTTTGTCACTTTAGTGGTTATTTTATTGTATAACCTGTGAAAAAGACGAGGTCTTTAGGCATAGAAAATTACTCCACATGCTTTCAGTTTTTCGTATCAGAGGCAATCTGCTCTCCGTTTCTCTTCTGATGTTTTAAAGAATTGAGACATTAGACAGCAGTAGCAAGCTGCATACCGTTAAAACTAGGATTATCTCAAAAGTTAATGTTGAGCACGTACCTATTTAACTGCTTTAAAAATGATATAATCCAGGAAATTGAGAAAACGCCTGATGTCAAGGCACTCCTCAACGTGGATGGCCTCATAGTTGGGAACCACTAGTGACTTTGAAGTTTTAGAGGTCTCTGTTAGTGATGTACCTTCAGACCATCAGGTTTAAAGTAATGGAGTGACTCAAATGAGATCCTAGTTATCTCTTCAATACCTGAGTTTCAGTTATTCTCTATGTTATTTCGTTATACTTCCTTGATGATAATTGATCATCAAGGAAGACACTTAAAAATGAAAAAGAGAAAAACAAGTTACAGTTATTAGGTAGTTGTGATATATATGAAACATAAGGTAAGTAAGAGAAGGAGTCAGAGGGTTCAAGAAAATTTATGAAGAGAAAGAAAGATCCAGATACTATCACATCGCAACTGGCAAGGGTGTAGTCTGGCATAGCCAGCTAAAACCTGCAACGTCCAAATGAAACTTGGGCCCCTACTCAGGGGCTAGAAAAAGTTTGAACAAAGACAAGTGATAAAGAGGGGCTCAGCATCCAACTCACGAACAAGTATGTGACCGAGTGGACTTTCCACCCGCAGATACCATCGTAAGTATAAGTGACCCAAGGGAACAGTTAAAGCCGCTGTTGTGCCACCACAGTTAGGAAGAAGTATTAAAAAGAACAGGTGATAGATGCACGAAGCTGAAAGTACGAAAACATTTTACAGGCCAGGTAAGCGAACATAGCACCCTCGGACTCCAACACAGGGACACAACCCATCCCACCAAGCCCCGCAAGAGAAAGTTTTGAAAAAGACACGCGTTGGCCATATAAGACTAATTAGAACTCACTGCCAACCAAACCAGACTTTCCATCTTCGGACGCTGACCCAGACTATCTATATGTCGAGTTGTGCCTTTCTTAGTTCATGCCATGAGGGAACCACCACCCAGGCATGTTAAGCCCCCCCACCACGACAAGGTGAAGGCACATGGGAGGGAATGATGTCTCTATTTGTGGAATTCTGGGAAAAAGTGAACGGATATCCTAGTAAAAGAGGGATCAGGATTAACCAAACCACAGCTACCTTAGTGTTTGGCATCAGCAAGAAACTCATTTCTTGGAAAATAACTAATATGGTAAATGAATATTTTAATCAAGAAGGAGAAGGGAAGATAATGGAAACCCCTTTTAGCTAATGTCATTTGATTTTCTTTACCAATAAATCAAAGTCTGCAGTACTTTCGAAGCAAACAGGCAATTACTTCCTCGCCAAACACCATCACAGAATTGATGTTGTAAGTACGAAATAGCATCATCTCTATAGGTAAGTTATAAAGTATTTTTTAGCACAATTGCAATCAAAACGGTGCATTGTAGTACATTGAGTCAATTTAGAAAATATTTATTTCTTCCTATACTACAAACACTAAAGATAAAAGTGTTGTACGTTTCATCTAGACAAAAAAAAAATTGCGAACATTTTAGTTTGTGGGAAGAGGCTGTATAAATCTATAAACCTGTTAAACCAGTATTACCTTTTCAGAGTTTTTTAACAATATATACTCTTTTTCAGTAAAACTGTTACTTTTATGGATACTCTGAACTTGAGGAGATAATTTCAAAATTTCATTCTTGTGCAAACTTTTGAAATTAAAATGATACTTTTATAACAAGTTTCATTACAAGTTATGGCTTATGTAAAACTTAAAAGTTGTACTTACAAATGAAATGTAGCTAAACTGTATGGGATGTCTTAGGCATGTCTGAGTAGAAAGAATTTCTACTCAAGGTTCAAAGGTAAATAAAACGGGACCTTCAGTTGACACGATGAAATATGTAATGGAATCTATCTCATCACTTTTCTAAGTTGGACAGAGTTCAAGCATACATAATGCATTTTCGCCTAATGAAACAAACATCTTTCAATTTCCAAAGACACCATTAGTCCTTTCTATTTCACTACAAAATAAAAAAAACCTTTCAGTTTCATTTTCACTTCATATCCTCCTCCCTCCCCAAAATTATGATATTTCAAATTTTAATGGTGTTAAGTGCAATAATTCAGTGTTGAAACTCAATCATATTTTATTAAACATTGCTAAAATTCATACCAACATCTTCTATACAAATGCCAACCTTCGTGGCAGTTCTTCAAAGCTGTACATCTAAGGCGAGGAGATGATGTGTGCCACCTTGAAGTGTCCGAACTTCACATGTCTTATCTGCATAAATTAACCGTTCAAATAAATCTGCTATTTATTTATTTGTTATTACTAAAAGTAAACATAATATCAAACGGCTTGACAAACATCTGATTTTGTGTTGTTAATGTAGTATACATACATTTTAATCAATAATGTATCTTTTGTTTACAAGTGATTATAGTAATTTTTTCAATTATAATAAACTTGAAATCATTGATCAATCTAACATGTTATTAAAATTATGATTATTAAGAGGCTGAATCTCATTGGACTCGAAGGCTTCAGGGGATGGGGAGTTTTAGGGTTGATTTAAATAAGGGTGGACTCCACTAAAGGAAATTCTTAGAAATACTCCCCTCTTCATCACATCGTAGTTAATCTAATTTACAGATACTGTTCAGTGACCATTATTAATTTAAATAACTATTTTATAATTAAAAATGGTTTGTTACTTAATAAAATTATATGTAATTTCAAATGTGTACTTGGATTCCACAAGTAAAACAATCAAGTCTTCTTATTATCTACGATAAAATGGATAATAAAATCCTTTTTTGATTTTTTTAGATTTTGAACGTGAAGCTGAAAAATCTTACTACTTTTTCACTTTGTAGTTTAATTTTAAAAATATGTTCTTGAAAATGTGATTTTGGTCTTAATGAAAGTAAAATACAAAAATAAAGGAAAATTATTACAATATAAATTTACTACTACACAGTAAATATAAATATCTACCTGAAGAAAGGAATTACACATTTATAATTCAACTTGGAATAGTAATTTTCAATAGTACAACTTAAACGAACAAATAATAATTATTATTAACATTAATATCCAAGTATTAATGTTACATGTAACCAGCCTTCATGTTGGTTACTCCCACATAATTAGAAATGAAGTCAGTCTTCACAAATAGTTGAGCTGTGTAGCCAACATTACAAATATATTATATTTCATTCAAAGGCATGGTAGAAAAAGGTGAACTGTTTTTAAGCAACTGGGCCTTAAGGAATATAATACGAAGAAGAACGCAAATATTATCACTCAAATAAAATAGCTATTTCCTTTTGAAACTACCTAAAAGCTATCATTGATGATGTTTTAGAAAATGAAATAACTGAATACGTTGGTACAATTAGTAGAATTCAAAATAATGATATTTTCTAAATTGTTAGATAAGTTTTTTTTAACTATTTTTGTCACTTTGATTAATGATGTTTATAGCTCTTAGGGTTTTCCCCTTTTAATTGAATAAAAAAAAGCAGTATCACTGTTGTCGCACGTTTCAAGTAGAAGGCGTGAACTATGGAGGACACCCTCCTGAGATATAATTATTATGGCGCCAAATGACAAAGAAGGACAATCCTCATCTAACTGCCTTGCAAAGAATAATCTTAGGGGAGAATTACTGTTAGCAGCCGTACATATGATTAAACTAAAATATGAAATATCCATAAGTTCCATTATGGATTTATGCAACTGGGAATATCCCTTCTTTAGAAAAAATAATTTCAAGGAAAGAAAATAGGCAAAATAAGTAAACCATGCGGTAGGGTGGTAGGAATATCTCTAATTAAACTAATTCCAAAATTATTAGAAAAGAGCAGAAAGAATTGTTTGTGACTGCTCAATGTAACAGGCTTTTGTAAAGAAAGCAAATCGTATTGAGGATGGGGATTTATTTACGACTGTTCAATTTAGTTTGAGTAGAGCGGGACCAGGTGAGGCAGATGTAAACAGTGGGTTGGGTCTCAGGGGGAAGGCTTTGTCTGGAAACAAGGGCACTCTCTATGGAAGGATATGTTCTACCTGTCGTGAATGGTCCTAGGTGGGATGCATATTGGATCACAAAGAGATGACGGCACACCTGCTCAAGACGAGCCCTATTGTTGCAAAACGTCACACGACACTGTTGCTCCTTACTCCCATTTACCTACTCTTCCAATTTACGCCAACCCCTCATCCAGGTGTACCCAGTACCACCTACTAACGCTCAAACAATTCTCCGAACATTCAAAACTATTCATATAAAATTAATTATATTGCATTATAGTCGCTTATATGTTGTATTAATTAGTTGTAAAGTAATCCCATTATAGTCCACAAGGTCATCGCACAATGTCCTAGAGAGAACAAATAAGAAAAGTTCAACATACAATGAATACTAGCTTGGCATTTAATAAAAACTAGTTTCCAAGTTGCCAGTGCCCATTCGATACTATGGCGTGTATTAGTGTTGCTAGCATTTGAACACACATCTAAAATCAGTTTGTTATAGAGATAACTGAATACAGACAAGTCTCGACGTACTTGTTTGTTACATTCCGAACGCCGAACGTACGTCAGAAATGAACCTAAGTTGTTACTGTATATCCTAGTAATGTATACCATTCATACTGTACTAAACATCCATTAAATCAGTTCCAGGCTAGTGTCCTAGAAGAAAAGGGGGTGTTTTGGTTGGTAGATTGGTTTACTGGGAGCATGCACGTAAATGCATTTCACCTCCTTACCAAAAAATAAAAATACATCCATTAATTCAATTAACGTCGCTTATAAAACACTAGATCATGTACTATAAACATAATATTATAAATTAATAACATATATGTAATTTCAAATACGTATATTAAATACAACCAAAATACAAATACTATTTCTAATTTCAATTAAACAAGTTTTATTCAAATTTAGTCACACTTAGAAGTGGTATTCGAAGTAAATTCAAGTTAAAATTCACACACACAACACTTTCTTTTATAATTTTGAAAGCTTAATTTTTTTTTTGACTTGTTGAACATTTTGAACGTAAAATAGAAAAAAAATGAAAATGAATGAACATAAGTCGAGAATTGTCTATATATGGAAATACAAAATAAGTTAGTTCTTCCCTGACGACGGTAGTGGGAAAATGTGAAGAATTAATAAGTTGATTTTAAATTGACTTCATTTGCGGACTGTTCAACTTTCGCTGTGTGAGCAATGTACTCGTACTTGTTAACAGTCTAAATGGCAGGCTTTTCAAACAGGTTATTAAGAAATCTGTTCTTGCACAAATCTAAATGTAAGAAGACAAGTCTTGATAACTCAACTAACATTTAGATGCACTAACAAGTTAGTGGTGGTAGTAAGCAAACTATTGCATAGTGTTTAATCAAGCATGTTTACTTCATTTTAAAGTGCGTCTATCTGACTTAAGTCTTCATTCAATAATGAACTAACGAATTAAATCACTTTTGAACATGTACACTTCACACCTGTATCTTATTCGTAAAAAAATCAGACAATTCTTCACCTTTCTTATTACCCTACTTCGTAGGCAATGATGTTATTCTAAATAATATTAAAAACGGACACCAAAATAAGCACAAGAAATGCACTGATTTAAATGCAGCAGCACACATTTTAAAACCATAAATCAACAATAATTATTCGTTAAAAGATATTAATTTTCTATGGATTATTAATCCAATTAACGCTGCTATTGTTACAAATATTATCATAACACTGAAAAGTAGACCCAATATTCTAAATGTCATAGAAAGATATTTCCCTTAAACTTAAATAATTAATTTCATTTTACACCCTGCTTAAGAATTGTTAAAAGAAAAATGTTAGGGAATGAACTTGAAAATTTCAAGATTCGATAAGAGAGCTGTAAGAACTAGTACAAGGGTCTCAGTTTATCTAGTTTTATCAGTAGAAGACAAGATAAGAGATGAAGAAGTCCTAATGCTTCTTTATCTCTTGGTCGTTGTGTCCTCTCCGACTATAAGGGATAAGCAAAACTGGCAAATATATTCGTTACATAGGGCTTCCCACAAACAGTAGTAGTCTAAATATATACCTTTCAAAAAAAAAATATTGCAAATAAACTTTCCTTTTCAAACTTATTTTTGATTTCAATTTCAAATTAGAATCTCAAAATTTAAGTTTAAGATACAATATGTATTGAACAAATTAAGTCACTTACAATTATTGTAAAACTCTTTAGTAATATATTTCAGATCAATAAGTTGGATTATTTAAATTTATTTGTTAATGAAATGTAAGAATTAAAAGATTGAATAATTAACGAAATAATTTCCTTACATATGGTTATTCAGAAAGATTTTAGTTTAGTTCATTGGTAAAAGATTTTTCAAATTATTATCAGTTTTTTACTTTACTAGAAGTAAAGCATTTTTATAAAAAAGTAGTTTAAGAGTTTTAGATTATTTTTTTGTGGTTTTCTGAGAGCATTTTTATTTTATGTCAGTGCGTACTGGGTGTGCTCTGGTGATCCTGTGTTTGCTCTTATCCAAAAGTATGTGGACATTAAAGAATTTGTTGACAAAATATAATCCGTTAGAAGAACTGTGATATCTATGTGTATAAACTTACGCAAACCTGTATCTATATTTAAAGTTATAAATTTGTAATTTATAAGTATGTAAATAAATGGCGGTATAATATATAAGCATAGCATGTATTGAATTTTCTATGATATTACATTTAAACAATGAGTTTTGCTTCTTATTTTACACATAAACCTTTTTCCAGTTTACTGGTGTAGAGTGGTCATCTTTTTCTTATATATTTTGCCGAATATAGAGGTTTTAAACGCCCTTCAAGAACTTGTCAAGATACCTGCTTGTATGAGGTTAGGTGGATGTCTCTCGAAAAGTCTATTCCACACTACTGAAGTCGCACATTTGAAGAATCGTGATCATATTTGACAATCCTCTACTTCGAGTTGATAGATAAGCAAGACAGTAAACCAGCCTTCCAGTAGTGTTGGGATGCCCTTGTTCATGACTTTCTTTTTTATTATATAAATATGTTATATATTTATAACATGTCATATTATAACATGTTATAAAACATAAATATAAAACAAGATTTCACAACAAATACGTGAAATAACAATCAACGTCCAAACCACAGTAAGAAAAGAGAACAATGACTAAGATCTTTAAAGCGTAACAAGGGGATTCATCAGAGTCAAATCCCAACTGAAACCAAAGAAACAGAACCATCTATTTAACCTAGCATCTCTCACCGGTCAATTGACCTTTCCTGCACTTTAAACCCTTTACTTTAATACCTCTCTTGCCTCTCACTCTTCTCAACCCCAAACCAGACGGTTTTAGATGTTTGATTTTTGTTGGGATTTGACTCTGACGAAGACCACTTGTTACGGTTGAAAGATCTTAGTCTTTTTTCTCATTTCTTATTGAGGTTTGGACTTTGGTTTACATATTGTTAAAACTAGTAGCAGCTTCTGCTCCTACGATTTTTGAGCTGGTGGCCTCAATTTTGCGGGCGAAGCTGCTGCTAGTTTTAACAATATCTGGTTACAAGAAGACTTGAAGCCGATTTACACTAATAATATATATATATATATATATATATCATCTTTCTTCTCCTCACCAACCAACTCTTTCCGCGTCCCACCTAACACCTCCTGCTCATCCAGGAATTGCGTCTACCGACTGAACTGTAGACAATGTGGAGCATTCTACATTGGTATGACTTCTACCAAGCTCAATGAGCGTTTGAACAACCATAGAGCTTCGGTCGGTCAGCGCAAACAGCTTCCTGTAGCTATCCATGCCAACAGCCATAACCTTTCTTTTAATGACTGCTTTTCTGTTCAAATCATTAAGCTAGTGACCACTGATGACCGTAGTTTGACATTAAGAGCGTCTGAGGAGGCCCACATATGGTTATTGGGGGCCCGATCAGATCCCGGTTTAAATCAGAAGCGTTAACTTTTATTTGTTTTTTCTTTTATTTTTAACTTATATATTCATATTCATATATATATATTTTTTTATTTTATTATTATTTTTTTTCCTTTTTTTATTATATATATTTTTTATTTTATTTATTTATTTATTTTTTTTTTTTTTTTATTATTTCCTTTTTTGTAATTTTTAATTTTATAATTTTATCTATTGTTTTTGCTTTCTCCGTTCTCCGACGTTTAGTGCCTAGCTCCTTTTTTACGCTAGTGCTGCTCTCTTCGGTTGACTCTTTATTTCTTCATTCGCGCTCCGTTCTTCGACGTGGGGAGATCTCTCTCACTTCGTCCTCTCTACTAGTCTACTCTCCTGATGACGAACAACAGTTCGAAATATTGAATTCTGTAAGTTTTCTTTGTATTCTCTTTTCTGTGTCGTGCTTTGTGTAATTTAAATTTATATATATATATATATATATATATATATATATAAAGATTTCACATAAACACGTGAAATAACAATCAATGATCAAACCACAAACTCAATGACTCTGACGAAGACCGCTTGTTACGGTTGAAAGATCTTAGTCTTTTTTTCCTATTTCTTATTGTGGTTTAATCATTGATTGTTATTTCACGTGTTTATGTGAAATCTTTATATATATATATATATATATATTAGTCATCCTCAATATGTTAATTCATCAATCTTGTTGAAATTTTATTTTTTTTTTATTATCTTCTATTTAGATAGCCTTTCCCTATCCCTGATCCAACTCCTTTGACTTTCAGCACTTTTTCTCAATGAATGAAGTATACATTGTACTAGAATAAATATTATATATGCTTAAATTGAATGTGAAATTACATAAACATGTGAGAGTGATTATTGGAATGAGATACAAACAGTCCTTTTAGCAGTATTAATAAAACAGAGCAATAAAAAAAAAGTATTCATCATCCTTACTGTTTTTGTAGTAATGTAAAAATCAACCTTAAATTGAGTCATAAGCAGAAATACACTGGTAATTAATGTAAGTGGCTAACTAAAGAGAATAATTGAAAGACAGCATTGTGGCTTTGCAGTGTGAAGTGTTGTATAGACGCGGGAGACGATGAAAGATCGGCCGATCTCAGACTGCAGACATTGCTAATGGCTGGGGGAATGTGCAACAGGCCTGATACCATCGTGCAGTCATCCTCATCCTGCTAAACCTCAAACAACTGTTGTTTCTTTCTTCTTCATTGTTCCCTGTTTATAATGGAAATAATTTGGGTTAGTTCTGTATATTCAATTAAATCCCAGGACTTTATTATGTTGTCAACATTCAAATTCTAATTATAGAACAGGAATTAATAAAGAAGTTTTGCACTTTAATTTCTGTTTATAATGAAAAATTTTATATTTATAATTTAAATAATAAATTTTAAATCATAAATTAATCATGTAAAAGTATATTTTATGTAATAAACACTTATTAATACTGGAAAAGAAAATAATGTTTTAAGATTTTTTTAAATGAAAGTGTAATATATAAAATAACTTTGTGTTAATATTCATCAAAGTCGTCTGTTCAATTTCACAAGAACCCCGAAGAATTCTTCAGAACTATGTCAATAAACTATGTCCATAAACGAGAACTATGTGAATTCTAGACTTATCAAGGAAGATAAAAAATAGCTGAAAAGATATTATACCATGTGGCATATTTTAAGCACCTTGATTTAGATACCTGTTTACTGAGACCAAAAGAAGGTAGAACATATCCAGGGGCCTAAATCGAATACAGTAGAGCCCTTTTGGGCAGGTGAGCGAGATCAGTCCTTTGTAAATGCCACCTGGGTTGGTTTAGTCTTCCTCCTCCATACCGTGTTCCCACACATCCTCCCATCCTGTCTGCTTCTCTTGAAACAAATCATAATCTTTAAAATTCTCTAAAAAATTATAATCTCTTTTGGCAGCCTTAGTACCTCACATTTTCGAAAATCAATATTTCAAGGGATAAGATTGATGGTGACGTTAAGGTAATTTAAATCCAGAAACTAATAACAATTAAAATTTGAATCAAGGAGGCCAGCCAGGATAGCCTCGTGTTAACATTCTCGTCTCTGGACTAGTAGATCCGGAGTTCAATACCCACTGTGGCACTTGATTTATTCACGCGGGAGGTGAATAAATCTGAACACCGCGTCCTTGAGAGAGGACGTCAAGCCGTCGGTCCCGAGCTGGTATGTTGTCAGAAACTCGATAAGCATCTCTTCTCTAAATACACTTGAGTTAAACAAAATTTAGGATCCACCATGTAGCATGTTCATTGTATGGTATTACAAAGGGCCAAAGTTCGGCCTATGTGTGTTTTCTTGTCGTACTGCTACTGCACACTAACCTAAGCCCAAGTTTTCCTTAAACTGAAAAAAGAGAAATAACAAGAAAGAAATAACAGAGAAAAACTGAAAACAAGAAAATATAAATATTATATTTTATTGATGGCAATGATATTGCCATCAATATGAATAATACGGTATAATTTAGCTTCATCAAGAAGAAAAAAAATCCCGTCAACGTTAAAAACTCATCATCGTGCAGGTATTTTACAAAACAATCAACAACATGGAGAAAGCACAAACCTGAATGAGAAAAATAAGTACGGCTCTCACTCACTAAACTGTAAGCGCGTGTGAGTACACAGGTGCTAAAGTTGTGTTTCCTCCTGGTGTTAGAAAAGATTGCGGCGGTTTATCCAACTAGGTAATCCTGCTTCCTGACCATTAATATTTCTTTTATTACTCTATTTATCGAAACTTTATGAACTTCTTCTCTATAATTAAAACTTATAAATAATCTTTTTTAACTAAAAAAGATTCAATGCTATGTTGGTGTAACGGATTTTCTTAGTACTTCCAATATGCACTCCTGATTAATTATTCAATAAAATTTCAAAAGCACTAAGTAGATCAGAGTAGAACTTTACTTTGTTTTTTTTAAAGAATGACTTTTATTACACTATACAAATGAGTTACAGTTGTTGATGTTTATTTTTTTAAATGAACGTATTAACACCTGTTATTATGTATACATTATTCAGTCATAATGTGTTGACAACCAAACAATCGAAGATCAAGCTAATCAGACTCACACCTTTGTGGCTGAAGAAAGAGATTTAACTACTTCGCCATTTAATTCCTGTTTTTAACACAATATTTTTTTGCTGCACAGAACAGGTACATCATATTCAACTACGACAAAGTAATTCTGCGCATGCGTAATATTCACTGAACAAGTTGAAAGAAGAAATACAAACTCATTTACTGTAGCTATTTTTTTGAAAAATTGAAAATACTGGTGCAATGATTGTGTATGAATAAGATATCCACAAAACCAAAAGGTCTATAATTATCAAATTATATAAGTTAATGTTCACCCTGATACAAAACAGTAAGATACAAACACACTTCAAATAGGGTATATAATTTTAAACAAATCTTTTTTTTTAGAATTCTGTCCACAAAATTTTGATTAAAATCAAAACAAAATTGGGATGCAATTCACGTAAAAGTTACTTGTCAGTATCAAAAGTTTAGAATTTAAACTGTTGCGAAATAAAGACTAATTAACTTTTAAAGAACTCTTATTAAGTTGATATAAATGTTAAACCAAATTCAGGAAAACATAGTTTCATGTCAGATAATTTTTAATGGATTTTACAAAGTTAAATTAATACAAATTATAACGGCAGTGTATTGATCGTACAACTGTGAAGTCGAAAGGAACCCTACCGTTCTTTATTGTTTCCCTTTAACCAAAGTCTATAATACAACCGGTTTAAACTGGTTCTGTCCAAACGGTTACTAAAACTAAACAAGTTGGCAAAACCTGTTCCGGGAATGTCCAAAAACTTGGACAGTTTCAATGTTAGACAATTTCATTTGGACAAGTTCTTTCAGTGGAGTAACAATATATTCTATTCTAATTACCTATGGTAAGTTTACTTTATATAAACATAAGTTGTTTGTTAGAAACAGTAATTATCCAAACTAAACTTGTAAAACCATGAGACCCATACTTAGTAAGCTAATCCAACTTTTTTTACATTTTCATATTATCCAGTTAGCTAGTGCAAGTATCATTTACGAAGATTTGAATGAATTTCACATCAAGCTGTTATTATTACATTAATATTCCAATAAAATAACCAAGTATTTTTTCGAAATGTATTTTGAAGAGAAGTGTCAATAATATGAAGTTAAAGTTAATTATAATTTGAAGTTAATTATAATTCAGTCTTTTTATTTTAATAAAAGGTTTTATATTAAAAAATTATAATTAAAAAGATAATATTTTTAACACTAATTTATTTAATATGAATGAATGAATTAATGAAGATTAATTCTCTTAAGTGTGAGTGAATTAAACACTCAGTTCGTTATTGTGATAATAATACGTCATTAGTCCTATGGATAAAGGAATGGGGTTCAGAAATATCTGTAATGATATGTTGTTATTTAGGCCCTTTTCGAAAGATAAATTAGTTACTGTTGGTAATATCTAATCAGTGGCTATTGAAGTTATTCCCTTCACTCCTACTATCCAATAACTAAAATGATTAAACTTCTAAGTACATGAACAAGTTCAGGGCCCTTGAGAGGCCTTGAAGGTCTTTTCTAGGACCGCCCTTTCCAATACTGGTCATATTTACATAATAAAGTTCCCCTATGTTATATGTTCTGAGTAATAAAGAATGTTATTAAAAGGTCTGTGGATTCATAAAGTCAAATAAAAGACTCAATGATGGTTTACTTTTTTTTCACATTATAAATCATAAATTATTATAACTTCATTGACATCTAAGTACACCCCGATTACTGGAAAAAAGATCCAATGCAAACAAGGCACTTTTTAATACCAACCACTTGAAAAGAAGTAAAAAATGGTAACCTGGCAACCCTGGAGAATAATGAGTAATGGTTGTGACAATGCAAAGTGGCCTTTTCCAAAAACTACACCAAGTCCTCTTCACTGGCTTATTCATGAATTATACCTTTATCAGGTATCCATTCACATGGCAATTATTTATTTTTACTGTTTTTATTATTACTTTTTGAGCCAATAGTATACTGTGAAGAGCCCCTTTCTTGAAATCAGGGTGCCTTCTAAATCAGATGATCATTTGCGGTCAATTTGACATCTGTAAATATAGATGTGAAGAATTTTATCTGACAACATAAAGTGAAACTATTTATATTTCGTTTTATATATTTTTTGAAGATTTTCCTCCCATAGAGGCATTTTCCGGTCCAGTGCCAGATGGCTACCATTGCCCCAACGTTTCAACATTACTATAGAGCCATAGAATTTAGTTTGAAAATATTTAATTTTACCTGTTAAAATTGTTCCTTATTTTAAAGTTAAGGGACGGAATAAACTGGATCGTTTATGAGGTTACGTTTATTCATAAACTTGACGATGAAAGTAAACTACTTTTACCATTAGGTCTCAGTCAACTTTCCCATTGAAAGGACGAATTTCCTTCAAACACTCAGTAGCTTTTCACTACCGACGAACCTCAGTTATCCTCTTTTCCTGTTTACCGTCTGTGTCACATCACCAAACACACACACACATAAACACACACGTACATACATAGAAAATAGTGAGGGTTTACATGCTCTCAGATATGTCATTGTTTAGAGAATTCCCTCTCTTACTCTTTCCATCAATTTTATTGTTAAGCTTGTTTAAACTCATTTCATCATAAACTCCCTTTGTGTCCTGTAACTGTATTATTGTTTAAACTGCACCTAAAGCGATACTTTCTAAGTGGGTTTGACTTCCACAAGCTGAGATTGCATATGAATAATTACAAGTCTGTAAACGTAGTGACCTTTCCATTGCCTTTCAATCAAACTTTCAAGGACTCAGTTTTAATGGCTGTTATTAAAACTGCAAATGAAAATTCAAAACCAGATGTCTGATTCTAACTGTACTGTCACTTTGAGGACTGTAAACGAATCACATAACCTTCTTGTCTCTTTGTCTCCAAGAAGGTTAAGCTGCCAATCGGCACAACCTCAATCATTAATTATTCATTTTGATTTGCTATTTATTTTAACAAACTTTCAATATCTTATTTATTTATTTATTCCTATCTTATTTATAAATATATTTTTAGTTTTATTTACATTTTTACTTTTGTACTTTGTATGTACATGTAGTATTTTGTTTAATATATTCTATTTTCCACTCTATCTTTAATTTATTGTTTATTGTCTTATTATTCATTACCAATAATATGTATTATTATTTGTTCAGGTAGCAACATTGACAGCATTGGCTTACTTGTCTTCAGAGCTCCTCACTTTACCCTATTGATGACTACGGTTGTTCAAATATCGTAGTGAGATTTGTGTTTTTTCCATTTTTGTTCTTAGTTTAAAAAAAAATTGGAATAGCGCAAATATGAACAACAATTATATTTGAATTTGTAACAGTAATAGATCTAATAGTGTTTCAGTAAAATTAAAACCTTAAGTAAATTCACATTACTTCAAACAATTCAATCGATATAATAAAAAAATTATAAAGCTAATTTGATAAAAGTTTTTTTTGAAGGATTACACAAACTACCTACACAAACAAATGCTTGAAAAGAAGTGAACTATCAGAGAACTTAATATGATACCTATCAAATTCTTTAATCTGTTCATGAGAAAGATTTCTTTCTTTACCGATAGTATATGGTTGTAAAAATTTAGATGAATATAAATTTTTGTTAACCAATAAAATAAATATAGCCTCATTAAATGATAAATGATTCATTTTACATCTACGTATACAGAAATATAAAAATATTTGTGTGTGTGTCAGAAATATTTTCTTGATTTATTAAATTCCAAGTTAAGACAGAAATATGCATTATTCATTTTACTAGTAGACTGGAAGGAAGAAAAATACTTGATTAAATGTTAGGTTAGATTGCAGTGGCAGTTCTACTACAGAACACACATAGGCCGAACATTGGCCCTTTGTGATACCATACAATCTACATTCTACATGGGAATCCTCAATTTTACCTAACTCAAATGTATTTAGAGTATCTTTAAGCAGTACACGACATCATACAGGCTTAACGTCCTCTCCGAGGGATAATGGGCAAAGATTTATTCTACTCCAGCGTGAATAAATCCAGGGACAGAGTGGGTATTGAACTCCGGATCTACCAATCCTGAGGTGAGTACATTAACTTGGCCTCCCAATACTTGATTATACTTCTTAAAAAAGTTATACTTATTTATAAATTATATGTGATTAATAAGTTTAAACCTACTATGAAACGTTTAAAATAAGAAAAAAATAATAATTGACATTGGTTTAATATAATCAATCCTGGGTCTCACAATCGTCAGAGTTCTTTGGGAATTTCCCGGTAGACAGAAAATTATGCAAATAGACCGACATGCATCCAAATAAACGAAGATTGTTTTAATGAAAATCCTGAAAATACTTAAGTGGTAGCTGTCAGGGGTTAATACATTTGGAGAGTCAGCTAAAAGCCTTCGTGGTCATTGCTTATACATACTCTAATATGGCTATCGTAAAGAGATGAAAAACACTCTGAAATGACTTTAGGGTAATGAGAGACCACTAACTCACTTAGAGGTAATTAATAATGATTGTAGGACACTTATGGATGTTTGATAATATGACATTTTCTATACATTCATCTGACGTTGAATACTCGATCACTACTTTATAAAAAGCACTGAAATGTATCTGTACAATTTGAAATAACTTGCACATATTGTTTTATTTAGGATTTCATGAAAAACTAATTGTATGAAAACTAATTCATTCCTTAGAATTTTATTTTGAAATTTAATGCTATACATATAAGAAGTACCCACAGGTTGTGTTCGTTTGAGTTTCTCCCTCTCGTAATTAAAACTTAGAAAATAGAAATTTTAATATCTTGTATTGAAAGAAATGTAGGTTATGAACATTTATTTTGTTTGTGTAAAAACAGACAAGGGCAGAATAAGTGTCTGATAGGCAGGACACATTGACAGAGGAGGGGCATTGGCTGTAGGTGGAGCTTAAGTAATATTGTTACCGTACCGTTAAATTCTTTGAGTTGTAATGGTGATAAGTCTGCGCTGAAGTCTGGGGGAGGCGCATTATGATAGATTTAGAGATGGCAGGTAATGGGTGGCTGGGATGCGGGCCGCGAAGGAATGCGTCCTCTGCTCAGAGCTTGCCCCATAAGCAATGGCCTGACCTTCCTTACTTTCACCAGCCGGCGACGTTTCGCCAGCAACCATCCTCAATCCTTTAGCACCACTTCTCTCTTCTCTCCCCCACCCACTTGAGGCCCGCTACCAGGAATTCGCGGTCATCGAACACGACCCAGCTCATTCTTGATTGTTTGCCTCCAACCTAAGACTAGAGCCCATTTTTTACAACCACTTCCGTGACCAACTATTTCCGTTTTCAAAGGGTTCTCCGAACTACTCACCTTCTCACTAACGACTACCGCTATTTATAGACATCAGATGAACAACTCATCAGCAATTACCTGCAATTATTTTCAAAGTGGTGGTTACACGAGTCAAAATGCATTGGCAAACGGAGTCTTAAGACATATTTAGTGTTAACACCAATCTCTCATTGGTAGATGGCTGACACACTATGTTCATTCGGTAATAATAAAATATTAATTTATTGTTTCAGTTACTTACATTATACTTTTAAAACCAACAATTGCTGTGTATTAATATTTTAGTTATAGTAATTAACTGGAAAACAAAGTTATGTGCATGTTAAGAAGAAAATAAACTTTAAATGTATTGATCCAGAAAGTCCAAAGTGTCCGTGACTACATAACATGCTAAACTTATATTATAAACTGATGACTCATTATATTTACACATGCCTCATTATAATTATAATTACTATACAAATCATTTAACCAGATCTACAGAATAAAGCATTATAGTATGTAATACCTCTGTCCAAAGAGCCCATAAAATCATCTTAAACTGTTGTTATACATCTACCATTTAAGACTTTAAATGATCACTTTTAGAGATCACAGTTAGAGTAGACAAATGCAACAATTAAGATAATTAAAATTTATGAGCAGTCGATTTTGGTGTCCTTTGACTTATACTGATTCTTCTTATAACAAAAATTATTAGCATTTCTTTGATATATTTGCAACGGGTACAGGTTAGCCCGGTGGTAACCTGCTCGCCTATGGACTGGCATATCCGAGGTTCAGTGCTCACTCTGGCCCTCGATTTATTTACGTGGGAGATGAATACATTTTAGCATATCATCCCTGGGAGAGGACGTTAAGCAGTCGGTGCCTGCACGATGTCAGGGTACTCGTTAAAATTCTCTACTCTACAATTTTAAAGAAACCTCAAATTAGTTGCAAATGTAAACTGCATTTTTGTCGAAATTTCGATGTTTTTTTATGTTGAGTTACCCAAGAATAATGAAAGTGCGACTAAAATAATGTTTCTTTTGTAATGTTTAATTTGTAAATAATTTTTTAAATAATAACTGTTCATTTGATGTATATTTTCGTTTTATTTTATCATTTTATTTTATTTTATTATTTTTATCTCCAAAATCTTGAAGGTTAGTCCCTGAAAATATATTTTATACATGATAATGATTTCTTAACATTATATTATACATGAAATCTTAACCATAATGCCTATCTAATGCATTTGATGAAACGGTAAAACAAAAGGAACAGTAACTTCAATGTTAAGGGGAAAACAATTTTGCTTGTAGAGCACTTCGAGTAGACAGTTTTTTAGCACTTTTTTTAAGGTTTAAGAACTGGTTAAGGAAGTAGATATGAATAATGTTCGAATAGAAGTAAATTATTTATTAAATGACAGTACTTGGAATAGTCACAGATATCACTATACAGGAATAATAAAAGTTGAAAATAAAAGAAACACAAATCTTCATAGGATATTGTTTCAAAAATACCTTTCAACCAATCACTTTGTTATAAAGTTATAAAGTAATTCTGTTTAAATGCATTTCAAATTGCCTAAAGGTGAAAATTAATTCTAACAGTTTTGGCAATTAAAGCAAAATTGGAACAATTAAGGAGAAATGAGGAGTCGGGAGGAATAGGTGTGTTGGTAAGGGGTGAGATTTCAGGGACAAAGGGATGAAGTCGTAAGTCAGAGTCGCCAACCATCGGAATTGCAAGGGAAACGCTTCTTGGCCAAGTTTTATGCTACCAATTAGAATTTCTACCTTCACAAAGAGTAGAGATGACCCTTTTGCAAATAGGTCTTTCTTACCTTCCTAAATGACTATCTTTAATTTCATGGCTGAATTATTTCGGATATCGTAATTACAAGGGGAAATTCTGTTGTATATAGCGCAAAGATTTAAAAAAATTAACCAATATTAATGTTATTCAAACTATCTATTTTTTGTAATTCAATATGTTCACTATAAATCAGGCATAATTTGGGACAGATTTGAAGTAGTAGTAATTAGATTAAATTAAACAATAAATAAAAACTAAAAAAGATAATGTGAATCAAATAAAAGATAACAATTAGCCCTAAACATTTTAAGTTTGTTGTGCTTGTACAACATTTATGGTAAAATGGAGCCATAACTTTGGGGTTGTTTCAAAGTAAACACACATACGCCTTGAGGTACTGTCTGGTACTGCACAACATAGTTGATTCAGAGCAATGTTATTAATTGAACCAGAAAAATGACTCGCATATTTGTAAATATTTCACTGAGGAAATATTTCTAAAAAAATAGAAATCAAGATCACCAGTGCATGTACTACTTCCAACTCTCAATCAGCACCCTTTCCATTCAGTCGATCAATTTTCGAAAAACTACTTCATGACTGCAGAATAGAAAAACATTGATATTTTACAAATAACCAGCTTTATATAATATATTGATTAAAAGTTCACCCTTAGGTATAATATTCATTAATTCACTTGTGTCATATAGAAAAAAAAATAAGGAACATCATTATTCCTTAATTTCTTTTGATTTTTTTACGGACTTTTTAAGAGGACATCAAACAGGCAATTATCAATAAAGGTTATTCGAGCTCAATTTTTGTTATCATTCTCAGATAGGATCTGCAGAGTATACTGAACCCCTAACATTGAACCGTTTCCCTTCAAACGATTGCAATGTCCCGTCAGCGTCTCTTTCACAATAACAGTAACTTAGTCGCAAGGGGAAACTCTATCTAACGCAGGAATTGAAGTGAGTGAGACCAAGTTTTTCTGACATGGTCAACTATAGTTTGCATGCCCAAGGGTTAGAGGTTCTAACTCTTTGTTCTTCGATGAATCTGAAGAACAGACTGCTAATGTGGTGTATTCGATAATTTCTAATGATATTTAGCGATACCATGTATCATTGAATTTTTGATTCCGTCAAATAAATGAACCATCATTCCAGTAGTTTTTTAAAACTTAAATCAAACTCTTATTGCTGTTTTGATTGTAATTCAGTACTTTTTCAGAGGCTTATATGCATAGAAAAATGAAAACAAAGACATTCGAATAGATAAAGACAGTGAGTGTAATACTACAAAGAGATTTTTGTAAAATAAAAAATTGTTATGCTTAAAAAAGAAAGAATTTGTGATAATTAAAAGAATATTTCAATTAGATTACAAGAATAATGGGAGTTTTGAATAATAAATTGAAGAGAAGGGCAATTTTAAATGGTTAGATTTTTAAAAGAAAGCTACAGAGGTGACACACATGTTACTACCATGGTGACAAAGGCAAAAAGGGCCCACTTGGCTGGCCTACTTGCCAGATCTTAGATCTACCCGCCTACTACTACTACTACTACTACTACTACTACTACTACTACTACTACTACTACTACCATGGTGACAGTATTTCACTAAAGTTTTATGAACTCAACAATCCCAAATAAACAAACAAAGAGCAAAATTAGAAATAACCATACATATAAACGCAAATACAAATAAAATGGTAAGCATACCATGTGTACCATTTATAGTGCGTATAATCATATAGTAGAAGTACTTTTTAGCATAACAAGTAGATAATAATATAACAGAATAGAGTATGTTAAAATGAAAAAAAAAATTTCAATTACATTATAGTAGGATCAGGAATCATGCTGCGATTTAGTATCAGTAAAAAATTTTGTGTTACGAAACTTAAGTGTCCCAAAAATGTGCATGGTACACGACTCCGAGTTCGTGCTCTGCACCGATACGCCATTGAGCCGGACATAATGACTGGGTTTGGTACTGGGGAGTCTGTGTGTATGCCATGCATACCATTGATTCCGAGTCACTATCCGTTTTCATTCAAAACATTAAAAGAATTTTAAATCTGAATTTAAAGACATATTCACATAGGTAGATCATTATAAACAGGGCAATAAATGACTAAATTTCAACTAATCGGTTAGAAAGTCAACACACCTGAATAAATATCATTTATGTTCACTAAATAACTTTCGAAAGTGATGAAGGTTTAGTCAGTTTTAACAAATAACATTGGAACATTTTGTTCTTTGGTCGCCTTGTCTTCAGGGAAAATAACTGCTACTTTCAAATCAAATGCATGCTCTTCATTTAATTCATCGAATGATTTTGCTATTGTATTTTGTAATTAATATCACAAATAAGATTAATCATTAAATCTTTTGGTATCTCTATAGCGGTTTTCTCTTGAATGCTCTTCCAAAACCTTACAGCAACAGTAACTCTATTATAAGTAGAGTCCTTCCTGGCATACGGAGGGCGTTAAGGATCCAATCTTGGTAATTTCTTATAGACCTGTGTGTTTATTTTTGGTTTTGTTCAATGACTTATCCGATTCTTGATGCTCGGTCCAATAGTAAGATGTTTTGAGAGAAAGACAGCAGAAAAGGAATCCGGGTCGTTGATGGCAGTAAAGGCAGATGATGTTCTCTCGTAAGTAAACTGCTTTGCATTAGCAGCAAGTACAAAATATAGCATGAAGATCCTTCTATTTGAAGTCTAGTGTATAGAGAACGGCAGTACTGAAAAGCTCGTAATGTTTGACCTGAGCTCTAACAATGTCAGCTTGCTTAATGCCAAGTATGCCTTTTGTATACAAATTTTAAAATATATATCTTATGTATTCTTTTAGGATTATGATAATCCATATTTGTAATTAATTCTGGTTAGTTTTAGGTTGTTTAACTCCATCTGAGGGAAAATCCAGTCCCTCTAGGAGACACTAGTATTATTAATGAATGTCTTTAGGATGTTTAGGTTGGCTTTGTTTGGGCATGCTTTTTGTATGTTTATCTCCCATAGTCCTCATGATAGAATTCTTTCTTCTGGAGAAATATTCAAATACCTCATCTGAATAATCTTACAGGTAAAATAAAGACGTGTTTAGAGCCGTCAGAAATCAGCTACGCGAGATCTTCCTCGGACGTGTTCTGGAGGATTTAAATACCAATCTTAAGCTCAGAGTGTATACTGCCAGAACTGGGTAAATAAGTTTCCACGTGCAAAAGGCATCGACCTATTTCGTTCCAATAGGTGACACGGTGAGAGGTCCAACTACAAATCAATTCGTAGAGCTAGGAGAAGATGGAGTACGACCAGAACTGTTTCACATCAGAAAGGGTATATTAATTGTTCTGCTTTGCTAATCGCAAAACTACCAAAGAACAGGATAAACGATTCGTTCTCTGGAGAAGTAATTTTGTTCATACTCAAGATTACTCAATGTAGTGAGTGATTCCCAATGAGTAACTACCATTGCGCGTGCAGATTTCGATGGCATTATGTCAATGATTCTCAAAGTTTTTTTTATCGCGTACTTGAAAAAAAGATGTCAAAGCGTGGTTACAGCTAAGGACTTTTATTACCATTTAGGTAACCACTAAACTCTTTACATGGATCGTGCACTATCATTAAAGTTGTATCTCTGATAGTTAATGTATCCACTTTTACCTCTCTTCAGAATCAACTGGCACCCATGAAGTTAGTTCTGATGTAGCCCAGACAAGCTATTCACCCCCAGAGGACCTCTTAAAGTATCTCTTCTTAACGTTGTCCCATTCGCAACACCTCTTCCGTTATGTCATTTTATAGGAGCATTAATTATAGCAGCCTAATTATTTACTAATTAACAGTAATTAATCTATGAGAATTAACAGATTAAGCCAAATCATAAACTTAATAATATAATTTAATAATTAAATTGTTAACTTCTATTTTCATATTTTTTAACATTATAACTTATTAAATATAAATATTCAACATAGATATAAATTTTGATTTTAATTACAAACTGACTTTCTGAGAATTTCTATTTGATTTCATAAAATTTATAAAAAGAGACGAAAGTCATTTTAGAAATTTCATCTGTATGTCGTTTAGTGGAAATCACCCCCAGCACCTTTTTCATACCAAGTTAAACGCTAATTAACGATTTAATGAAAGCATTTAATAAAATTAATAGAATCGTTTAAGGTGCTTTCCGGCTCGAGTCCAATTAAAATTGCAAGGATATTTTCGTTGATGAGTCGGCATTCCTGAAGCATACTGGAGAGCTCCTGGATTAAAATTGTCGCACAAGTTGGTTTAACTTCTATCCTTTCAGTGCTTTCTATTTTATGAATTTCTTAAAAGAAATTTTGTTGATATTTTTAGTTATATATTTAAAAAAAATAAAAAAAAAATCGGTTTAATAGTTCATGTATATGTACATCTTTAGTAACCCTGAAGAAATGTTTTATACGGTTGAGAAAACCATGATGGGCTTACCCTAAACTGAGATAGTGTATAGTTGCCTGACTCTAAATGCAGTTAGAATAATTTTATTGCGGTCTACGAGTATAAGTGGACCTTTTAGGAACCAAAATTAGAAGTCCCCTTATACAAAAGTAATGAAATGGTAATTAATACTTAGAGTGAGTTCATAACAAACATTATTTATGACAGAAGGTTACTAGATGCGTAACATCATGGATTACATAGAAACTTCAATTTTTAATAAACATCGTGATAGAATAGTTATTGTTTTTGTATTTAAAAAAAATTGATGATAGTTTAAACCTTTATTTACCACTCTGTAAATAATAAAAACCTTTATTCGTTACTATTTACAAATGTATATTTTAAAAATATTTTAAAAGAATGAAAATTGAGTGTTTTTAAAAATCATACTGGGGTAAATGGATAATACAAAGTCACCACACAAAAGAAGTATGAGTAAATATCACAAAATTACGGATTGCACAACTAATGAGTTCTTAAAATTTATTATGTTTTAAAGGTTGTCTTGCATTTCCAATATCAGACAAAAATAATGAAATTTATGGAAGTTTGTATATTAATCTCATTAGCAGTCGCCTCACAAACCGAAATTATGGAACAACCCATGCGTTGTCATAGCATAGGAAAAGTTGAAGAGTCATATGAAAGTTAAAACTAATTTCACCTCACTTTGGGTAACACTCTTTCATTTTGTACGTTTGTATACAAAGCAATGTTATTTGGATTTTGTTAAAAACATTTTTTAAGGAGTGTTCGGCAGCTATTTGAGCTGAAACAGTGCTCTTAATTTTTCTTTGTATTTAGTCTGCAATATATTATTTTGTTAGGGATGCAGAAAATTTGAAATAGTTTTCTTAAACAGTCTTTTAAGAGAAATCTTTTCTTAAACATAAACAAAATGAAAGTTATTCTCTTTTTTACATTACTAATTGTCAGTTCCTGAAGAGCAGGTAAAAAACACAGATAACGTTAAATGCGATATTTAACTCCATTCAATGCCTAACAAAGGAATGTGTTTCATTGACGTTTTATAATCCACAGACAAGTGGATTATAAATTACGCAAGTGGGCGTAAAAGACGTCATGTCTTTTTGCTACTTGCTGAGCCATTAAAATTATGATTATGATGTTTCCAAATAATGAATAGCAGATGTGTCATATTTTAATTATTTTATACTCTTTCAAAAAATCTATATGAATTTGTTCTTTTAGAGAAATGATTACTAAAAAGACGGTATGAAGGCTACGGAAGGTAGTTTACCTCCTCTGAACCATATGCTTTCAAGAAGAGCGAGTTGCAAAGGCCGTCGTGCTTGAGTTAGAAGCCGAGTCACTCCTTCCCTTCTACATTGATATTGAAATGCGATATTTAACTCTATTCAATGGCTAACAAAGGAATGTGTTTCATTGACGTTTTATAATCCACAGTCAGGGGGCGAGTGGGCGCAAAACACTCCACTTAAGATCAACTAACTTTCCCAATCATATGCTCTCTACCATTCCAATCAACTTTCGTTATATCTTTTATTTCAATCATAGATACTCGAAGTAAAGCTGTGCGATGATATGGAAATATGATGTTTTTATTATATGGGTTAATCAACAAGACTTTAGTTAACAAAAATTAAATATAATTAGCACTCTCAGTAGATCAGCTTTCCATGCATCCTTAACTACAACCTTAAACAATCCACATCAAGTTTAAATTTACTATTAATTCCTAATCATACATACATTTCAATGTAATGAATATAACTAATGAATACTCCTCATTAAATTGAATTGATATGTTATAGTTAATATATTAATACAAAAAAAATCTACAAAAACCATCCGTGAATGTAATGATGTTGTTCAAACATCAAGAATATATAAAAACATCTCGAAACTTACTATAAACAAGTGAAAATATTTTGATGAAAGCATGATCGGAGCACTGCAATATTGAATGAATATGAGGTTTTTGTGGGATATTATCTATAACAATATTTCAGCAAATTGATGATTCGACAATAAAAAATCAACTCATTCAAATTCATGGGAATAAACTATATAAGTAGCAATGGAACCACTGAACATTGGATGCTAGTTTGCTATTTGTTTTGTTTGCACATGAAAATTAACCATGAAATTTGGACAAGAAATTAAACAAAAAATTAACAATTATTAAAAAAAAATCATTAAAATTTAATTACGGCATAGAGTGATAACGCTACAAAAACTGATAAATATTCATATATATTATTATAATTTAGTTATTTTGTTATAGTTATTTTTATAAATATAATTAATATTTTACATAATCATTTGGTAATAATAATTATTACCTTCGATTGGTCCCTACAAAGCTTTTATTTCATATGAGTATTCATGTATGAATAAAAATAACCAATTAATAATTTATTTTGTAAAGTTGTACTATGCTGAAGTAATTTGCGTTAATGCAGTAGTATTATTGATAACAGAAGTAGCGTAATTAAGAAGTAGACCGTTGGCTACAATGGTGAGTCTGAATTTCCCTCCAAATATTCCCCTCCACACGGAAGCGGTTACAAAACACAGAGAGGAGGAAAGAAACTCGATCTGGGGGCTAAACCAGCCCCTCAATCCCTCAGTCTGACCTTTCAAAACGAACTGCAGCGTTTGTCTACTCATTCTGAAACAGGTCTATATGTTTAGCTAGATGGCTCTTCTTTTGTTCATCAAACTGCCATTAAAAAAATAATATGTTTTAGTTATCTGTCAGTATATATTTCAAATATTTGTATATCAATATATGGTAAATATATATATATATATATGCAGATAAATCACAATAAACACGTGATGCAATCAATGAAAACAAACCACAAGGAAAAAAAGAAAACAGATGGAAAAAAAAAAATGCTCTGAGGCCTTTCAATTTATGTCATCAGAGAGCAAACAAGGTAAGAACTAGAAAGTAACATAAAAGGTATGTACAAGGAAGGTAACTAAACAGCTGGGAAAACAAGAGTCGAAAAGGCATAATAAGAGAAAAACAAAAAATACCCAATACAATTAAACAATGTAAAATGAACAATAAGAAAATTAATTAAAATAAAAATATAAAAATATAAATAGAATAAGAAACAAGTGTTATATATAATTCCTAACTATAAACAATATATAATAAATATAAACAAATAGATACAAATTAAATTAATGCAATATCAAAAAATAAACAATATTAAATTATTAACAAAACAAGAATACATGAGAAAGTAATAAGTCAAATAAAAATTATGTTCTATTATTAGAATCCACAATCTGGTCAGAGTTCATGTTCAACGTTGCAAGTACATTTTGAAGGTCACCCACAGGACCAATTTGCCTAACTATACCTTCAATTAAAATTTCATCCAATCTAAAAAGCCTATGACTTATATTTATTAGTTTATCAAAATTATACTTAATTAGGGCACTTTCTACTAAGTTCCTTTCCACATCAGATGAGAGAAATATCAATTCTTTGGAATCTTCCCATTTTATTGAATGATTTTTTGAATTAATATGTTGGAACAAGGCACTTGATTCTTCTTGCCGCCTAATAGTGTATTTATGTTGCTTCACTCTAGTAAGCAAACTTTTTCCCGTTTGTCCAACATATGAAAAATCACAATCTCTACAAGGAATCCTATAAACACAACCTTCCTTTTCTTTTCTTTCACAATTATTTACAAGTCTGTTTAATAATTTCCCACCACTACTGAAAACAACTGAAATATCCATTTTTTTCAAAAATACCGGGATGTCTTTTAGAGTTTGATTAAAGGGAACAACCAGAAGGTTTCTATTTGTAAAGGGTTCTTTCTCATTTCTTGTTCTTAAGGATTCTTCAGTTTCTTTCAAAACTTTGTTTATTAGGGATCTTGGGTATCTTAATGATGAGGCAATTTGATAGATGTTTTCAATTTCATCATTCAGGAATTCTTCACTACACAATTTTAACGCTCTTAAAAACATATTTCTGAAAACACCTTTTTTGACATTTGATGGATGAGCGGAGAAAAAATGCACATAAGAAGGAACATGGGTAGGTTTTCTATAAATACTATATTTTAGATTATGCCCAAAACGATGTAAATTTAAATCAAGAAAAGGTAACTTATTATTGCTTTCAAGTTCTAAAGTGAATTCAATTGATGGAACGCACTTATTAAGAGTATTCAAAAAATCTGCAACACATTCATTGTCCGGCCAAACACACAAAACATCATCCACGTATCGAAACCATCTAGCATTGCTTGGCAAAATCCTAGGAAGAAATTTCATTTCAAAACATTCCATAAAAATATTGCTTAAAACTGGGGAAAGACAATTTCCCATGGCTAAACCGAACTTTTGCCTATAAAATTTATCCCTAAATGAGAAACAACAATCACAAACACAAAGACGAATTAATTCAATAAGGACAGGCACCGAAATAGGCATGCTAAAGTTTCTTGTATCTAATTCTGTTTTTAAGTAATTCAGCGCATCTTCAACAGGAACATTTGTAAAGAGAGATTTCACATCGAAGCTCATCAAAGTACAGTTGTGAAAAGAGAGTGAGTTCAATTTTGAGACAAGGTCCGAACTATTCTTTATATGGCTCTGGGAAATAGTACCAACCAAAGGGGACAAAATGCGAACCAACCATTTAGATAATTTGTAACCCACAGATCCAACCGAGCTAACAATAGGTCTAACCGGGTTACCATCTTTATGTGTTTTTATTAACCCATACATATAAGGCAAGGAGGGAGATCTAGTAGTGAAACTGGCGATCAACTCCTTATTATTCTTAAGAATACTCTTTAATTTTCTATTAAATGAACTATTACACTTCTAAGTAGGATTGGATTTCAAAGACTTCTAATGAAGAAGCATATTTCAATTTGCAGAGAGAATGTTAAACTAGCTTTTTCCGATTCTAACTGGAAGAAGAGAATAATGGAGTCTCAAGTTCCTAATGTTTGGAAGGGTTTCATGTTGGATAGTGAACAGTGAATGGCATAAGTGTGCTAACAATAAACTTGTTATTAATCTATCAAAGAAGTCTTTAAATGATATTGAAAAATCTGCTTTGGGATATGGTTTCAGCTTTGCGCCCGATGACAAAGGTGTCAATTACATACAACTAGCTAAGGGTTTTAGCCAGTTAGAAAAGTTAAATTTTGACGAAACACAATTAGCTTTATGCAAAGGTTCTATTTATGGTTTTATTAAAAAACAGGTAAGCCCATTGTCCTAGAAGGTTCTCTGTAGTTTATCAAAACTTAAAAAAGAACAAAAAAATAAATAACAAAAACTGATAAATCTGCAGCCGTATATTAATGGATATAAAGATTATATTTCAAAAATGGAAAACTTGTTATCTGATTCTACTACTTATGAAGTTTTAAATTACAATACTACTGAGAAGTGTGATAGTTTATTTAATAAAAATTAAAGAGTATTCTTAAGAATAATGAGTTGATCGCCAGTTTCACTACTAGATCTCCCTCCTTGCCTTATATGTATGGGTTAATAAAAACACATAAAGATGGTAACCCGGTTAGACCTATTGTTAGCTCGGTTGGATCTGTGGGTTACAAATTATCTAAATGGTTGGTTCGCATTTTGTCCCCTTTGGTTGGTACTATTTCCCAGAGCCATATAAAGAATAGTTCGGACCTTGTCTCAAAATTGAACTCACTCTCTTTTCACAACTGTACTTTGATGAGCTTCGATGTGAAATCTCTCTTTACAAATGTTCCTGTTGAAGATGCGCTGAATTACTTAAAAACAGAATTAGATACAAGAAACTTTAGCATGCCTATTTCGGTGCCTGTCCTTATTGAATTAATTCGTCTTTGTGTTTGTGATTGTTGTTTCTCATTTAGGGATAAATTTTATAGGCAAAAGTTCGGTTTAGCCATGGGAAATTGTCTTTCCCCAGTTTTAAGCAATATTTTTATGGAATGTTTTGAAATGAAATTTCTTCCTAGGATTTTGCCAAGCAATGCTAGATGGTTTCGATACGTGGATGATGTTTTGTGTGTTTGGCCGGACAATGAATGTGTTGCAGATTTTTTGAATACTCTTAATAAGTGCGTTCCATCAATTGAATTCACTTTAGAACTTGAAAGCAATAATAAGTTACCTTTTCTTGATTTAAATTTACATCGTTTTGGGCATAATCTAAAATATAGTATTTATAGAAAACCTACCCATGTTCCTTCTTATGTGCATTTTTTCTCCGCTCATCCATCAAATGTCAAAAAAGGTGTTTTCAGAAATATGTTTTTAAGAGCGTTAAAATTGTGTAGTGAAGAATTCCTGAATGATGAAATTGAAAACATCTATCAAATTGCCTCATCATTAAGATACCCAAGATCCCTAATAAACAAAGTTTTGAAAGAAACTGAAGAATCCTTAAGAACAAGAAATGAGAAAGAACCCTTTACAAATAGAAACCTTCTGGTTGTTCCCTTTAATCAAACTCTAAAAGACATCCCGGTATTTTTGAAAAAAATGGATATTTCAGTTGTTTTCAGTAGTGGTGGGAAATTATTAAACAGACTTGTAAATAATTGTGAAAGAAAAGAAAAGGAAGGTTGTGTTTATAGGATTCCTTGTAGAGATTGTGATTTTTCATATGTTGGACAAACGGGAAAAAGTTTGCTTACTAGAGTGAAGCAACATAAATACACTATTAGGCGGCAAGAAGAATCAAGTGCCTTGTTCCAACATATTAATTCAAAAAATCATTCAATAAAATGGGAAGATTCCAAAGAATTGATATTTCTCTCATCTGATGTGGAAAGGAACTTAGTAGAAAGTGCCCTAATTAAGTATAATTTTGATAAACTAATAAATATAAGTCATGGGCTTTTTAGATTGGATGAAATTTTAATTGAAGGTATAGTTAGGCAAATTGGTCCTGTGGGTGACCTTCAAAATGTACTTGCAACGTTGAACATGAACTCTGACCAGATTGTGGATTCTAATAATAGAACATAATTTTTATTTGACTTATTACTTTCTCATGTATTCTTGTTTTGTTAATAATTTAATATTGTTTATTTTTTGATATTGCATTAATTTAATTTGTATCTATTTGTTTATATTTATTATATATTGTTTATAGTTAGGAATTATATATAACACTTGTTTCTTATTCTATTTATATTTTTATATTTTTATTTTAATTAATTTTCTTATTGTTCATTTTACATTGTTTAATTGTATTGGGTATTTTTTGTTTTTCTCTTATTATGCCTTTTCGACTCTTGTTTTCCCAGCTGTTTAGTTACCTTCCTTGTACATACCTTTTATGTTACTTTCTAGTTCTTACCTTGTTTGCTCTCTGATGACATAAATTGAAAGGCCTCAGAGCATTTTTTTTTTTCCATCTGTTTTCTTTTTTTCCTTGTGGTTTGTTTTCATATATATATATATATATAAAGCTTAAACGGTGCTAAAATAAACTTCTCTAATATTTCAACAGGACCCCGTTCATTGTTAAATTCTATAGTTTTACTGTATCATGGGTCATTTTACCCTCTCCCTAGGCTTGTGCGTAAACTTGATTTTGGTATAATGTTTTCTATTGTAGGGTAACTAACTAACTAACTATGATTGTATAACTAACGTAGTGTAATCAGTCATATGTAGTATTTACTCATAGTAGGGTTAAAAGCTAATGAAATACAAAGTACAAAAGTACAAAGTAAATATCGTACAAAATAAAAATAATATAAGATAAAATAAGGAAGAGAGTACAAACCTACGGGTGAGTCATAAAAATGACATTTTTATATGTGGAAACCATTTCATTAGCTTTTAACCCTACTATGAGTAAATACCACATAATAACTGATTGCACTACGTTAGTGTTTTCTATTCGTAATAACGTAGGCAATATGTTAATAAGAAAACTTTCCCAGGAAACTGGAGTCCGGTGGTATTTATAAAATCCCGTGTAGTAATTGCCATCACTTTTATATTGGTCAGACTGATAAATCTTTAAAGACACGTATAAAACAACACCAATACAACGTTAAAGTAGGCAGGAAAAAAGGAGCGCCTTATTTTGCCTATACATAATGAAAATCATCAAATTATTGGAGTGGAGCTAAATTTATTACCTATAAAAAATCGGTGTTGTTAAGAAATATTATAAAATCCTCGCTTATTAAGTTTAAGAGATTAAGTGTTATAAACATTAGTAACGGTATGTTCAAACTTAACTCAGTCTAAACGAGGGCAATAGCCTCATCTAAGAGGATTGACAGCTAGCGAATAGTTTTTTACATTTTCTTATTGTACTCGTTTGTTTATCCGAACATCCCTCCCTGGACTATTGTCCTTGCCTGCCCTTTACACCCTTGAAATAGCTCTCTTTCCTCCCACTCCTCTCAACCCTGCATCAGGATTGATTGCACGCTTGAAAGATATTAGTCTTTTTTTTTCCATTTCATATTGTGGTTTGATCTATGATTGTTATTTCACGTGTTTATTGAGCACTAATTTATTAAGAATAAATAGTTATTATAAAGAACAGCTAATTTATTTTATCTCAATTAATCAATTTTATTGTTATTTTCATAATTTTTAATTTATTTCATTTACTTTTTATTTAGTAATATTTTATTTTTTATTAGTTTATTTTGTTGAATTATTTATTTTAAGTTATATTGATGTTCTTCATTTTTTTCTTGTTTAGCTTTTCCTAGTACCTATTTCGTATTCATTATAGCCGGCCTGCATGAGTCTACAATATTTGATACTCTTCAGTAGGCTTCAGTGACAGTGATACTAGTATATATATAATTAAAACAGAAATGGTGCCAGCAGACTAAATAAATCAACTTAATAAACTCATTTCAATATTTCGACGATTCGTTGACATGGGGAGAGGAGATGTGTTTCGCTTGAAAATCAAATCTGTACTCAAGTTTCATCCAAGTTTGCTCCTCAAAGCGAAACTTATCTCCTCTCTTGACGACAATTTTTCTTCCAAATATCAAAAACAGTTTTTGCAGTATTTTATTTTTGTGTTTGATTTATATATCTACATTTAAAACATAATTAACAAACAAAAATGAAACCACTATGACTGACTTTAAATATTTAAAGGCCTTCTTAATAGCTGTCGTCATAAAAGGAAGTGAGAAAACGACAGTCTACGCAACAGTTTCAAAAGCAGTGTAATATAAAATGGGTGTAAGATATTCTGATTTAAAACGTATTTGTTTAAGGCACAAAGATTTGTATTCCGCGTGTTTACTGTGCAACCACACAATGTATTATCTTTAGAAAGATATCCTGAAATCGGACTAAGACATTTTGATCAAATAGGAGTCCTAATGAGGGACACAAGTTTAGTGATTATCAGATTCTGAACTAGCATTTAACTCCTACCTCTAATGAAGATCACTAATTGGTCAAAAAATTATAGCCTAGCTTCAGGAATCATTTAGTGGAGTATACAAGTCAATTTCTATTTATAGCATTCGAACGTAGAAAATAAAGGAACCAGCATCATGAGTTTGTTAATAATGTAGATATTCATAAAAAATAAGAAGAAATACAATAGGTATTTTATATATTTTAATTTTACTATATATTCATTTCATCTTCTAATTTTAGCTTTCATTTAATCTTATTTCTGATGGTGGCTTTTTAAAATGTTCTAATATTCACTTCTCTAAAACCTTTTTGCTTTTGTTTCTTTCTTCCATAGCTCTCTTTTAAATATACTTATTAAATATAATTAAATTCTGATTGGAAGTGGTTGGTAACTAACGGTGTTTTTCTCCTCTTATTCTTCTCAATAATGATGATACCGAAATTAAATATTGTAAGAGGGTTTATTGATTGCATGTGCAGCACTGCTGGCGCTCCAAAGACATATGCCCCATGAAAAGCACAATGTACAGTTAACCAGAGAGATTCTTTCGCAAAGTACTATCATAATCTCAATTAATCTTCAGGTGAAAGAAATGTTCGTCATTCCAACAAGCAGGAACATAGAACCTAGCAGAAAGTGGAACACGAATGACAGTCGAAACCTGTGCTCTGATTGGCCAATGAGCTCGGCCCACTGGATCAAACAGAAAAACGCATTAACTATGGAAGACTATATAAGCATCAGTCCACAAGCAATCGAAAGCTCGGATCAATTGATGTCACTTACAATTAATGTGGAAACTCCACCCGCAAGATCGGAAAATCGCCTGCAATGTCGAGACTACCAGCTCAAAAATCGTGAGAGCAGAAGCTGCTGCTACTTTTAAATATAAATATATATATATAAAGATTTCACACAAACACGTGAAATAACAATCAATGGTCAAACCACAATAAGAAAATGGGAAAGCAAGACTAAGATCTTTCAACCGTAACAAGCGGTCTTCGTCAGAGTCAAACACCCAACTTTATATATATATATATATATGAAGGTGTGTTTGTTTAAAAACTTAATCCAATTTTATTCTTTTTAGAGATTTTTTCGAGTATTGTAAATGATTTTTTCAGTTATGAGAAAAATATATTGATCTTTTACATATATACTCGTATATTCGTATATTTGGGGAGCAAGCCTTCATTTATACAAGTTCTATTAAAACCAATGCCTATTTCTAGTTTTATACCTTTTCTGATTAATTTTTCCAATCTTCTCATAGGTTTGGGACCAAATATATAAGTTCACCAAAATTTTTTTTAATAGAAAACACACACACACACACGTACACACACACACACACACACACGCATATGTATATATATATATATATATATATATATATAGAATATAATAAAAATATAGAATAAGAATATAGTGTATAGAATAAAAATATATCTCTAAACCACACGAAATTGTTCTGAATTAGAACTAACATCTTTCAACTAAAACAACTGGTTGTCGTCTTCGTCACACTTGAACTTACGGAGAGTCAAACCAAGGAATCACGTCTTTGACACTTAAGCGTTACTTTGATGAATACTAGATGTTTTTTGTTTATGTTTATGTTTTGTGTTTAGATGTTTTGACCTAAGCTCCAGGTTTTATTTGTGAATATCCTACTGTTGTTTAAACGTTGATGTATATATAAATTTACATTTGTATTTTAGTATAATTTTTTTTTCTTAAAGCAAATCTTAACAATATCTTATGCTAAGTAAAATACTTTGAGGTAGAATTTCGAAGAGAAAAAAATTTATCAGTCGATCAAGTTTTGAGTTATAGATCAACGAAACATAGATTATTGAGAAGAGGAGGTTTTTATTCAATTAAAAGCAATAATTCAGTTCAAAAACAATTACTTGAAAGTAAATTTTTTAATACAATTTAATTAGTTTATTCAATTGTATTAAAAATCTTTTTTACTATAAATAATGCGATATAATGAACACGTAACTGACAGTATTGTGTATCAATAATTGGAGAAATCAAAACCGCATGATAAGTGTATGATAATTAAGAAGTCATTCAAAATCAATTTACATGTTAAAATGGAAATCAACGTGATTGTGTACTCGGCGAATATCTTTTGTTAAGAGAGGGTAGGGAGTGGGCTATTGAAGAGGGGAGGGATTTAAATCAGACAGGATGTGATCAAACGTTGTAGCCTCGAAATCATAAAAGAGATGTATAATAAATGTGTTGTTTAATTGTGGGGAAGATTGTTGAAGAAGCAAGGCGTGTGTCGGGTTGTTGTCGGAGGCAACTCGACGAGTTATGGGACATTAGGATGTCAAGGCTAGTTTACGATCGTGCTTTGGGGGGGGTCTGAAGGAATGTGCCAAGCCATCACACATCATCTTAGTTTTAATTTGAATTTTTTTCGTCATTACAGTTAGGGGAGTAAAGTTTTATTGGAGCAATAAAGGAGGGAACATGATGCAGAGTTTCTCAGACGCCGGCAGGGAGGGTGTTTTTTGCCGTGTTGGAGGACCCTATTGAACACTAGCCCCATGGGCCAACACTTCCCGCAGCGACTTTTAAATAACTCCTTGCTTACCTACGAATCTCCGTCTCCCACTTCTCACATTTAAACTTGGACCTACAGCTTGTTAAGTACGATATTCATTTTCATTCCCTTTGATAATTTAATAGAAATGTATTCAATTTAACCAGAACAAACATTTTTACAACTAAATTAGGTTTTATTAAAAGTATTCCTTATTTTGTTAATTTTGAGAGAATAAGTAAATCTTAGAAAATGGTAACGGCTCACAAAAGTAAGTGAAACACCATCAATTCAGTGTTCAATTGAGTCAACAGGAATAAGAAATTTGTGCATATACCTCTATCTCTTCAACAGAGTTCAACATAACTATAATAAGAAGAATAGTTTGGTTATTTCTATTTCCTTGCATAAAATTGCAATAATACCGTATATGAAAAAATTGAAAGGTGTATATTCTAAATGTTTTCAATAGAACACGTAACACCTCGTCTAATTGATAATACATGACTTTACTAGTAGTTTACATGTTCAAACATAAAAACCTCATAATACTAATAATTTCATTTTAAATCCAGAGCCATAATTAGCACTCCATTAGTTAATAAAGTGTATTCATTATCTTTAATTCATTATCTTCAAAATATTGAAAGACATATGGATTTGAGGTCCCTTGAGTTCAATTTTTCAGACTTCTTTATGAGTCTGTGTTTTGTTTTCCTCACAGCAATATTTTACATTAATAATTCAGTGAATAATTATTATTAAGCCTAATACGATTTTCTATTCTATTCCTATGTTTCAAAAATATTTCTATATTCATAGTTTACATATTTTTATAAACATTTTGACTGATTTTCACTTTTTAATTCAGATTTTAATGGTAGCCAGTTTTTACAGAGTGAATAAATTTTCTACAGAATTCATTCCTTTTGTTTTCCAATAAGTTACAAAAAAAGATAATGTGACTTGTTTGTTGACTATTTGCTCTCTCGTTGGCTCAGAGCACTCTCCTCCAGAAGGGTTCTCGTTCTGTAGGGCGGTAGGTCCCCTGATTCTGATGTGCCTTTCCGTCGAGTAACAGATTACGCTGATTGAGTTGACTGGCGGAAAGTTTTGTGGCCACTGACCTTACCTGCATCCAAAGCAAGCTCAGTAGGACCTAGGTCCGGAGTTCTATGCAAGAGTTTTTAAAATACTGTCTGGCCTCTAACTGCCTCCAGGGGAGGATGTACTTAGTACTAGCGTCCCCGTCGCAGAGGTGGTAATTGTGTAGGCTGCACAGCGCAAGCAAACAGTACAGGGCAGGCTGCTCCAAGTGTAGTCAAGTAGCCCAGACGGTTGTGCCAGAAAGGATTTTTTAAGTGTTTCGGCACAACTTGGACCCGTTGGGTGGTACGGGATGGTAGCCTCTCGTTTTGCGAGTTTAAAAGGTTTCCAACAGAGTGTCAAAATGGTAGCCTTGTCCAGCACCACTTGTGGTGGGTCTTCCAAACTGACACTCATCCGCTCGTCTCTAGTGCCCTAAGTGGGGCCATGCAGTCTTACCTATAAGGTTTCACGGCTTAATATCTAAATGGTTTTTGAAACGGGGTTACATTATTGTCACTACCCGGGGCCATGCAGCTCTGCCACAAGCTGCAATGGCTTCTCTGCGCGAGGTTACCGGAGGCAACAAGGGCCGCTGACCCTACCTGCAGCTGAGCAGGTTCAGTAGGACTGCGGTACGGAGTTTGATCCGAAACTCTTAAAATAAGTCGGTACTACGACCCATGGAGAGTTTTCTCTCCAGCCCGCTCTTGAGGTTAGACTCGTAGTGGCTGTGGTTCTCACCCAGGTTGGGTAGGCCCTTGTGGTCGCTGCGTGAGGAGCAGTATCTTCTCGGGAGGATGCCTGCTTAGCATCCAGGGGAGTTAGAGCCCCAACCTCTACCAGTAGGAACGGACCATGATCTCAGCTAAGTGGGCTGGAATACTGGTAGTTGCTTTATCCTTTTGTCTTTGAAGGACTCTGGGTGGGTATGAATGGAAACCCCCATCGAGCAATTTTTCCTACAACAGAGCGAGACCTTGATTTCTTCTACATTTATTCTATTGGGCCAGGTGGCTTTGGCCAACGAGGGATTTTAATCTCTCCTTTTATACGGTCATTATTCCAAGACTGCCCAAAGTGGGGCCCAGATGTGTCAAATGTTATCATTGCAACCCCTGCTCACTGGTAACGAGAACTTTCCCTCTTCGGAGGTGGACGATCGAATCCTCACGGATCCTGTGGTAGTCCTTAAACTGAAGACCCAGTGGGGGGTCGGCCATACAAAATACTGTCTGTAACTCGGGGTGGGGAAGCCCATGCGGAATTTCTTTAGGTTTCAAATGCCCCGTCCTTGGTGTTGGAATTGTAATAACTTCGTTTTTCACACGGGAAGGGTAGACTCTCTAGGTAGGATAGGACTCTCTTTTCGGGAGGTAGGATGATAGGGCCAAGAGGGAGCAGTACCCTCAACCCTTACTATTCGATAATGTTCATTAGTTGGGAGGTTGACTTGAAAACTGGTACTCACTTAATGACACCTGGTTCGGGTAATGGGTACTTCACTTCTTAGTATCCTTATGGATACTAAGGTATTCCTAAAACTTATGACTTAGTGGTGGGAGTCATCCACCTGTTTGTTGGCTATTTCCAATGCAGACACAAGTATAGAGTATCTGTTATTCTATACTGGTATAAGTACTTGTCAAACTTCCCAGATCCAGTGAAAAAGAGTGTCATCCGCAATGTTATGGATATATTCTTATCTTCTATTCGATGTTTGATTGTGGAAATGTATACCTTTGTTATCTGCCAGTTTATTATAGTGGCTCTCTATCTCCCGATTCCGATGGCATATTGGTGCACTTAGTTCCTTAATGAGTAAAATTTAAAATAACGTTAAAGAACGTACGTGTTGGTGTCTAGTTCATCAAACTTCTCTGGGTTTCCATTTTCCCAGGTTATCTCCTTGGCTAGTTGATCAGTTCCATCATTCTAACGAATACAATTATCAGCTTATACAAAGCACATATCATTCGAATTCTGTTTGATATTCTTCTTAACACACCCTCTATTTCAGTTTAATTGGTTGATTGGTCACAGTATTCCTTAAGAGGTCTAAGCTGATTACTGTCTGCATCTATTTTGATTCTGTTTGTTATGGTTGAAAGATCTAAGTATTTTTTCCCTTTTCATTTTGTGGTTTGGTAATATATATATGATCAAACCACAATATGAAATGGGAAATTTGTCCATTCCTGCACTTTTCACCCTTTTAAAATACCACTCTTCCCTCCCACTCTTCTCAACCCCTCAAAGACGTTTTTGCGTCTAGTGTTCAGTTGGGTTTTTGACCCTGACGAAGACCGTTTGTTGTGGTTGAAAGACCTTAGTCTTGTTTTCCCATTTCATATTGTAGTTTGATCATTGATCGTTATTTCACATAAAAACGTGAAATAACGATCAATGATCAAACCACAATATGAAATGGGAAAACAAGACTAACATCTTTCAACCACAACAAACGGTCTTCGTCAAAGTCAAAAACGCAACTGAGTTGAGAACAGACCTTCATTAATACATGCAATTAAATTCTTTTCGTTTTTTCTTCTCATTGTTTTTCTTGGTAATTTTTTAGCTTCCTTTATAGTGTTTTTCATTCTTCTAGCATTAAGGTTAATACCTCTCCAAAACATGTATGGAATTCTTGTAATTTACTAGCACTGTAAACCTACCTTTTGGTTCTCTTAAACCTTACTCTGAGTGTTACTAAATGTAAATTGACATTAATAAATCTACTAAAAAAATTACAGTTACAATGGTAGACTAAATTAATAAAAGAGGTAAACATTCAACAGGTTTCCAGCGGTCCGTTTGGGTAGTCAGTTAATTCTTTCCAATGTCTCTAAAGACCCAAGTTTATCTGGATGCGTGCAGTCTCAAGACCATTATCTGAATAACCTCAAAATTAAACTTACCAGGAAAATGTTAACAGACAACACAGAAGTGAAATATCAAGAAAAAAAACACAACAGACTAATTATAATAGAATCCTCAATGTAATAGAGAAAAGGCCAGGCTGCAAGTTTCTCCAATGTTGAAGCTTCATATGGGTAAATAATAGCAAACCAACAAAGAATAGTTACAGAAGTACATTGAGGACTTTATGAATATTAAAACTGACCACTGAAATTGAACGATTGAAACCCGGTTAGTAGTTATGCTTTATACCATTTTACTGTTTGTAAGCATAGGCAACTCCTTAGTCACCTTATCTCTTAACTACCCTCTCTTCAGTCTATCCTATACGCTGTTCTTCCCCATTCTAATAATGATCTTGAGAAACCATTCAACCAAGTAAACATCATTAAAAACAAACTTTGAAACAAGATTAATGTATCAATAATAAATAGTACACTGACAATACATCATGGACTAAAACATAGTAAAAAAATACTTCTATGATTTTCATGTTCCTTTCGACGTAATTAAGAAAAAACTGGGACCAATAAAATCTGTGAAACCTGAAAGAACGAAGTTGCTCATGAAGAATTCAATTTGGTTGCTACATTGGATGACAACAATTTCGGAAATCATGGGTTCAGTTTATTAAAGGAATGATTGTTTAATCTTGTCTAAAATAAATTAGTAAAATATTACTTAAAATTTTATTTTCCTTGTATTGTCACTTGACTCTTTTTTTTTCAGCTCGTTTCAGAAATTTAAGCCCCTTTTTTATCCCATTTACTGTACTATTTTAGCCCGAATTGGTACCTGGTAGTTAGCAGTGCTGTTCAGGTAATCATATTAAAAATGATAAAGATTTAATAAGTAAATTTCAAAGCACCAATATTAAAAAGAAATATAGATTCATTAGTTTTGGTGGGATGTTCTTTGTATTAATGTACCTCGAACTGATCTTTAAAGCTTTCTGAATGAAGAACTAGTTAATTAATCCCTCCTCCTATCTAAACCACTATAATCCAGTTAAATAAATTATGTTTGGTTAATTGTCATTTTCAATTTGAAAATAACTTTGACAAACAAAACAATTTGGTTTGCATTGGTAATGAATGACTTATACTCCCTAATAAGAGTAATTTATAGATGATATTTTTTTTAACTGCTTAATTTGGTTAAGTGGGGTAGATATATTAACGATGTATTATGGCTCTGTCCCAAATCTATGAATAAAGGTGTCTTTCTAATAAAGTTATATTCATTAGGGCTGAGAATCCAATTCACAATAGGAAAAGAATTAATAGTAAATTACTCTTCTTAGATGCCTTGTCAATAGATTGCTTATTATTAAATTAATTAAATAATAAATACATTTATTATTTAATCAAATACAATACATATTATTTTTACATATTATTACATATTTTTACATATTATACATATTATTTATACTATTGCACACGAGTGAAATAGCTGTGTCTATTAGAGTTCATAGCAGATAACTCTGCTTGTATTATTTCTTCCTGAACCCCTTTGTTTACCCAGATTTACCAAGTTCAGCGTTTATTTCCGATCCTTATTCGTTTCGCCCTTTAAAACACTTTTCTTGCCTTCATCCCTTCTCAACTACTAGATGTCCTGTTTCACTTGTTTTAGAATGAGTGAGATTCTAACGATGTCCGGTTGTTTGGTGAAAGTTTTTAACCATTTTCTGAATTTCTTACTGCTATTTGTTGACATTATATATATATATGTATGATCAAAACATAATATGAAATGGGAAAACAAGACTAAGATCTTTCAACCATAACAAGCGGTCTCCGTCAGAGTCAAAACCCAACTGAAACTCTAGATGCAGAAACATATTGGTGAGGGGTTGAGAAGAGTGGGAGGGAAGAGTGTCCTCTCAACCCCTCAACAAGATGTTTCTGCATCTAGTGATGCATATATATATATATATATATATATAAACTTTAACAAATAGGAAAGAACAAAGGAAGTCACTACAGAACTCACTTCGATATTTGGACATCCGTCGTCATCACGAAGAAGCGCGAAGTACTCGCGTTGAGAAGGAAACTGCTTCTGGCCTCCAGAGTAACTCGTGGACCACCGAAATGCTGCCTCCCAGCGGAAGAGAGGAAAAATAGAAATCCCTCCAATATTTATTTATAAAACATGATAAAAAGTGTAATATGAAATAATAATGAAAACAACAATAAGTATGCAAACTTATTCGTAAAAACTTTTCTTAAAAAAGAAAAAGTATAACAATGAGAATCAATAAAATAATAATATAAAAAGAAATTAATTAACGATGATGTTAAGGCCATGAGGAGAGCGAGCTCCAAGGAGGTATATGAATGCCTCATAAGAAGCTCTAAGGGTGATAGGGGAATTAGACTCGGGGATTTGTTTGACGATTTGTACCCTGAAACAATCATTGAAACGGAGGTCATGGGATTAGCATGGTCACTGCGCTGAACTAAGGACGCCTTGTGATTGTTCATATGCAGGCTCAGCTTGCATATATATATATATAGGCAGTCGTTGTCTGCCTGCGGAGTGACTCGTTTCTATCTTCCTGATGACGAGGACATCGAAATATAGTAGCGAGTTTCTGTTTCATTTCTGAGTGTTCTTTGTGTCAATATACTATAGTTTAGAGATATATATATATATATAAGTTCAACCAAAAATTAGAGACAGTAAGTATGTTTGTGTTCGTCTGATAACCTGTCCGATTATCAATCTCTTATTTTACATCCTGCCTAAATAACAATGTTCACCCCCTCCCTGCCCTCATCTCCTGCACTTCCCGGAACTGTGTTTACCGTTTTAATTGCACTCGGTGTGATACTTTCTACGTTGGTTTGCCTTCCACTAACCTGAGTAGAGCTTTAATCTGGCATAAATCCATTTAAAATTAAATTCAAGAGGTCATTAGTTCATGTCAGCAGAGACCTTATTAAAGAAAAATCTCTATTCATTTATAGCACTAGAAGACTATCAGAAAACAGTAAATGTTTGATAGCATCATGTGGATGTAACACTGTATCATTTTTCAGTAATTACAAGTCAATGAATAAGTTATTTTGGATTAATTCAGACCCATTGATTTAGTAACAAATGAAAAGTCTGTGATTCTAATTGAAAAGACTTTGAAAAATATTACCTTAGGAAAATTGTAATCACCAGTAAAGATAAGCTAATTTTTGGGCTAAAAGTCTTGAAATCATCAGGTAGAGTTTGTGCTGTGTCTATGATGGATTGTGAGGAAAACATATTCAGTGTGACATTAATTCTTAAAATCCAAAGTTGTAGCTGTTTACGATATTTGTGGCCTAGGTTCAATCATTCATAACAATCAGTATAGCACATCTACTTGTTTACGATTTAAAATACGTATCACTTCGAAAAAATAACGTAATTTTTATCGGCTTGAGAATTTGATATATCTTTAGAAGTTAAAATTTTAATCAGTTTGATTATACATCAATTTTAAGTACTATGTTAATCTGCAATAAGCAACGCCGGATACTAACTTTCCTTTTTTTTTTTTTTTATTTCTAAGAATTTTAGCATATCCATTCACACATTCAATGCCATATTTGGATCAAATTTCCTTTTTTTCCTCAACTATGCTGAGAGTTTCTTAAATATTCTATTTCTGTGACAAACCCTGTTTTCAAACTAATGACTAATGAAAATCTTTAGATAACATCTGCTTCTGTACTAAAAAACTTTGAGCAGTAAACGAGTTTTTAAAAACAATTTTAATAGGGCATGTGCTTGCTACTGTTAGCTTTTCCAAGAAAGACTTCATATTGTACTTGTTTTAGAGTCTTCTACAATATTATCGCCATTTTGATAAAATGCCTTGTTTTTATCATCAAGAAGTAAGATAGACTTGGTATGTCTCCTTAAACTTACCATCAGTAATTAAGTATTCTTAACTGAAATAATATTTCAACTTTAAGAATACTAGAATATAGTATTGTATTCCCCTTTTTCTGACTATTATATTTAGGAATAAATGTTTAGATTAAATCAGAACATGGTTTATTTTGTTTTGGGCATGGAGCTTTAAACTCTAAATTTCTTCCTTCATATGATGAACGAGATTAAAAACCGTAGAAAAGCTAGACTGCACAACTACAACGCAGTAGTACAATTAATAGAGCAATAACAGGTTCTGCTATTTTTCTTTTATATCATTTATATGTCAGTATTATTTATTGTACTACATTCTAAGACATTATGAACAAGCGCAAAACACTATTTCTATAATGACCTTCGGTCACTCAAAACAATTTCTCATTTTTATTGTTACCTTATTAAAAGTTTTCGATAAATAAATATCAAAAAATCTGGAGTGGCCTACACTCTACTTTACTATAAGTAACTCAATGTCAAATTTCTTGAGTATATAAAACATAACGTATCATTTAAGCATAACATAAATATCTAAATGGGATATAATGATTAGCATTGCATTCGTGAGGTAGTACAGATAGTGATTGAAGGACATATCAATTTATAAGCTTATTTTTGTACATCACAAATAATTTATTATTTGCAAATAATTTCATTAGTATAACTGCAGCAGTAATAACATTTTTGAAAAACCAATGTGAACATTTCTTGAAACGAAATATTATCCTACAAGAGAACATGGCTATTGTTCAAATAGCCAGTAGATTTCTTACATCGTTTACTTGACATCCTTCTACATTGAATATTAATGTAAAATTTTCAAATTTGAAACAGTAAAATACCCTTTTTTTCTCTGAAAAACATCTTAAACAGCGAAGAAAATGTTGTTTTAAGGTGATTTGTTAATTAAAGATGTACGATAATTACAGTTATTAATCTCTAAACGAAAGATTTATATTTTGGATTATCTTTTACATTTTGGTTTTTAACAGAATTATTATACTGGGAATTTTATGGCTTCTTAGTATTTAATAAGATCATTTTCCTTCCCCTTTGTCAAATAACATATATACGAATTTTTTTTAATGAGTGTTATCATTTACCTGCACAATATTATTCCTCTTACATCTCTTATAAGTCAATAATATATTTTCATTTTTCCATTAGAAACATCAATTTTATCTCAGTGGATTCGCTCAAAAAATTTCTAAGTCAATGTAAACAATGTAAAAAAATACAAAAAATTCGACAAGTATAGCAGGTGATCTCTTAGTCTAGGGTAAACATAGAGTTTTTATATCGTTATTGCTCTTTCCCGTAATTGAAACTTCATGATTTTTTTTTTGTGAATTGCTAATTTTTTGTTCCATTTGTGGTCAAATTTTCATTATTTTTTAACGAGCCGTTTAGCGTCAAAAAAACATTTTCTGAAAACACAAATCGTACTGTAACGCCCCTTTAGCGAATGTAATGCTAGAAAAAAATATCTCAACTCATTCTCCATATAATGTTCTATTTGTAGGCATAGTTTCATTCTTGTCTGTCAAACAGTATGGTTTGTATCGCTCTCACAAGGTTTGAGATTGAATTATAAGTCAAAATTTTTACATTTTATTGAAAAAAAAATATTTCCTGTTGTTTTAAAATTCTGAATATATTTTTCGTTTGTTGCATTTGAAACCTCAAAGATAATGTCAAAATTTCAAAACTCTAGGGTTATCAGTTTAGGAGAAATAAATGTTTAAAAAAAAACTGTTTTTGGCAAAAAAAGTGACTTTCCCATCATGCATAATTCTTCCCAAACAATAGGGATCTTCGTCTTTATGAGGCCCATTTTTGTGTAAAATATCAACTTGATCCATCAAAGATTCTGGACCGTAGCGTGGTAACAAGCAATGCTAAACACTCACCCACCCACACACACACAGACATCATCGTAAAAACGTCATAAAACGATTTCTGGGACCTCAAAACATGTGATTCCGTCAAAATCTCGAGATCGAATTTTTTCACGATCACTATACTTTACTTATAGTAAAGTAAAAACTGTAAATAGAACTAAACAAAATATTATAAGAATTAATTCTATCAATGAAACCAGTTCTTTACGGGATATATTATATAACATCTTCAAATGTATAATCCAAAACTAATGAAATAAGAATATTCGGCTATCCCTGAAATCGAAGGTAGAATTAGCAATGTCATTATATTTAATTTATTAATTGGGCAATCTGTTATAGTGTGGTATTTACTCATATTGGGGAAAGTTTATGTCTGCACACAAAAAATTTATTATAAAAAACTAACAACGCGTTTTGAACATTTAATGTTCTTCTTCAGGTTCACCTAAAAAATGTATGCATATATGAGCTTTAGGAACATCGGGGTGAATTCATTAAAATTGAATAAAATATTTGATTGTTGAATATATAACACTATTGAATGATAACATGGGAATAGTATTAAAGTTCCCATGTTATCACTCTATAGTGTCTAATATTCAACAGTTAGATGTTTTATTCAATTTTAATTAATTCACCCTGATGTTCCTATAGCTCATATATGAATATTTTTTTAGACGTAACCTGAAGAAGATCAAGTGTTCGAAACGCGTTGTTAGTTTGTTTATAATAAACTTTTTGTGTGGAGGCCTAATACTTTCTCCAATATGATTATATTTTTTTTGTTGAGTTATTGAATGATATCGACATTTGGATTAGCGGCTATGTTTTAAATGTATCATTGAAATCAAGAAGAGTAGAAGAGGCAGGAGCTAAAGAAGGGTGAGAATGTGTTAGTGTGTGCACGTGTGAGGAGGTGGCCACGCGTCAGGTGCGTTGACACTAAGGAGACAAACGCTGATTCAGCGCTAACTTGCAATTACATGGGCCTCCTCTGCAGAGCTCGCAGCTGCCACAAAATGGGAAATATCGCTCCTTTCCTTCTTGCTGCTAGTCTTTAGTACAATCGAAACCATTCGTGTCTCTCAATTACCACTGCTAAACCATTGTCCCTATAACAATGACTGAAATAAATCCACTTAAAGAATGAACGTTTCCATTGTAATTGGCAAAATGGAAATTGATATTTTAAACTAGTTTGCTGAATTATATTTATCATCATAGACTTTACTTTATTATGATTATATGTTTATAAGATAAGGTTGAAGACCACTCCTGATTTTCCCAAATCGGTTTTACCAATAAAGTACGTAAGTATATGCATACACCTACATAACAAGATATCACAATAATCACGTGGAATAAAAATTAACAAAAAAATTAGAAAACTGACTAAGATCTTTCAACCAAAACAAGTGGCCTTCGTCAGAGTCCAACTGATAGTGAAACAGTTTGATGTTTCTACATATTTGCTTCGATTGGACTCTGACGAAGACCACTTGTTCTGGATGAAAGATCTTTGTCATTTTTCTGATTTTTTACTGTGATTTAGACGTTAGTATAACTACTCAAGAATAATTATTGTTATTAATAAACGATTTAGGATTCATTAGCCTTTTGGGATACCCAATTATCTTAGCAAGAAATGGAAAAGTTTGCTTATTAAATTTAGGAACTGCTTCACTAAAAAACTTGATGGTTTTTGTTAATACTTTGGAATAGTCATTTAAAAAAGAAGAACTAAGGATAATATTGGGTATGTATCCAAAAGTAAATGAACCGCAAAAGCTCGTACCGTTGATGAGTCATTTCATGAGTATTTTAACTGAAATCATTGTATATAAAGTAATTGCGCTATATTTTTTTTGCCAATATATTATGCAAAGTCCACTCCATTGCTGATTTTGTGTTATTCCATTAAAAATACTTAACTAGAACTCTCAAGCGTATAGAAATACCTGAAGTTACTTTTGAAGAAAACCAAACTGGAAAAGCTACATAACAAATACTTTCGTTAAGATTACAAACGAAATGCAGACAGAAATTCTTTACCAGAACTACGTGTGTGTGTGTGTTAACCACGCACCTACATTTTTTCACTACACATCTGTGATACGACCGATGGTATCATATAAATAAGTTAACTAAACTAGCCTAAATAAACTACAAAGGCAAGACAGTCTAGGAATACAGGAGCAATGACCACCTGCCCTAGATTGCTTAGGTACAGTCAGTAATCCTAACTGTTTTGAAAGTCTTTATCAAGGATCAGGTTATCTCCAGCCTAATGAAATTTTTGGAAACGAAAATGCCTCCATGGCAGACAAAACATACAAAAGTCTAATGAAAACAAACATTAATAGATTGTCTATATGTTGCCAGATGCAATTTCATTAAATAAAAAAAAAATTGATAGTGGGCTCCTAAATGATCACAAAGTAAATCTTGGATTGGAATCATTTTCTCATGGTTTTTGAAAGAACTCAACTGAATGATAGAAAACTCATTTTCCTCCTATAAGGAGTTGTTTTCGTGTTAAATTTTATTATGATCCATCAAACAGTGTGACTAGTAAATGGTGAGAAGTTTTCAGTTTCAATCACAATTCAATTTTTTTCATAAATTTACTCAAAACTATCTCTTCTTTTATCGAAAACTTCTGAAAGTTTTCTGAAAGTCAGCTCCATAATGACTGTAATATTTCAGCTCTCTAGATTTAGTAACTTTGTAGAAAAAGTCTGAAGTAACTGGATTAATGCATCTAAGTATTATTGCTAATTTAACGGATAACATTGACTTGTTAAATCATTAGTTGTGCAATCCGTAATTGTATGGTATTTACTCATTCTGAGGTAAAATGGATAAACAAAGAAAAGTCTCTTTGTTGTTTAAAACAACAACAACGCGTTTTGAACACTTTGTGTTCATCATCAAGAAGACACCAAGAATGTGATGCTGAACACAATGTGTTCGAAACGCGTTGTTGTTGCTGAATAAAACTTCATTTGTGTGGAGACTTTTGTTTGATTATCCATTTTACCTCAGATTAGCTTGTTATCAAAATCCTCTTTTATAAACAAGAAGTAGCCTAGACTTATATATTTTATATATTATAGATTTTTCTATTTTTTAACCTATATTTTTGGAACTGTTTCTGTCGATTTGGCTTGAGATAAGTTTTTTATCCATGATAAAGCTACTTATTTACCCAAACAGTCTTAAGGTTTGAGGTCTATCAAATGAAAAATTTGGTAGAATTTTTGTTATTCTTAAAGTAATATTACTCTCAGAAGAATGTATGTAAGCTCATGAAATGTTTGTATTAAAACCATTCCTTATATGAAATTTAATATTCCCTCAATCATTTCAGAAATTACATCAAAATAGTAGCTTTATCGCCATAAAGAATGGAAAAGTACCTTCCATTTTAACCAAAGAGAATAGAGATCTATTCTATTGGATCGAAAAGTACAGCAGTTTACCCATGTTGCCTTTTGTGATAATCGGAATTACTTCAATTTTTTGTTTATCTCTTACTAATTTTAGGCAGATTGGTTCACCAAATTTATTCTTCTATAATTAACTGTTTAGGGAATGTGTATATTTTTGAATTTAGAAAATGTGTCAAAGAGTTATTGAAAAAAGTTTTGAGGTAATGCTGCAGCTGTCAGTTTCGTAATAATCACAAACTTTCAGCGCTATAGATTCAGCAATTAGGGGAAAAAGCTCAGTCTGAAATCACATTTTGGCCCTTTCCTATGATGCAAAAACATAGAACATCTGAGCTTGGGTGTTGCTCATCGCGTGCGCACAAAAACGTTTGGACACACACACACACACACACACACACACACGCACAAATTTACGCAGAAATCATCGAAAAAATGTCAAAAAGTACATTGGGTACCTCCAAACTTGTGAATCTCTCCAAATTTTGGGTTAGAATATCTTAATGACTGCTTATTTACTTATAGTACAGTAATTGATGTTACAAAATTAGTGTTAAATTGCATAACTTGGTGCTACTTGACATTTTTTGTATAAATTGCACTGCATGAGTTAAAACAGATTATCTATTTTATTTTAGTTTCCTTGAAATTTTAAGTTTTATGTAATGAGCAATTCCTTTCTTCAGTAGATATTTATTTACTAAATTAGTTTTATTACATTTTTGTAATTTTCATCATTTTCAGAACTGAAGCTTAATATTGAAAACAAAATCATTTACTTTAGTGTATTGGTCTTCCTCCTTTTGTAGCTTCGTCAAGCTTCAAGGACTGGCGAATAAATTTGATAACATAAATTGCTATGTCAAAACTGATAATGATAACGCATTTATTTTATAAAATTCTTAATGCAAAAAAGCATTTATTCCTTATTTGTTCATCCTCGGGCAAACCAAAATTAATTTAAAGAAAGTTCTAGGACTTCATTTGAAGATGGTAGTCTCTTGTTGTCAGTCAAAAAAATAGGACATCAAAAGAATCGAGAATGTTTCCTCTCAAAATAAAACTTCTTCGCGTGTGTGATAACCAATGGAACGAAAATTGTGTTATTATAATTCCCTGGTTGGCGTCGTATCAAATAACACAAAGACCAACAGCAGGTACAGGCAGGGCTATGGAGACCACTGCATCAGAGCGCATTCCACAGATCAAATTACATTTTTTATTTACTTTGAAGTTGTTAATTATGTTATAAGATTAGTGATTGTTTTGAAATGGAAACAACTGAATTTAAAATAGAATTCCTTTTTTTTTAACAATAATTTCAGTTCAGAATTAAAGAAGTAATAGTTATTTTACGTTTGAATTATTGATCACTAATAGAGTGGACACTAGATTCCAAGAGTAGGAGGTGGAGAAACAGACAGACAAAAAGAGGCTGCCTACCTGAGAGGCGACAATAAATTAGAGAGGCTAGATAAATCAGGGAATATGGCCCTTAGTGGCAATAAAGAAACTATAGGAATGGCCATACAGGCCGTTTAGATAATTATCTGGGAGGGTGGGATGGCAATATGTGCAGATATCCACGTGTTCCCACGGTCCCAATGCGGGCCACTCTCTTCGCCTTGACTTACACCTATTTCTGTCTGTCCCTAATTCCACTATTCAATCTGATTTTCAACATTTCCCTTGTATAAATGTGCCCCTATTTCCCCACTTACTAAATCTTTGTTACCGCCATTCTTCAATCCCTCTTGTAGATATATCCAACATCAAGAGAAACCTTGATGTCCCCTATGAACAAAAAACATTTTACCGATTAGAGTTTCGTTTATGATACAATTAAGAATCAAAACTCCAACTTGAAAAATATGTACCAATTTATAATAATTTTGAAAGTAAAAAGACTTTTGGAGTAAGTTGTGATATGAAAGTGTTTTGTTATTGATTAAAGAAACTAACAGTCGCTTAAAATGTAAGCACGGTTATTTCATCAGTTAAAAGCAATTGCACGCTTGTGTTAGAGAGTAGTCGATTAGGTCTTCAATTTTGTCAAACCATGTAATTTAGGGCATCATTGCAAGATTGGTGGTGCTAATGGTTAACTATGGGTCAAGTTGACTGGTCTCGAGAAAAATATTTACCTACATCCTCACTAAAACCAAACAAAAATAATAAAATACTGGTTTTAACCTATCAAGTGAGACGACTTTCAAAAGTTTAAAGATTTTACCCGATGGACTACTTGTTGGTCAACATGTCATTTTGAATCACATCAAATTAATCTTTGACCACTTGTATTTTTTCTGGTGAAAGTCTGCTGGGGTTGGAGAAAAAAGAAGCCCTTTTATAATGACACATCGTTTCTTGATGAACCACTGTTTGTGGTGGTGTTGAAAACTATGGCGGTCTCATAATGAGCTGTTTTTATCTTGATCTGTAGAGATATGGAACCCAGCATAGCGGTTCATGATTGGTACAGCGCTAGGGAAATCAAATGTTCGTTACCCAGTTAACTTATCAATTGACATTCTAATTTTCATCTCTACTTTTGATTAATTTTGTTCTAGACAGTCAGCACCCAAGATAGGTTTGTGTTCACTTGAAATCGTGAAAATGCATGGAAAACTCTTTTGTTCTATACCTGCTGACTTCTAGCTTGTATCTAATAATAGGAATAAGAGGAACCAATAACACACTTAAAGAGTTTACTTGAATTATTTTCGTTCACTAAATTTTATTAACAATTTTTAAATCGCTGCCCAAGTGGCTACTAAATATTCTGCCCCACAATCACAATAACATTACAGATTTCTGCATTCCTATATCGGACACTTCAACATGGAGGGGCCTTATTAGTCTTAAAAGTAATTTCAGCAGCTCGCACACCATTTATCTTCGTTGTTGAATAACTCGTAGTACCGAATGAATCCTCGATATAGGATTTTTTTGTTATAAAAAATGCTTAGTAATCATGACAAAACTTGTCTTGATATCTTGGCCGATTGACGGTTTTGAGTTCCTCTGAATCCATCAATGATACTTATTTTTTGTGAATTGGTGTTGCATCGTATATCTAAGTGTATCAAACAATTTGTGATTAATTTTTTAATAAGAACAAAACAGCACAGTTCTACATTGTATACTACATTCAGTTTACCGCTGGCCATTGCAAATTTGACTTAATGTGAGAATTATATAAATAAAATGTTATAATTATTACAAGAAGCAATATACTAAACAGACAACTATTAAGTTCCAATTGTGTTTTTTTTTTACTTAAATTTTAACAACATTTAAACCAGAAACACTTTAAAAAACAGATTGAGGCCGAGCATTTTTTTATAATATGTTATTTTAACTGAGAAACATTTTTAAAAATGTAGTTTAGTGAAAAAAATTTGTTTTATAAGGAAAAAGGAAGTCTAACTTGTTTTTGAAACAATAATATAAAATATATATTTTTATTTTATCAATCGTTTTATATATGTTTGGCTTCAACCATGTTGAATTTACAATTTTCTCCAGATCACCAAAATTAATCAATATTGAACGGAGTTACCCTACAGACAGGTGACACCATGTGCCACTGGTACCCGCGGTAATATAACTCATCGATTATAATGGGTCCCGAATCAAAAATAAGCCACTCTTCACCTTTTATATAGCACATAAAGCGAAAAGCCTGTGCCACTCAAGCGGTGACTTCATTTACCTGAGGGCGATGCATGTCGAAATATCCTAATGAGTCTTGTCCATAACTTTTTGTATTCCTTTTTTATGTTAAATTTATAAAAGTATATAAAAAGTTTTATATTTTTGGTTTAACGGTGATCAGGCGGAAGAGAAAAGGGAAGACACAGTGCTTAGAGCAAAGCTGGACAACCCCCTCTCGAGGGTGACAAGCTGACCGAGGCCGACACTCATATTTCAAGCAAGTCACATTAGTTTAATGCTAAAGGCTGATTTATTTCTTTAATTTCATCTGTATGTATAAGTATTAATCTAATCATCCCTCCGCTATACGCACTTCTCTCCTAATATAGAATTAGAAGTTTCGAAAATTGGTTAAATGTTTTTATTATCTACCAACATACAGATTCAAAATATTCATTCATTTTAAAAAAGTTATCAGGAAGATAATCCTACTATTTTAGTTACTATTTTAACTCCTGGTTCTTTTAAATTAGCTGTTAGGTCTTAGCAGAAATATTAAAATATAAAATATTCATATTTTTAAATAGAATTTTGAAATTAGCCCAACAAAATCGGTCTCGGAGATATGATGTGTGAATTGAAACAAACTAGTCCTTTTATTTACTTTAAGACAAAATTAATAGTACATTTTAAATTAATATAGTAATTAATTTGCGTAATTTATTTTCCACATTCCGTGATTTCAGCTTACGGTGAATTTTCATTTAAGACACTTTTGAAAAAAGAAATCACGACACCGCAGTTAAGTCAGATTTTTCATAAGTAATACAGGTCAAATAAAGGAATAATATTGAAGTCAATTACGTTTTGGAATAAACAAGAATAAACTCATTGTTAAATTTGATGTTTAATTTCATGCATACTCAAAAATGCTAGGTACTTCCTTATGCTGTTTTGAAAATTCATCAATAATTTTCCTTGATTATAGGGGTTTTTTTTATCTATCATATTAGATTTATGTCCAAATTGAAGTACTGCCTTAAGAACCAATTAATGACAAAAGGTAATGGATCATTACACTATAATTACTGTATATGGTTAGAAGAACTTATAATCCAATTATTGTCATAAGGTATTGCAACATTAGAACCGGATTATGGTGCAATAATTTAATGGTAAATGGTTCTACCTCCTGTTCAAATCATGCCAAATTTCTTAACTCTTCCTCCAAAACCTTAAATTTTACGGTAATTTTTTTGTGAACAAAATACAGAGGCTGAAATAATTTTAAAAGTGTTGGACAATGGTGGTGATGTTTTTATTGCGAAGCAGAGCGATGTGAGTGCAGAGACAGATGGGATGTTACTAACGACTGTAGTTGGGCGGAAGACAAGGAGACTATTCTCTAATTGTTTCCCAGCCGGTCTCTAAAATGAACTCAGTCAGTGAATTCCTCCCCTTTTCACCCCACAACATCATCCTCTCCTTCTTTCTTCTTCGATAAAACTCTAAATAGCCGCCAACCCCTATATTAAGTTAACTATGTGTGTTCCACCCTCATCTCATTACATCGACCAACAAAAATTCATCAATTGCATTCTTGTTCTTTAATGGCCTCCCGCATTCTCCAGCTAAGCCTTCATTTATTACAATGTAACTTATTGCTTAGTGAATCAATCAAATATCTACACCAATTGATTACCTCTTATTAGAAATAGAGGTAATATAATACCTCTTATTAATTTCAGTAGTGATGCTTACTTATTAAATATATATAAAATTTCACTTCTATTTTCCCTTCAATATATATTTCAATTGCATGTATAAAATAATTCATAAATAACATACGGTAGGTAATCAATGATTCAATATTTTCTGAATTTTTTTAGATTTTGCATGCTCAAAAAGAAGTTGCAAATTTAAATATTTATGTATTATATTTTTCAAGCCCAACAATTTGTTAGAAAATGGCTAACCAAAGAGTCCTTGTAACATGGTAGGGTCTGTACCTATCTCTTATAGCATTCTTTGATCCAGCTTGAGCAGTAAGGAGATAAGGTCTTTACACTTGTGCAATTTAGTTTTGAGATTCTCCTAATTTTGTTTTAACACTAATATGGAGATAAAGTTTTTTCAATATTACACAGTCCATATAGTCCATATACTCACTGTTGATTTTAAATATCTCAATATTATCGCGTTCTTCCAGTTAGAATTGATGATTTGAGGTTCGCATCTTGGTCATGATAGATTTTATGGGTCCATTTGTTCACTCATGAATGAAATCAATGGGCGAGTAAGGCTGTAATCCCCAGCCAGTAAGATCTTAGGTAGTCCTTAAAGATCCCTACAGAGATTCCTTCATCACCTTGAATAAGTCAGAATTTATCAATCCTGATTTAGAATCAACCAGGTAATTTGGATCATCTATAATTAAAATTCGTTCTAATTAACAAAAATAGCGTACCCTTTCTATCTCGTTATAACAACTCAGAAGACGAAAGTTTAAGTCTAGGAACTAGAAACAAACAAGCCATGATGACTGTAACGGAAATAAACTCATTATTTAAATTACTTGATACCCTTTTTATTACAAAGAATTTTTAAACTAATGGATAAATTACCTTTTACATTTAATCTTATTCTTTTAGGCAAAAACAATTACTACGTTAAAAATAGTTTTAAAAAAGCTGTAATGTTGAAGAAACATTTTTACTTGTCTATAAAGTAAAGTCTAGTGATCGTGAAAAAAATTAATCTCCAGATTTTAACAGCATTACATGTTTTGAGGTCCTAGAAGTCCTTTTATGAAGTTTTTCGATGATTTCTGTGTGTGTGTGTTTGTGTGTGTGTGTGTGGTGTGTGTGTGTGTGTGTGTGTGTGTTTGTTTGTTTGTGTGTGTATTCAAATTTTGATGTTCAAATTAATATTTTACATAAAAATGGGCCTTATAGTTCAGATGTGCTGTATAGTTCGGGAGCAATTATGCATGATGGTAAAGTCACTTTTTTTTGCCAAAAAACTATTTTCAGACATTTTTTCACCTAAACTATTAAATCTAGTGTCCTGAAATATTGGCATTATCTTTGAGGCTAAAAAAGCAATCAACGAAAAATATTCTCAGATTTTTAAAACGACAAAAAATATTTTTCTTTTCACTATAATATAAAAATTCGACTTATAATTCAATCTGAAAGTTTATGGGAGCGATATAAGTCATACAGTTTAACGGATTAAAATGAAACTCAACCTAAAAATAGAACTGTATGTGGAGGATGATTGAGATAATTTTTTTCTGTTTTCAGAGTACGTTTTTTTGACACTAAACGGATCATTAAAAAAAATGATATATGGCCAAAATTTGAACAAAAAATTAACAATTTATAAAACAAATATTCATGAAATTTCGACTACGGCAGAGAGCAATAAAGCTATAAAAACTGAATGTTTATCCTGGACTAATGTTTACTTGCTACACTGGTCGTATTTGTTTCCATTTATTTACATTGTTTTCAATGCCATAGAAATTTTTGGAATGAATCAACTGAATATGATTGATGTTTAGAGGTTTAATGAATAATTTGTAAATAATTTAATAACTTAATGTGAGATCTAAAAGAATAAAATACTTACATGTAAAAAAAATGTATATTTCATAAGGTAAATTTTACATTAACTTTATTTGAAATTACCCAGTGATTCGTTCAGATAAGGGGGTTTAATTGCGTTAGATGAATATTAAGTTTAGAAGAGACGAATTCTAATTATTTTTGGTGGTTGAGTAGGTAAATTATAGATAATTTAAGGTTGTAAGGTGTTTTGAGATAATTAAAACAAAGGATCAAATTAATCAAGTAGTCAGGACTCTCCTATCTCGAAATTTTTAAGACAATGGTATGTAGTTTGGTTCCTTAAAAGATATAAATACCTCACTAATATAAGGCTATCATATTAGACCGTTACCAATTGAGCTCGCAATATCTTACTGACCAATTGTATAATAAAAGGAGAAATTGAACAGCAGGAGAAAGACTCAGGCTTTGATCTGCTTAAATCTAACGCTTAACATACATGTCTTGGTATTTGCATTATTTTGAGAGCGGCCAAGAAAGTTGGCTTTATTGAATAAATCCATTTAGGTCAGCTAAAACCACTTACTAATATTGAAATATAAATTTATTTTATTCAATAAATTTATGATTTATTGATAAAATAATAATAATAATAATAAAATAATAATATAAATAATAAATAATTATTAAAACAGTTATAATAAAATTATAAAAATAATTTTATGTAATTTTATTTGACCGTTTTATATATCTCAATGAAGACAAAACTAGTAGTATATCTACTAGATGTTTTATAATACTCGTACATATATAAGACGTTTTATAATAGTTTTCAGTAAAATTTCTTGATTACAGTGGATTATAACTGTTTTTTTGTATATTAAAGTAGGATTCTTTTGTTACTTATGACCGTTGGGCAGGATGGAAGGTGAAGGGATCCAATTAGGCTGAGTGTAGGGTTGTCTACCTACCCTCTTCTGAGATCCTCAGCACCCCATCTGCAAGAACTGTAACCGTAACTGAAGGGTGCAACCGCGCTACATTAAACAGGCCTTTACAGTGTCTTCTTTGAGAGGTGTCTTCCTGGCAAACAGAGACCTTCACTCAACTCTACATAAGTAACAGGTCTTGGCATCTTCACAGGTTCAAACATTTTTTTTGTATTCAATCTTGAATTACGTAGAATGAGCCTATCAGATGGGAAAAAATGATTTACCATCTAAACTGCTTCCTTCACTGTCTATTTCACTTCACATCTGATATGCTTGTTATCTATATTTCTTGTACTTTGTCTTAGTATCTTCAATTAGTCACTTTGTATAAATTGTCGATAGCATAGTATCAAATAGAAATAGAAAAATTAAAATCTAATGAAAACTGTATGCGATAGTTTTTGTTAAAAACACCCTATAATTTTTTTTCAGATTTTATATTGTCATCAAAGTACATTGACACTGTTCACTAATGAATTTCTAAACTTAATGTTAAAGTGTCAATAAATTTTACTTACTTTTTAAATATTTTGTAATAGTAAAGGTTTAAAATATGTTCTTAATACCTTAAATATTTACTTAAATTTATAGTCTGGCATAAAACAAGGCACGTTCAAATAGAAGGAATGTACTGCTTCAGTTGAAGTCATTAAGTTTTAGTTTAGCAACACATGTTCTGATTTATTTTATTATTGTCCTCATAAAAATAACCCATTTATTTGCAGTTTTTTTATTCTAAAACTGTATACAAAAGTGTCACCAAATTATCTACTTAAATCTACTCGAAACTACAAAAAATTTACGTGCCACATAATTTATGCTAAGAATAATTTGATATTGTTCCTGCGAAAATGGCTTTGTTAAAGTATATTTCCTTATTGAAAATTTTAAATTTGAATGAAAACTGGTACTTATTATTTTTTTATATATCCAAATATAAGTTCGCTAGGATAATGAGACGGATAAAAAAATAGTACGGCAAAAATTACATAGTAAAAGTGGTAAAAAAAGGAAAATAGGAAATGAAATATAAACGTTATCTACTTATTAGACTGAAAAGAAAATTATATCAACATTTGAAAGCAAAAACTTGAAGTTAAATCTGAAGGAGGTAAGTTCCCTTAACACCTGATCCAGATCTTTCCTTCTTTTTTCGTTGTTACTGCACAAAATGTTTAGTCTTTGATGTAGTATGACATATATTTTACCTGCTTTATTTACTATAGAAAGTAATTCTCGCATTATCATTCCTTACGTTACCATTCATTAATTTATCTCATTATATCGTAACTTCAGTAACGGCTTTTACATATTAATGGTGATACACAAAGGAGAAGATGTCATTGATATTCATTTATAAATATTCTGCATATGTAAGATTTAATGGTATTATCCTATCTGATTGCAATTCAGAACACTTGATTGGTAACACTGGCATCGGCCAAACATTCCATTCACTCATGCTATTGTGTTAACATTCTGTATGTCCTATTTCCTTATTTTCCCGCTTGTTCCATTTTAACCATTTCTTGTTACCTAAATTTGGAAGGTATTATTTTTTTTTTAAATATTCTCTAGCCTTTAATAGAATAAATATGTGTCATTTTATTGAATTCAAATAAATAATTAAGTTTATAAGAGTTACAATTTAGTAATAGTGTTCTCGATAACACAATTATGCATGTGCAATTATTTAGCAGTTTCTAAATTAAATTAATAATCATTTCTACCATTCGAACGACATAAACCCAGAAATATACTTGGGGCACCAATTCGCCATAGTTCTTGATCATCCTCTTACTCTCCTAATAGCCGTTTAACCGAAAGAATTTTCTCTTCTAAATAAATTTGTTAAATTTGACGGGCCTTTAGTCACCTAATAAATACTATGCCACAAAATAAAATCGAATTCAGTCTAACTCCAAATTTAAGCCAAAATTTCAAATCTGACGATTCATTGAAAATTCGCTCAAATGCTTCAGGCTAATGAAAAAAAGTTAAAAAAAGGAAAATGTGTCACTGAAAATAATTACTTTCCTAAACTAAATAAAACAGAAAGATGTATGTTGATATATAATAAAACTAAAAAATATGTACACTATCTACAAAGAAGGAAAAAAAGATCTGAATCAGGTGGTAAATAAGGATGGGTGACACTTAAGATTTTAGTTTACATATTTTACTTCGATTATAGTTATAGTTTGTTTAATTATTAAATGAATATCGTGTACATAGTAGTCGCTTGTCTTCGGAGCGACTCACTTATTTATCTCACTAGCTGATCACGACAGGGTAATAATATAACAGTGAATTTCTGTGATCTCTTTTATGTGTGTTCTTCCTGTGGATCTAGTTTATTTAGTTCGTGGAATCTATTCTTTTAATTTATATATATAATATTATATTATATTCTTCTTTTTCGAGCTGATATATATATAATATATATATATATATATATATATATATAAAACTGCAGGGTTTCCTGCCGTTGTGTTTCCGGCGTGCTTGGTCACCCATTCTATTTTCTCCTGAAGATGGATCATCCGAAAATTTGAGTTTGTAAGTTTATCCCTCTCTCTCTCTGTGTTGCTTTTCTTCCTTTTTGAGCTGATTTGCTCGATCCAGTTTGGATCGTTTTTTCGAATTTTGAGTGAATATATATATATATATATATATATATATCACTTTTTGTTGGAAATACGATCCGAAACGGACAAATATAGTTAAATGTAGAAAAGGAACATAGAGAAATTAAAAAGCACACACTTAGAGTTTCTGATTGTCGGTTTGAACTGTCTTCAGAAGAGATAAGAGAGGGAAACCAAACGGAGTGGTTCAGAGACGGTTGGAGACCAGTGCGCTCGGGTTGGAGACCTTCACGCACTATTTTTCAGCAAAGAGTGTCACAAAGAAACTTAGAAAATAAATTCTCTATATTTCTTTTTCTACATTGCACTATATTTGTCCGTTTCGATCGTATTTCCAACGAAAAAGTATATATATATATATATATATATATAACTGGGATTGCACCCAGTGTGATTCTTTTTATGTGGGTTTGGCTTCCACCAAGCTAAGCCTGCGTATGAATAATCACAGGTCATCCGTTGGCAAACGCAGTGACCTTCCCGTTGCTACTCATGCCAGTTCTCACGGACTCAGTTTTAATGACTGTTTCCGTACAGGTCCTGAGGCAGATTGATCAGACTAATTCGAAAGTTACTCTGAGAGCTTCAGAAGAAGCACTTTTTAGTCTTCTGGGCGGTAGATCGACTCCTGGGCTTAACCTCAATCGTTGATTATTTTTTTTTAAGTTGTTATCAGCTTTTAATTTTATTTTAGTTAAATGTTTTCATTTTTTAATTTTTATTTGGCTTTTATCTCTTTATCTTCCCTGTCTACCTTTCCTCCGAAAGTTGGCTACACTGTTTGAGTGCTTCAGTTCGAACGCCAAGTCAGTCGTTATCAGCCTTTGGAGCGATTCACTTCTTTTCCTGAAGACGAGGACTTCAAAATATAGTAGTGAGTTCAGTGATTTCCTTTCTATGTGTTCTTTTTTAAATTCTAGTTTATATATATACATATATATACGAAATGATCGAGAATCGTGAGTGTTAGTCCTCTTTTTGTGTTTTTTTTGTGTACTCTAGTTGTAACTTTATATATATATATATATATATATATATATATATATTATATATATAATTCATGACAGTGGGTTTATCACAATAAGAACAAATCATCCTCTACATGATAGCCCCGAGTAGGAACCGAATGAATGGATCGATGAGAGAGTTTCAACTTTTCTAAACTAATACCCAATTGCGTGATCCACCTCCCAACAGCACGCATCATTCAAACTGAATGCCTAGTGCTCCATCCAGGTACCGTAATAGTTTCTTATATCCATAACTGAGTGCCTCCCTTTTTATTAAGTCACTGGTTATTTCCCTTAAATCAGACAGAGAAATACAGAAAGTGCAATTAAAACAATACATTGTGTGTATTTCATAAAAAAGTTTTTATATAAAACATTTCTTGTGTTTCGTTTATACATGGTATTCAAGAGGGAATAGATACATTAAGAAATAAAAGATGAGTCATAAAAATTGGCACAATTCAAAAGAGAGGTTACATTTTGATAAAAATATTTTGCCTCTTTATTTTTATTTTCATAATTCAAAAAGATCTGTTATAACAACAAATCTACGTTTGTAAAAATCATGTTCCTGTTTTCCTGGGTGGCAGGAATATAGAAAAGGGCTAATCGCATATAAGTTAGAGGGAAAGGGCCTTATTTCTTGTACACTTTCTTGATCAGTTTTAGTGTAAACATGTCTTACAAATATTATTTATATATAATCAAAATAAGTGTTAATCTAAAAGATTAAACTTTTTACGCATTCAAAATATTGCGAAACTCTACATTGTGACACCATTCAATGAACTATTATAATTTTATGCTCCAAAATAGTTCTTATGGTGCTTAATAAGTGGTCTTATGAGAAGTCCACTTTATTAGCATTATTAGTTTTCACGCACTATTTTTCAATACTACTACTTTAATTATGTTGCACAAAATTATATGATGTGATGCTTAAATCTTTCGATGACAACTTGCATTATATTATTGAAACTGTGTTTGATTTGTTATAAAAAAGAAATATAATATAGTGCAATGATTCAGGCGATAAGGCCAGTAGAAGACTAATGACAAGGTTAAAACAAGATTATTGTGACAGGAAGGGGATTAAAGAGACTTGTAAGGGGGGGACGCCGCAAAAGAATGTCACAACATGCGATTGCAGGGTTTGATTGATGAAGCGCGTCAAGACACGGCTCTGGCACCGCCTTAAGACAAGCCTCGTTAGCGGCTTGGGGTGAGCCCGTGCTCAGCATACGTTATGTTCGGACACACACTAGGCGAAAAAAAGTCTATTATGGTGGTCTGGGTGAAGTAGTAGTCGAACCCTCGGGAAAATTAATATAGGGTGAGAGGGACGTGAGCCGACTGCCTCAACACACACCTTATTTATGCGGCAGCATCGGAGTAGGCGAGAAAAGGCTTTCTGTCAAAAATGGACTCGTACTCTGAGCCATCTCCCTCTGTGACGACCGAACACTAGCCTTCCTAATCCAGAAGACACCTCCATACATCCCCAAGTCGTATATCGCTACCAATCCCACTTCTGACGGCTTCTTTTCTCACCACTGCTTACTTACTTAATCCCTGAAATACAACCCTTGTAATAAAAAACCGTGCAGAAACATCTAAAAATCAATTTGGTCATTGTCCTTCATATTGTTATTCTCACTAAGTTTAAGGAACTTAAAACTGTTTTAAATTTAAAATCATTTAGAGAAGAACGATGCTAAAACGGGTAATATAATTATAAACAACTTACTTTGGGGGAGGGGGGGGGGGAAGAGGTTAGCTCAGTGGTTAACGTACTCGCCTCTGGGCTGGTAGTCCGGGGTTCGATACCCACCTGGCTCTCGATTTATTCACGCGGGAGGTGATTAAATCTGAGTGCGTCGTTCCTAGGAGAGGACATTAAGCCCATTAAGCGTTCGGTCCCGAGGCTGTACGATATCAGGTATTCGTTAAAGATCCCTACTCGAAATGCACTTGAATTAAGAAAATTTAGGACTCCCAATGTAGAATCAGTAGAATCACCGTTCAAACAAAAAGCTGGTAAACGACTAACGTTATCACCCGCTAGAGGATCGGTTTAAAGAATAAAACAACTTACTGAACCTGGGAATTAATTTCAAAATTTCGAATTCTTGATCATTTCTTGAAAAATTAAACAGAGACTATGAAAACAAAAATCAAAAATCTGGAGTGGCCTACACTCTACTTTACTATAAGTAACTCAATGTCAAATTTCTTGAGTATATAAAACATAACGTATCATTTAAGCATAACATAAATATCTAAATGGGATATAATGATTAGCATTGCATTCGTGAGGTAGTACAGATAGTGATTGAAGGACATATCAATTTATAAGCTTATTTTTGTACATCACAAATAATTTATTATTTGCAAATAATTTCATTAGTACAACTACAGCAGTAATAACATTTTTGAAAAACCAATGTGAACATTTCTTGAAACGAAATATTATCCTACAAGAGAACATGGCTATTGTTCAAATAGCCAGTAGATTTCTTACATCGTTTACTTGACATCCTTCTACATTGAATATTAATGTAAAATTTTCAAATTTGAAACAGTAAAATACCCTTTTTTTCTCTGAAAAACATCTTAAACAGCGAAGAAAATGTTGTTTTAAGCTGATTTGTTAATTAAAGATGTACGATAATTACAGTTATTAATCTCTAAACGAAAGATTTATATTTTGAATTATCTTTTACATTTTTGGTTTTTAACAGAATTATTATACTGGGAATTTTATGGCTTCTTAAGCCATAAATAATAAGATCATTTTCCTTCCCCTTTGTCAAATAACATATATACGAATTTTTTTTTAATGAGTGTTATCATTTACCTGCACAATATTATTCCTCTTACATCTCTTATAAGTCAATAATATATTTTCATTTTTCCATTAGAAACATCAATTTTATCTCAGTGGATTCGCTCAAAAAATTTCTAAGTCAATGTAAACAATGTAAAAAAATACAAAAAATTCGACAAGTATAGCAGGTGATCTCTTAGTCTAGGATAAACAAAGAGTTTTTATATCGTTATTGCTCTTTCCCGTAATTGAAACTTCATGATTTTTTTTTTATGAATTGCTAATTTTTTGTTCCATTTTTGGTCAAATTTTCATTATTTTTAACGAGCCGTTTAGCGTCAAAAAAAACATTTTCTGAAAACACAAATCGTACTGTAACGCCCCTTTAGCGAATGTAATATTAGAAAAAAATATCTCAACTCATTCTCCATATAATGTTCTATTTATAGGCATAGTTTCATTCTTGTCCGTCAAACAGTATGGCTTGTATGGCTCTCACAAGGTTTGAGATTGAATTATAAGTCAAAATTTGTACATTTTATTGAAAAAAAAATATTTTCCGTTGTTTTAAAATTCTGAATATATTTTTTGTTTGTTGCATTTGAAACCTCAAAGATAATGTCAAAATTTCAAAACTCTAGGGTTATCAGTTTAGGAGAAATAAATGTTTTAAAAAAAACTGTTTTTGGCAAAAAAAGTGACTTTCCCATCATGCATAATTCTTCCCAAACAATAGGGATCTTCGTCTTTATGAGGCCCATTTTTGTGTAAAATATCAACTTGATCCATCAAAGATTCTGGACCGTAGCGTGGTAACAAGCAATGCTAACACACTCACCCACCCACCCACCCACACACACACACACACACAAGACATCATCGTGAAAACGTCATAAAACGACTTCTGGGACCTCAAAACATGTAATTCCGTCAAAATCTCGAGATCGAATTTTTTCACGATCATTATACTTTACTTATAGTAAAGTAAAAATGTTGAAAGAATCCAGCATAAAATGAAAAACCCAAAAAAACAATATCCATAAGATAAATATAGTGTATGATATTAAGTATAAAAAAAATAAAATTTATTGTAAATTAGTTAAAAGAACAATGAGAAGATAAACTAACCAAATGAGGAGGAAAATTAAATATAAATAATAGAAAATATGAAAATTTGAAATTCAATAATATTGCTTTGTAAGTAAAAAGAGTTGCCGAGGGAGGGTGAAAGAGGTGTTCATCAGCTAATTGTTCCGATGCTGGGGACTGAAAGCACTCCTGCAGAAATGTGTTTTATAGCCTCTCCTGGCCAACTGTAATTTTTCTCTTAAATTTAGAAAGAATCCAGTCCCAAACTAATGAAATTGTTGGTATTATCAACCCTTTTTTTACTTAACTTTGTAAGAATTAAATATATTAGAGTCCTAATAGGGCATTTTACGAAGAGATAATAAAGTTAAATATAATTTGATTCTGTTAAAATATTGTTTTTTGTGGAGCAACAAATTTTATAACTTTTTATAACAATGAAATTATTTCCTTAATAACTTTAATATTATTATATAAAATAACATAAATAGTCGATTGGTGCATGCATTGCTTTTCACTCGACTTTGATTGCAAAGCCGTTCAAGTTGTTGGGCTAAACAGTGTATCTAATTTAGTTCTTCAGGACCCTGTGAACGGTAGCGTCATGTGTCTAGTGTTAAGTGGTCTGGAAGAGTGTGCGAAAAGCAGACCAAGTGTTTTTGCTCTGCAATGCAAATGACGAACTCGGCGGAAGTCAACAGGCTACCGATATCTTGGTAGGCTCTCTCACGGTCACCGACTGCTGACTCATTCATAAGCCTTCTCATGGGAAACCTCTCCCTCCATTTCCTTCGCCCTATCTAACCTTTGACACTGCATTATAATTAGCAACAACTTTCCAGACTACATTCATGTCCAAATAAAGGATTTCATTTATGTAAGTTCCATTTACAAGTTTAATCCAAAATAGATAGCACTATTTTTTGATTTATTTGAAATAAATTTTGTGCACTCTTATTATGAATAAATTTAATTTCTTCGTTATAAAAACTATTAAAAATAAAGAGTATAAATAGTTTTATTACAATTTGGAGATTTTTTTGTAGAATAAATTAATATGAACATTACAAAATTGTGATTGAATATTGAAATTTTGTGGTGCTCCTTAATAAGACTATTTTCTCGACATCCACCTTTAAAAAGGCTTTGTGTTTTTGAGCCTGAGCAATGAAAAGGTGGGTCATTTTTATTTCTGTATTTATTTAAACCATTCTGAGTTGTATTACCGGAGGTAACAAAGACAGCAGTTCGTCTCACCCATCCAAATATTAAACACACTCAATGTGGCTAAACTACAGTGATTTACTTAATTCAACACGGCTATGGTCATTGACTATTAATATACTTATAGGTCAACGCACTAGTTCAGGAAAATAAGTGAAGTCAGAATTAGCTATCTTAGGGATGTCCCAATATCATATTCAGTTTCTCCAGTATAACTATTAAAAACAGACGGGGATAGTAGTGTTGTATATAAAAAGTCAATTGAGTGAACCAACTGAAAGTCCTTTTTATTTTTTCTTACTATTTACTTTAGTGACTGTAATAACTCCACTTTGTACGCTACAATTCTATATTGCTTAACTGATACTTCTATATTGAACAAGTCCTTGTCTTTACAGGTAGTCCTTCAGTCTGTCATGGACTAGCAAAAATGGTAGTGTAGACTAGAGGACTTAATTTTGTAATTTCCATGAATTTCAATGACTATGACATTGTAAAAGTTAAACAACAAGATTTAAATTTTCAATAAACTAATTCAGCTGGTAACATATTTTATTAACGACTGAGTGCATTTGATAGGACTGTTATATTTCATCAAAGAACATACCTTTGTAAACAAATTTAAGTAAGGAAATTATATTGTATATCATTTCATATATGAATACGCATGTTTTTTGTATTTCTTGACATAGCATTCAACTATGAAATTTTACACAAATCGAAGCCACTACCAATAAAATTATTTAAAGTTTTTAACAATCTGACTGAAAAGTCACTTCATAATAATTGGAAAAATATTGAATGGTACAATGAATTTATTGTAAAAGAACTCTTACCAGTTTAAAGACGCCTTAACTACTCAGTAAAAAGGTCACTTTTTACTAACACACAATTTAATTTAGTTTTTCAGTTGATAGATAAATCAGAAATGTAATGCACTATAGATTGTCATTTCAAAGCAATTACTTATCACCAACCTATATTTTATATGTAAAGACAGATATTTCAAATTTGACGGAGTCAAATATATAAACAAAGATTTATATTACTAATGGGGTCTTCTATATCACCAGTTATCACCAATAGAGACGTGTTCAAATACTGAATTCATATGATTTTTTCTTTAATTATTGTAAAAGTATAATGTACATTCTACATGTACATTCTTAATTCATATCACAATTGTCTTTAATTTATATTTGAGATGAAAAAAGATGGTGTACTCCAATTTATTGATATAAAAATTATAGGGGGTGAACATGTGTATGAACTGAAAAGAACACAAAACCGACCAGTTGTGGGTATAATTCGTAATAGCTACTGTTTCTATGCCATTAACAAAAATGGATTGTGTCCAAAACTTAGTGAAAAAAGTGAATGAATATTAGCAGTCCAAAAAAAATAGGATATTTTTAAAAAAAAGTAACTTTTTTTTAAAGATGATTATAGTTTAAAAGTCTAAAACAACAACAGATACATCCAATAGAATAAATAATGTCCCCCCACCCAAGTTCCAGCTGAAATATTTTTTGAATTTCCAGTTGTTGAATGTTTGTTAAAAACATGTATTACAAAAGTCTACAAAAGACAAGATAATCTTGCTTCCTATCACAAAAGCTTTGTTTTCAAATCTAAAAGAAGAAAGAGTCCAAAGAGAATAAATAACAAAGCAATCTCATTTATACAATACAGTGTAAAAAACTTTGGTAGAGTATGATATGGAAAAGAAATCCGTTTCTTAAAGAAACTGAAACAACATTCTCATGTTATTAAGATTTATGCGATTACAACTGCTTTGACAGTCATAGTATTAATGAGGACTACAATTTGTTCAAAATAAAATAATAATTATAGACTAAGAACAAGTGAAGAAGCAAAACATTGGAATGGTAATAATTATAGGCAAGTTTGTAAGCGAAAAAACAGAACATTGGAATGGATCTGGATCTTTCATCACTTAAATATAGATGAGATATCGCTAATTCGAAACAGTATTTATTCAAATGTATTAAAATTCAGGTGTGAAGTAACAAATTTATCTGAATTTGTTACTTCACTTTTAGGATATTTAATAAAAATTAGCCTCCTATTGTCTGTTAATTGTAGACAGATGAGTTAAAACTTATTTACTGACATTCCTAAAATTATTGATGTTATCTCTTAAATGAAATGCTATTGTTTTTCAATTTCAAAATTGCATGATAGTAAGTTTTCTTAATTTTTAGTCCGGATATTTATGATTGTCACATATTATATATCTTATAAATTTGCGTTTTTCAAAATGTGTTGAAATGCTGCTTGTTAAGTAGTTTCTTAACATTTGTTTTTTTTCTTTTTTTGTCTATGAAAAATGTTTTAAATAAAACCAAAACATTGGGTTTGAAAGTTTGATTTCAACATGAAAACTTGGTCGACTACTACTAATATTTTTTTTTACATATTCTACACCAAGGTCATACCTTTATAAAGTTTAATTGCATTTTTAGTTAGCTCTTCTTACTGTCTATTGACTAATTTTTGCTATTGAATATAGTAAAAAAATTAACAATGGACTTTTTTAACATACTTTACAATCGCACTTACTTTTGCTCTCAGTTTCTAAGCCATTAGATTATTGAAGTCTTCAGCACTTATCCACTAATCCACTCGATCGAGAATGACTAAGAAATGTAATGAACTACGTTTCCTTATGTTTGTACTATGCAACTAGAACCATTAGAAGTTATTTTGATAAAGAATAAACTTATGGAACATTTAAATTGGAACCAGAATCTAGATCATCAAAATATTTCTACATTTAGTGAATTAAAATTAGTTATATCTAACAATTATCATCTACTTATTTTCGTTTAAATAAGTTTTACTGTCCAAGAGTACAAGTTTGTACAAGAGCGTCTGATATTATGTCATACAAACTTCAGTATATAATCTCTTCAGAAGTAAAACCAATTAGTTAAATGTTATTTTTATTTTCCGTCTAGACAATACGCGTCAAACGTTGGTGTTAAGCATCATTGGATAGAAATTGATATTTAATGTTTTTCTTCCTTGGGCTTAATTTTATTTAAGGGAAAATTTTTAAAATGTAATATTAGTTAAAATAGTTCATTTTGATTGTTGTTAAATTGAAATTAATATATGTTTCAATTGGATGAAACTCTCTCTTAAAAGTTTTATTTCACAATTGTATTGACTTTAAAAAAGTCATTTATTTAGGTAACTCAATCAAACAATGGAAGAGTTTTATTTTGTTTTGCCATAGTACTTAACAATTTAAAATATATATATATAAATCTAACAAGAACATTTATTCGATTAATGAAAATCTCACAAAACAATGAGTGGATTTTGAAAAAAAAAAAAAAAGAAATATTTTCAACTGTTTTGAAAAATCATTGAGTGACAAAGCGAAGCCATTTGGTAGAATTTAATTAAGTGGGCTCAAGGAGTGGAGGCCAGTCCAATGGCAGTGTCTATTGGCATTGGATGGAACCCGCTAATTGGCAGCATTGGAGTGGCCCGCATGTGGCACCCTGCTCTTCTCATCGATAATACCCTTTCAATTTGGAAATCAAAGCTCACCCCTCTACATTGTATCCTATTTGTGAGCATCATTACAACCAATGGACTTGCCATTTTCTCGTTTTCTTCAATAATCCTTAACTTTCTCGGCATTTGTATGGAGGGTTGTAAAATCGAAATTTTGGTTATGTGGAATCTCAGGATAATCCTATTAAATATCGGGATAAACATATTTATAAAATACAATATTCCTAACAGTATTTTTACCATGATTAATATTGTCCATTTACCACATTACTTTCACGTATTGCATAACCTGTTTTTAGTGTGAACAATTAACAATATAAGTTGTTAAATTTAAAAGCATGTTATACACAATTAAAAGAACTCTACAAATTTTGTTTGTTTTAAACTCACATTGACTTTCTGCATGAATCCAGTGGCTGAAAGTGTACTTTATATGCTAATTGGCATTTCATTTATGTGCAAACCACATTACCAGGTTCATTTTACAAAAAGAGTTCTAATTTTTTTTAATCAAGTTTATTAGCATTGGGTCTTAGAAGAGTACCTGACATGCCGCAGCCTCAACACTTCTTCATTGGCCAATCTATCTTCATCTACATCCAAGAAGCAAACCAGAGAGATTCGCTTAAGACTTCAACATTTTTCTATTTTGTTAACCACAATTTTTCTAACATATTCTATTCATTCCCTGAGTGATTGGTATGTTGTCCCTTGTGAGGTTTTTTATTTCCATAGAACTCTCTTATTACTGTGGTAACAAGATTTCACAATAAACCCGTGAAATAACAATCAACGTCTAAACCACAATAAGAAATGAGAAAAAAGATTTCTTATTGTGGTTTAGACGTTGAATACTATAGGTATAAATAACATTTGTAATTTCAAATTTAATATTGTTCTCTCGACATTTTCAGGTTATTCTTGGTAATATAATACCTAAAAGGATATATTATGTTTGTTCAATCACCGGAGATGTGGGGTAAGTATCCGTTTATGAAAAAAAGGAGCCTTACCTATGGTATGATATTGCCCAAAAGATTGGGATTCTTATAAACACTAAGAACCATATGTCTGACAATTACACATGTTAAAGGGTGCTAGAAGTAGATTTATTGCGACACATTGGCCAGGCAACCATCCTTTACCCTGAAGAACATCATAAATTATATGGTTCTTTTAAGTTTATTATTAAACATGTGTAAATTTTTGTTTTCTTCCATTCCACATTTACCCTTTAAAATATCTTCAAACTGCCTATACTAAACCTTAAAACATGGATTACATTTAACTTGATTTTGGGAATCAATTTCTGGGTCCTTGTAAACAAATCGAACGAATACAGCATATAATCCAAATCCCAGCTTCGGTTTTTTGTTTTTATAGTCTGCATTACTCTTTGTTTTGCTCAGAATTTTTTGATTGTTTTTTATTTGGTTTCCAAGCTTAGGATAAGTATCTTGACAAAATTTCATTTTTCACGTGAGCGTTGGAAAACATTTTTCAAAATCATATAATGACCATAACCCTCATTCTGTCAATCTAAATTCGAATATACAATTTAAGTTCGCCTCTTAAAATATGTTTTTGTGCATACTTTCACTACGAAGCATCAATAATGTGACCTGTTTCACCCATAATCATTCAAATCAATTAAACTCAAGAATCAGCTATATATTATTGTAAACTTGATCTTTCCGATATTCAAAAATTCTGAATTTTTTTCTTCAATTAATGCGATTTTCAGTCCCACAATAATCCCGATGTTTTAATCCTCTAGAGTTAGTAGTCTAGGAGAAAACAATGTCTAAAACAGATTTTGGACAAAAAAGTGACGTTTTCATGATTAAACATTGCACTAAACTATGGGACACATCTATATTAAAAAGCTGCACTTCTTATACAAATTTGTGTAAAATATTATCTTGATTCATTTAACAGTGTGACCTGTAGGATAACAAAACTTTGGGATCCTCCCACACATACAAACAAACATATATTATCGAAAAGATCAAAATTATACTTTAAAAACCTAGAAAAATGTATATTTCTCAATACTTGAGATCGATTTTTTTTTTTTTGATGATCTCAATATTTATTTATAGGAAAGTAAAAATGTCTATGATGACAAACCTAAGGTGTACAGTAAGTAGTCATTTTTCAAAGTTGAATTTGGAGTTTTTAATATATATATAGGTCGTTGTTGTAATTCAGTTTGTTGCATTTCTTTGGTTTATAATAACTCTCTGTTGCTTTTTTGAAAAAAAAGAATAAAATCTTTTTACTAAAGTTGCGGTTTGGCAAAAATCAAATATTTTCTCAATTTATAATTTGAATTATTTCTAAAACTACACAAAGTTTTTTTTTCCGTCAAAGTAATTTTGATAATAATGAATTACTTGTTAGTATAATTTCATTGTGATTGGCTAAACAGCAAGACCAGTAGTATCCTGTTTATAAGCATTCAAAATCCATCTTAAACAAAAATTTCATATTTAATGTAAACTGACCTTTTTGGATTTTGACAAAATCTTGGAGTTATTTTAAATTGTTGATTTTATTAGTTTCATATTAAGCTCATAATTACACCACTCTAGAAATAATAGTTCAGGGAAAAAAATATTTTACCTAAAAAGTATGTCAGCCAAAAGTTTCTTTCACATGAGATAATATTGCCAATATGCTTAAAGCACATCTCCACTATAAATGCTAGTTTTGAGCTATTTATGAAATGGATTTTTCAAACTTTGTGACCTGTACCCAAAATCTTTGGGACACACACCCACACATGAGCACTCATCATCAATAAAACACTTAAAAATATACTCATGGAACTCAAAACGTGTAAAGTCATCAAACTCATAGGTCGATTTTTTTCATGCTTACTATACTTTATTAGAGTTAAGTTAAAAAGAATACTGAAAAATACTTTTAATGGCGTGCATGAGCCTGATGTTACTGGTAATAGAAGTCTTCGTTTTTGGAACAATAAATGTTAAGGGTAAACATAAATACGTTAATATAGTTATTTTAATTATTTTTTTGTTTCTGGATATATTGAACAAGTTATCTATTATAATCATACGATTGAAAAGTGCATTATTAACTCAGGCGCTTGCATCAGAGTATTTCATTCATAATTGGAGTTCATTAAAATGAGGCTGTACAGTTCTTTTTCTTTAAGTGAAATATTATTTTAGCTAAAGGTCTATACAAAAGGAATTCGCGTTCAATGATGACTGTCTATTTTTTTTGGAATCAATTTAAATTCTATTTATTTCTTAAATGACGCTGCAAGAGACAAGAGTTCCATAAAACTCACTTTTGGAAAGCTTCTCTAAACCATATAATATGCATTTCGAATTTATTAAATTTCAGTGTATTTTATTCTAGTATTAACTTTTCCAAAAAAAGTTTAAAATTTTTTTTCCAAAAAAATGTAACCCAGGAATAACTTAAGGTGTTTAGTAAATTCAAAGAACCCTGCAATCACGTTGATCAAAGTAAGCACACAGCTTATCTGAAAATATTTCAGCCACTAAATTACTTTGTTTGAACTTTTAAACATAAATTGGATGATATCGTTACTATTGTCATCTTTTCTGTAAAGTCGGGCTGTTATACAAGAATGTGATATGGTTCTTCTAATGCCTAAACCAACGAGTTCCTTTTCTAGATAATGGGCGTGTCCCAGAATATTAAGATATCGTTCAGGTAGACGAAACAAAATGATATGATGCTCATAGTTAAATCAGTTATCTTTGAAAGGTTTGAGCCGGATGTCCACGTTTAAAACACATCCTCGTGAAATCAAGGACCATAATATGTGTAATTAAAACTCTTTTGGGGACATTTTCTTCTGCGATTAAGATTTGAAAATACACCCTGACTAGGTCGATATTAGAAAATATATGTCTCCCATAAAGGTTAATGTTCAAATTGGCCTAGTTAGGAGCTGTTTGAGCGTTGAGTTCACTATAATTTTCACCCATTCATAATTTCCGTCCTATTTGTCAATGACAGGGACTGGACAAGACCATTTACTACTTAATGTCATATAGCACAGATTCAATCATTTGTAGGAATTGTTTCTTCGCACCTTTGTTTTTTTCAGGTGGTAGGCGACGATATTTACAAAAACTGGGTAAAATATCCTTTAAAATTTCTTCTTAATTTTAAGGTGATATAGGTGATAATTAAAATAACTGATCTGTGATAGAGGAAAGCGATTACGATTGCACTCGAGTTGAGTGAATTCCAACCTTTCCTGCAATAGTCAACCCAAATATTTTACAAATTAGGTTTTCCTTGCTTAGACCAACCATCAACTGGAAATGAAACTTGAAATCCGCACCTATACATTTGTGGTGCTGAAGCCAGAGATACTGGAATCTAAGACTGAAATCTAATTTTGGCTTCCTTTTCATAGACATTTATATGAGAACAAGGAAAAATTTGAGCCTGTTACAATTTTCTTGTTTAGAGATATCACAAAAACTACTCCAGCTGAATCTTGTAAGAATCGTTTCCCATTCCGCTGTTCTTTAACAAAAATGTGAAATTGGATTGGTGAGGTATCAACCGACGCCATCACATATACCTCCACTAGTTTTTCCATTTGATGCTTACCTTTCCACCTGAAAGGGGTTCCACATTCTTTTGACTTGCCTTTAAAGCCAAAGTAATGATACCATATACGATCTACGAATGACCCATAGTTTCCATGCTTCTCTAACTAAATCTATATCTAGATTTACTGCTATTTATACAATGAGGTCTTCTGCTTTGGATTTGTAGGTTCAAGTCAGCAACTTTCCTAACAAAGCGTTGTAATTCCTCAAGGATCTCATATTGGCCTTGGACGAGTCAGAAAAAATACCCTTTGAAACAGCTATTTCATAATTTTATCGATTATATCTGACGAATTTATTAAAACGTATCAACCGTTTTAATCGATTTGTATCTAGAGATTTCTGTTTTACTCTTCTATCTATAATCTAGAGAATGCAATATTAGCTCAAATGTAGTATCATAAAGCATTCCTTCTTGCAATTACAGGGTCATTTTCATATCGTAACACCTTGATTATTTAGAGTATTCAGTATGTCTTCCACTACTGGTAGGTCCACTCCGGGGAAACCCTTCAGTGGGTACAAATTACATACTACTTACTTGATTTTCTGCTTACAACAATTATTATTGCGTTAGATAGTTTAAGTCCCTTATACAGTTCCTGGGTAAGAAAATATAGCCGGTATTCGTGCCTGCAAGATGTCAGATACTCGTTAATTTTCCCTACTGTATATACACTTATGTTAGGAAAAATGTAGGACTCTCAATGTAGAATCAATGGGAGATGCAATATTCTCTCGAGGAATCATGGACCATTGCTGTTTACAAAAAATTTATACTAAAATGACTTTGCCAGTCCCTCAGCCCTTTAAAAAAAAAATAAAATAAAAAGGCCGCAGTGATTTTTTAGAATGTTTCCAGTTTCTTTAGACAAAAATGTTATAGTAAATTCTGTTGATTTGGCCTTTTGATAGCAATGTGTCCCATGCAAAGATGTTTATTTAAATAATTAAGGTTTAAGCAGTATAGATTTTAATATAGATAAAACCTAATAGTTTTCATTTTTATTGAAAATTACTTTTCCAATACTGTAAGCTCATGAATTATTGGTAGTAAGATAATGCTTAATAAAATATTTTAATTTTAATGATTAACTAGAGAATGGCTTAAAATTAATGATCATTTTGTCATAATAAAAGAAATGTACCTTTCGCGTGCTTTTCATATTATCCAAAACAATTAGGTTTTTAGACACCCCAAGAACTATATGTCGATCATCATGATATATTACGGGGAGCTATATGTAGATTGATTACAACCTTTTGTTATTCAATCATAATTTACCCTGGAAAACATTACAAAATATTTGCTCTTTGGTTGTATAGTTTCGTTGTTATAACAAATCATAGCAATAATTGAACATATTTTTCCCAAATGTCTTGTATTAAATCTTAACACAGCAATTTTGGATCTTTTTCATTCTCTAAAGTAAAAAGTTTCATTCTCTGAAACCAATTCAGTAAGGAAGTAAGTGAGGAGATGAGAAGGCGGACTCTTATATAATTAACTCAAATGTTCATAATAAGCCTTTTCACTGCTGATAATGAGGCCCCCTTTATTATATCCTATGTTTGTAACTATAAATACTTGTAATGACATCTACAAATCACTATGAACATACTGATAAATTACTTGCGGTTAAAATCTGCAAAACTTCATCAGTTTGTTTATAGTAACCCATAGAAGATTCGAAGTAATAGTTAATACGTTCAACCATAAAATTTAGGAAGCTTGTCCACAGTAAATGAATTAAAGTAGTGATATTTTTGCCCAGTTGGGGTTATATTTGACAATGTGAGGAATAGGAAGACATAACAATGAGGCCATGAGGTGGCTAACGTCTGGCAAGAGACTAGCAAGATGCGAGCAGTGTCACCAGTATAAATAGCCTTCGCACCGTCATGTGGCCGGACTAGGTCTGTCAATGTCTCCCCGACGGGTGCTCCGTCCTATGCCAAAACAATATTACCACATTCATCACAGATCACCAAATGTCAGTCAATATTAGAACCAAATCTATAAAAGTACTCTACTATGTCTAAAGCATAGTGGTTATGAAAAAAATATATCTCTATATTTTAACAGGTTTACACGTTTAGGTCTCTAAAGCCCATTTCTGACGTTTTAGATGATGTATGTGTGTGTGTTTTTTTTTCTTTTTTTTTCCACCCGCAGTACCCCTGCTGGTTGAGAGTTTATTAATTAATATACAACATGTGTCACACTTGGTATAGCATGCTATAATATTCTATTACATAAAATATAACAAAGTATGTACGTGTGTTTGTGTGTGTGTATGCGAGGGTGGTTTGTAGGTTGGTTGAATGAAATCGAAAACATTGTTGTTACGCTACAGGCCACCCCGATTGATCCATTTGGATTAATACAAAAATGCTTTTATGACGTAGATGTGACTCACCTTTTTTATTTATTTATTTTTTGCAGCATTCCATCATGATATATTACTTTTTCAGTCAAATTGATTTTATAGACAAAATTTATTTAGTCTAAACTATAAGCTACAGAGTGTTGAAATTTAGGAATATTATAACACTAACAGGAGAATTTATTGAAAAAAGCTTCAGATTTTTTTCAATAAAAAAAGGTATGGTTTGGAATAACATGAAAATATTTTGCATATGATCGATTCTGAATGCTTGCGGACATGATAAAGGTCACAATATTTCTGAGGGTCACAAAAAAAGGTCATTCTCAGATAGACAGTGAGGGTCTATAGGTGGGCACTGTTATCAGGTAAGGAAGATATTTACCAAGAAAAGTGGATTTAGGGTCCAAGGAAAACGAAAGAAATTTATAATGAAGTGTTCGACAGGTGATGGAGGGCGGCGTGATTAGGCGCATTACAGCCCTCAGAACCAAGGTATCACCCTTACCCGCCGGCTTGATAAGTAAGGAACTATCACCTCTCAGACTCTTGATAGCCCTTCTTTCATCAACGTTAATGTTGTCACAAGAGGATCAGGGAGATCGGAAGTTAGGATGAGCCCACAAACACTTTTCTTGCAAGGAGATGGTAATTAATTCCAGATGCTGTGATGTTTAGAATGTGATGCTGAAATGTAGACGTTTTGTTGGTTAGTCTAACTATATTTCTACTATATTGTATGTATTATTTTTTCATCCCCCTTCCTCTGTAAAGTGTCAACATGGACAGAATGCTTTTGAGCAGAATACAGGATACTTTCTTCAGTCTTGGCTTGGGCTTCTGAACGACCCAACTTCATGAGAAAGTATATAGAACTATCATGGTATGATTTGCATTTTCTTTTATGTGTTTTCTCTCTGACATTTTATTTTACTTAGTTTGTTGAATCATAACTTAGTCATATTGTATCATATTAGTGTCTTGTACATAAAACAAACTGAAAAGATCTAAAATTGACACAAATGAAGTAAAAAAAATGAAAGAAGATGTGAAATTCAGTCAATTCAAAAGAAAAATAATTTTCTTTAAAAAAGCTTTTGTTGATTAAAATGTATTTTAATATTACCTGCACTTACTAAAGAAATTTCTATTCAAGTTTGTTTACCTCGTTGAAAAACATTTCCACCTACCAAATTGGTACTTTTCAGGGTTTATTATTAGATTTCGGTTCTTCATTTTGGCTCTTCACTATATTAGTAACACAGAATAATTTTTTAAAAGAACTTCTTATTTTTATTTTTTCAATTATGTTTTTTCCAATCTTTGAAATACGTTTTTTTTAATGTAGAGTTGTAGAAATTTTGTTTTTTACTACGACTGTTTTTAGGTTTCTTACTGTTTCCTATCTTCAACATTATATTATCACTGACTAAACTGAAATTAGTTGATTAATATTAATTAATTAATATTCTGAATACGTATTTTATCATTTTTTTGTTATTATTGGTTTCAAATTCTAAAAGCTGTCTGGATTAATAACTTCTTGTCTGCCCCTAGTTTTTATTTCTGCTCCATCACTGATCATATTGAGCTTAATTAAAATTGAATGGTTTTTGATGCATGTAAAGTTTGATTTCTATAGTTATCTATAGTGTTAAACCCAGAGCTTCGCACACATAACATTTTTTTTAAACTAGGTTACCTGGTTTTACTTTTATACTGTTATCATTGCTATTAATTTTATTATATATTTTTTTTTGTTATAAATGTAATCAAAATTTCTAAGTTAGGTAAACAATGATTTAATGACAGTAATTCCTTCTTAGTCAAGTTTGTTTTTTGAACTTCCAAAAACACCATATACACCATCATCATATTTATTCTTGCTGAAACAAAACTGTTGGTTTTAACATCTAAACATCAGTTTTTTTGCTAGAATTTTCTTTTCTTAGAGTTCAAATTTTATTTGAAATATGTAAATAAAATAATGGGTAATTACTTGATTTGATTATTCTGAATAACAAAATGAAATTACAAAGTCTTAAACTGTTAACAACTGTCTACTGTTACACAATAGGTGCAAATCGATCAGGTTACACTTTTTACAGGTTAAGAATAAGCAGGTAAATCTCATGGCTTCAAACAAGATATGTTTAGTTTTTTATTTTGATAGTAGAATGGAAGAATACTCAAGTACTGTTTTTTCAATGTATTTAATCATCCAACTTCAGTTTATTTTGTTATCATATTAGTTATAAATTAATTTTTCAGACATACATGTAATGTAATAATTATTACATTTTATACTAAATATCATATGATTGTTAGACAATTTATAGTTATTAGTTGATATTTATTTCATATTATAATACAAGGTTATAATTTAATAAAGCTTAAATTAAATAAATTTTTAAGTGATTAACTTGTGGTATGAAACAGGCGAAAAAAATTTCAGAAAATTATAAGGAACAAAAATTCTTTAGAGGAGCTATATTGTATGGAATACTAATAGGCAGAACAGAGTCTTCTTTAGTATCATAGTTTTGCAAGAAACAGGTTTACATAGAAGAAGGCACTGGATCCAAGATAAGAAAGGCAAGTCATTTCCCGTAAGTGTATAATAAAGTGAAAGGAGTCATCTTTGGAAAGGAGGGAATGGGGTTTGCAAAGTCAACAGGTAAGCAAAATATCAGGAAAATTGGCAAAGGTTTGTGGGGTGGGTAAAGAGGGGCATGTGGTGATATGCTTGGGCCCATACCTGAGCTGACAGCCCAGATATGACCTGCGGTAGACTGGCGCCTCTCTCACGGCCTGGTCCTTTGAACCTTTGACATGTCCCGCCTTCCAACACTTCGCAAACCTTGGGCACCTCACACCAAAGAGGCGGCTTGTAAAGGCACTCAATACGCATTACTTCAACTAAGCAGGAAGGAATCTTCTCGTCATTTGCGCAATGAATAATAATTAAGCATGCCTAGTCAATTATGAATAAATTACTAAAGACTTTGCCCATAAAATACATTGGTATGCCCCTACCTATATTGTAACCATATAGTAGAGGCCCACCAAACACCTCCTTTACAAAACATTTAAGGATAACAGCTCATAATTTGAGAAAAACAAACTTATAATTGTAACCGAAGATAAATAAGTTTTCCTACTTTAGTAGTGTAATAATATCTAGTATCCTAAAACTAAATAGTAATATTTGTAACACTAATATCGCTAACAGTAAATAACTTAGTAACTATACTAATAGAAAAATAATGCTTATAACGATATAATTAATAATTATGACGATATAACAGTAATAATAAAAACACAATTAAGATTATAATAATGATCGGGTAAAATATAATTAAAATACTAATAATTTAAAATGATAATTATTATTCTACAGCTTGATCATTTCTGTTGTCGATTTGACTTCTGATTGAGATAGATTTTACCAGGAGATGTTAAATCTGGTGAGCAGATTCTCTACCTCCTAGACATCCTAATGTAAGACTCTCTCAATTACTACAATTAAGGGATTAGAGAATATCAATTACTTCGATCTTCCTTCTTTGTTAGTTGAGCTCTCTAAATAACATATTTAGAAAGAACTTTCTTTAGCACACATAGGAGCTCTTCCGATTTACATACATTGAGTTTGGTTAAAAAAAGTACATGAGTGCGTTCAGTTATTGTGGTGCATCTACAACAGTAAAGGAAAATGTAAAACAAGGTTAGAAAGAACAAGGTAAACAAAGCAGGTCGATGAGAAGTCAGAAGAACACTGTCTCCCAAGTTATATAAAGCCTCTAGACCAGAATATTTGCATCCTAGAAACTGAGTCTAATTTGAATACACCATTACTAAGTTTTACAGTGTTTGGATTGCAGAATTTAATTAATATAATATAATTAATATTTTTAAAGGACATCAATTTCTCTTACTTAATCATTTTACCTTCTGTTCAATTTATATAATGATTCTCGTTAATTATATGCAGAAGTAAGACAATAACTTGATGTGCTCTGATATTTGAATATTTGTGTTGCTACGAATCGAATAACCTATGGATGTTTTTATTATGTTCACGATTTATGAATTCTAATATAATCTAGTTCTGTAAAAAGTTTTAAATTAACTTATTAATTATGTAATCAGCATTAAAGAAATTTATATTAAAGCTAAATTTTGCAAGTAGTTTAAGTAAAATCCAATATGTCGTTATCTGGTAAAACTATGACATTTGATGTTAAATACTTTCACAAAATTGTTTAAATTTTCTTTATAATTTTTAAAGATGTGTTAATATAATATAATAATACAAATAATATAGTTATGTTATTGTTAATAACTTAAGGAGATTAAACATTTAACCTCTTCAAATTTTATGAAAACGAAACTGATATTTTAACATTTTTGGGTTCGCTAGAATAAAATTGAACACATGAAAAATGTTCTTTTCTTTTATACATTAAATGTTAATTCTTTGAGAAATATATAGATATGACAAAAACATAAATTTACAGTCTACTTCTTATTCTATTGTGTTTGGACTGCTAGAACCAGTGATTTTCCTGTAGTTAGAAATTAGAAGTGTTTGTTTCAGTTATGTAAGATAGTAATAGCATATGATTCTGTAACATCCACATTTATTTAATTGTTAATAGTTTCCTCTGTTCTCATAGTAGCTAAAAAGAAGAAACAATAGAAGTTAATGGAAAGTAGAATTGGATAGAGATTTATTGATTGAGAAAGGAGAAGGCGTGGCAGTTGTGCTAAGGACCGCTTGTCTATTTGTAAAGAGAGGACTCCAGGCAAACATACGTGGCTAGGCATAAGATTAGCTCTCCTCAGCCAATTAATAATTCACTAGTAAAAGTGTTCAGTGTTACTAATCTGGAAAACAGGTATCCCAAGTTATATGAAAAAGGTACTGCTGGGGTAAACATATATTTTACCACTGTAAATGAACTTACATGATACTAGCCCACCTCATTTTATAAAAAGGAATATAAGATAAAGTCAATTTGTTGTGCTCACCTTTACACTTATTCTGACTAAACCATTAGTTTAACTAGAATCTCTATCTAAAAATTTGTCAATACGTGTTTGGCTCTCAAAATTCGACACCGTATGCTGAAGTTTGCCATATCTAGTTGTCATGCACAGGAATGAGTCATACAAATGTTCTCATTATAATCGCTCAAGTCATTCTCACATACTGTATATGTTAAATTTATCTTTCATAAAAGTTTACATCGTTTAGATAACTTCGTTCAAACTGATCACCGTTCATACCTATCACCCAAAGTTCTCGTACTTATTTATTTCGTTTAATTAGGATAAACCATGCACTCAAGTCACATAACCAAGTAAGAAAATTGCAACTAACATTGTTTGAACATTGAACATTGTTTACATCGTCTGGATAGGCGAAATGTTTTATGGAACTTCCAAAAAGGTTCGATTGTTGTATTACTGTCAGTCTACATTTAAAAACATTAATAGATATTTGGAGCAACATTTTTTTTGTCCAAAGTATCAAAAACCATGAGAACTTATTTTGCAATTATTTTTAATGTTAAATTGAAATGTGCTCCTTTTGTTTGATTATTCATACCGATTCGTAATACTAAACACTCTGTTTAGTGTTTAGAAAGTTGTAAGCCCAGATAAATCTGGGCCTCTCCAGATGGTGATGTTCTTGTGTGTTGCTTGACCGTCAGATTGGCATTGTAAACAAACACTAAGTTTCTTGTGATGCCTCAGCCCCTGTGTTTCCATTTGTTTTTACCTTAACTGTTTCTCATTCTCGCTATACACTCTAGGCTGTTCAGGAACAGGCAGTCCACTACATTTAAATTTTGTAATTCAGTTTAGCAATAACGTACAACATAAAAATACCCTTGATGCTACTGCTTTAATATAGCAACAGATTTCATAACAACTATATAATATGAACCGTAGCTGTTTAAATAATCTTGCAAGTTGACTCTTCGCATACTATTGGTATCTCCTTCATGTTTAACCAACCAGTGTTTGTACAACATTTTTAAACGTTTGAAAAATATCATAGACTTGATAATAAAAACTCATGAAAATTTGACCATAAATGGAGCAAAAAATTAGCAATTCATAAAAAAATATTCATGAATTGAAAAATTACGGGAAAGAGTAAGAAAGCTACAAAAACTGTATGTTTATCCTGGACTAAGGGATCACCTGCTATACTTGTCGAATTTTTGATATTTTTTTACAATGTTTACATTGACTTAGAAATTTTTTGAGCAAAACCACTGAGATAAAATTTGACTATTCTAGTTTAATAATTCATATTTATTATTTTCAAAAATTAGAATCTCCCAACTATAAATGATTGAAATTATATTGAATAGCTGGCTTCGACTTTGAGTTGAGTATGTAAACTGGTTAATTACTAATATATTTTTTCGCAATATACATTCATAGCAAGCATATAACAGAGTACAAGACGTAGGAAAAAAGATAACACTCACTCAGCGAAAATTGGTTTATATGATTTTCGACAAAGGGGAAGGAAAATAATTTTAGTAAATACTAAGAAGCCATAGAATTCCCAGTATAATAATTCTATAAAAGACCAAAATTGTAAAACATAATTCAGAATTGAAATCTTTCGTTTGAAGATTAATAAATGTAATTAACGTACATCCTTAATTATAAATTATCTTAAAACTACATTTTTTCTTCGATGTTTATGATGTTTTTCAGAGAAAATAAGAGTATTTTTCTGATTTAAATTTGAAAATTTGACTTAAATATTCAATGTAGAAGGAGGTCAAGTAAACGATACAAGAAATCCATCAGCTATTTGAACAAACGCCATCTTCTCTTGTAGGAGATTATTTCGTATCAAGAAATTTTTACTTTGGCTTTTCAAAAATGTTATTACTGCTGTAGTTATACTAATGAGATTATATGCATCAGCTGTGGGATGTACGAAAATAAGCTCATATATTGATGAGTCGATCAATCATTATCTGTACTACCTCAGAAATGAAAGAATAATAATCATCTCCAATTTAAAAGTTTGCATTATGCTTAAATGAGATATTATATATTATATACCCAAGAACATTGATATTAAGTTTACTTATAGTAATGTTGAGCGCAGGTCCCTCCAGATTTTTTTATATTTAGAGACAGTACTTTTTCATAATTAACATTATTATAATTTACATTATAACAGCAATATTTCAACATATTGAAACTAGTTTTTAAGAAAATTATCATGATTTTATAACAGAAAGTAAACTAGTCCGTAAAAACATCGTCAAACTGATGTAAAATCATTTTAAAGTGGGTTTTACAAATAATAATACAGCTAGCAATTTTTTAAAGCGTATTTATAGATGAAAATTATATGAAACGCATCAAGAAATCTTGTTTGGTGAACAAAGTTAATATTGGAGTGATAAACTTGAACAGACTGCGAACAACTTGGAAGCTACTACTCTCTAAATAACAGTATTTTGCTGTTATTTCCTAATAAAATTTATAGTAGAGCTATGAAGGCAGAGCACGTGAGCTGCATCTGCATTATCGCCCTTAGTCAAACGGGTAGAATCTATTCTGTCGACCAAAGTGTCGTAAATTTTATTAATTTTTGGCTCATATCAATCTCTACTAAATACTGTTTGTAACTTTTCGCATTATTTGATACAAACCTTCAATTCATCTAGAATTTGAAATCATTCTTCACAAATTCTCAATCTAAGTAGGATCAATAATATGAAAAATTATTGATCTGTACCGTAATTGTCAGGAAGAACAACACTACACTCTGCTTTGAAGTTTACAATTATGAGGTCATTAAGAAGCTTTACATCTCATCCTTTACATCCTTCTGTCCCACTTCTTTTTTTTCTTGATGATTAATGTTAATGTTTAAAAAAATATCTTATTTTTTAATAACGCTAAACCGCTAACTATCGAGCAATGACATTTTGTGATAAAATTAGACCTAAAATTCGGAATTTAAAAAAAAATATTCTTAAAATGCCGATTACGGAAAAGGTAATGTACTTAAAACTCTGAAAATTTGTCCTGAAATAATGGATCACGTACTGTACTAGTCGGATTTATTTACATTTCTTTCCTTTTTTTATATTCACTTCAAATTTTTTTTAAGTAAAATAAAAAGGTTTTTTAAAAGTTAATTAAAAAAAATGAAATATTTTAAATGAGTTAATATGTTATGTTAGAAGAATAAACTTGTTTAATGTAAAAAATGAAATCACATTAAACATATTTTTTCTGATATATTCCATGGTATGATTAATGATTATCGAACAAAATATTGGACTCATCAATCCTCATATTACCTGCTTGAACAAACTTAGTGTCAGATATTGACTTGGTGAGTTAATGAACTCCACTGTCGTTGGTTAATATTGAAGTATGAGAAACGTATTCTTTCGTTCTTTATCACAAAATTTATTCTAATTTTAAGCTAATTCTTCGGTGATTTGTGAATCTGCTATCTTTTCTTGCAATTTTCTTTGAAAATAGAAATATTTTAAAGTGCTAAAGGAATCACTTTGGCTTAATTATTGAATATAGAAGAGCTCATTATAGACTCTTTGAATCGATGATTGCTACTATTATATATATATAAAGATTTCACATAAACACATGAAATAAAAATCAATGATCAAACCACGATAAGAAAATGAGAAAACAAGACTAAGATCTTTCAACCGTAACAAGCGGTCTTCGTCAGAGTCAAAAACCCAACTGAAACACTAGATTCAGAAACATCTGGTGAGAGGTTGACAAGAGTGGTATTTTAAAAGGGTGTAAAGTGCAGGAAAGGACAAATGTCCAGAGAGGGATGTTTAGGGAACAAAGGAGCACAGAAAGAAAGATTAAAAAACTATCTGCTAGCTGTCAACCCTCTTAGAAGAGGCTATTGCTCTTCTATGTTGTTAAGAAATATTATCGAATGTTCTCTAATTAAATTTGATAGATCAAATATTATAAACAATAGTAACGGGCTCTTCAAGCTTGATATTTTCGTGACGGGGGTAAATCTTTTATGAATAAATATTTAATGCATTAAACGAATTGAAAAAGAAACTATTCTTTTACTCCTTTCAAAGATTTCTAATGGTTTTAATGTATATATTTCAAGAAATTGTGTTAAACAATCCTCAACAATGAATTGTATACAATTTCTTGTTAAAATGAAGTGACGAAAGAAATGGAAAAAAAAGTAGACGAAGCGTAAAAGGTTACAAAGTGTTACACGATTGCAGAGATAATGCTGGTCGTAAGCAAGGAGAGGCGACTGCCTGGGAGAGTGATCCAGAAGGCTGTCATTAGTCCTCTGGCTGGGAGAGTAATTGAAAGTTTGTAGTGGTATTTAAATGAGAGAGTTGTTGGTAGACACAATGTAGCGTGTCATAATGAGTCAGTCAAGTCGCGCAATACCTCTTGTTAACACTAAACCGTTAATGACGCTGGTTCGCAAGCATGCTTTGAACTGTCATCCAACCCCTCTACATCTGCCTCTCTTATCAGCTTATTAAATGTTTTAATTAGAAATTGATGAGTGTGTTTGGTGTGTGTGTGTGCATGCGTGCGTCTGTGTCTGTCTGTCTGTGTGCATTAGTGTGGCAATGTAGATTATTTTAGAACTACGGGTCATGACCGATAAACGAATTCCTCCATCTCCCACTCAAACTCTTGCATGGTTTGGTGACTAATTAGCACCCCATCGTCAAGTCATTCAGAAAAATACATCTCATTCCTAAAACCGTATCTAGCCTTAAAGTCATCTTTAAATAGAACCTATTTTGTTTCTCTTTAACAGTAATTAATGTCCATCTTTATAGTTATATCCAGATTTATTTTGCAATTGTTCATTGTTCACCTTACAAATTTACTTTTACATTAAGCTTTGTTTGCTTAACCACGATCATGCAGCTTGAAATTCAAGAGAAACGCTAAAATATCGTGGCAACTCATTGTTAGGCAACAAAAGATTAACAATGATAAAATACTTAAACTCCGTCAATAGTTAAGTGCTACGGAGAGTGTTTGTTCACCTCTCAGTATTTTTCATACAAACCTATACATATATATAGTGTAATTAGGTAGCAGACCTTCATTAATACATACACAATTAAATTGCTTGCCGATTTTTCGATTTAGCTTCTCTAGTTTTCTGATCTCACACTTCCATTCATTTGGTACTAAGTGTAATAAATTACCAAAAGATTTCCTTGTAAATTCCATGTAATATTTAGTTATCATACTTTTAAAAATTTAAATCCTACGTTTCAGTCATCACTCACCATCATCAGGGTGTAACAAAAGATAAAATAATTGAACAAAAGTTAATAACGAAAATAAAAATTATATCCTACTTACTATAAAAGAGGTTCAAATTTCCAATACAAAAGATAAAACTACAAAGTATACATAAATTTGCAGGTTGCACTGGGTTTTACACTATCAATATTGTGCTTTCCTTGTAATGTTCCTAGAACCAAGTGGATTTAAGGGATTCGCAGCTCCCTATCATACAATTATACTGGTACACCACATTGGTCCGCTGGAGTAATGGTTTCATTTGGGAATTGTTTCTGATGATTAGATTGGTGGTATTAAAACCTCTATATATCTTATGATATGTAATTGAAAGATTTCATTTCTTTTTTTCAAATTTCATATTGTGGTTTGTATGTATGTATAATATAGTTCACACGGGAAACAGAAAAACAAATAAAACCACACACAAAAAAGACTCACAATGATCTTTCAACATTTGTCGTCATCGGGCAGAAGTAGTCCCTTTGAGTAGCTGAAACTAACTACTATATATATATATATATCAATGATCAAACCACAATAAGAAATGGGAAAACAAGACTAAGATCAGATTGAGTTGGGTTTTTGACTCTGACGAAGACCGCTTGTTACGGTTGAAAGATCTTAGTCTTGTTTTCCCATTTCTTATTGTGGTTTGATCATTGATTGTTGTTTCACGTGTTTATGTGAAATCTTTTTATATATATATATATTAATTGTGTTAAACTGAATTGCCTTAATCAAACATACCTTTCTTTTGAACAGTTTTTCATATTTTCTTGAAATCAAGAAAATATGAAAAACTGCTCAAAAGAAAGGTATGTTTGATTAAGGCAATTCAGTTTAACACAATTTGTATAAAAGAAGGTCTGCTCCCTATTTATACTAATATATATATATATATATATATATATTAACAAAGAGCAACACACAAAGTAGGGAAACACACTTACTGACTCAAATTTTCGGGTAATCCGTCTTCAGGAGAAAAGAGAATGGGAGACCAAGCACGTTGTAGACTCAACGGCAAGTAACCATATATATATATATATATATATATATATATGATCAAACCACAATAAGAAAATGGGAAAGCAAGACTAAGATCTTTCAACCGTAACAAGCGATCTTCGTCAGAGTCAAAAACCCAACTGAGGTTGGGTCTTTTTGACCCAACCCAACTCAGTTGGGTTTTTGACTCTGACGAAGACCGCTTGTTACGGTTGAAAGATCTTAGTCTTGCTTTCCCATTTTCTTATTGTGGTTTGATCGTTGATTGTTATTTCACGTGTTTATGTGAAATCTTTATATATATATATTGTAGTAATCTCAGTAGATGGCTACTGATCTCTGTCTTTATAACAATATCAAAGAGGAGGATGCTTAACAACTTTTTTAGTATAAAAATTGATAACCTGTAGGCAGATGGTTAGTTTTCCTGTTATCCTTCTAAAGGCTTCTCTTTGTTTATTAAAGATAATTTGGATACGTTTTTCATTTACTTTTGGATACCAAAGCACCCATTCACAAATAATTGATCATTTCACTACAGTCTACAGCCAAAGTATAGATTAGAGGTTAAGAACCCAAGTTCCATTAAAGAACATCTTACACCAGAGCGTTGCTGATGTGGTATTAGTCAATGTATTTGCTACATAGCTTTTTCAGTTGACTTTTTTTATTTAGAAAGACTCCAAAGTATCTCCATATCTTTGAAAGTTCCAGCTTATATTTTTAATTTTTAAGATGTGTTTGACACGTTGTTTTTTCCTTGAGGAGGGTTTAAGGACCGTTTTAGATGAATTTATATCCAAATATTTCCCCCTTTATCCATTTTTTTTTAACGATTCAGAGATCATAGTGCACAGTCTCAAGGTCAGTGATATCATGCTTTCTTTTTCTTCTTCTTATAAACCCAAGGTCATGTGCATATCCTTGCGAGCTATATGTAGATTGATTAAAACAATTTAGTTAGACAACCATCCGTTACAAGGTGGAAAACATCATAAAAAGTCTGGAGTTGCCTACAGGCAACTACGAGTATACTATGAGTGAACCTATTAATGCTTTCAAATACAACTTTGTAGGATATGTGAGCTACGAGAACTTCTTTTTACTTCATATGACTTCATACCAAAACAAAGCCCTATGAAGATCTCTGTAACCTTATTTCCACCTGATAGCGATTACATCAGGTTACCCTCGTTACAGACCCAAGAATACGCAAACTGTTGAATAAAGACAATCAGAGATTTAATTTCAGTTTATTCAAATGTTCTGAGGTCTCACAACAGCAGACACTGGTCTAAGCACCTTAGAGCCGTTGTGACATTAGTCAACCTAATTGGTCTAACCCCTGCCTTGCAATAGCCTGGCATATTATCAAAAAACGGCCAAGTCAATGATATGCTTCACGAGCCTTTAAAAAAATAATCAAACACTTAATTTAAGTAAGAAGGTCTTACTTCAATCGACTTTGTCGACCAATGACTACTATTTATTTTTTATCAATCAGAACGTCCATCCGTGAAAGTAAATTATTTTCCTGACCATTATGGTCTTATTAGCACGAAGTACTCAAAAAATAACCCCCCCCCCCCCCCACCAAATTCTTAGCTAAAAAGATTTTACATAAACACGTGAAATAACAATCAATGATCAAACCACAATAAGAAAATGGAAAAACAAGACTAAGATCTTTCAACCGTTGTTACTTATTACGGTTGAAAGATCTTAGTCTTGTTTACCCATTTTCTTATTGTGGTTTGATCATATATATATCGATAGCAAGATTTCACATTGATGTAACCATCAAAGATCAAACCACAATATGAAATATGAAGAAAAGACTAAAAGATCTTTCAACCGTAACAAGCGGTTTTTCGTCAGAGTCCAAAATCAACTATATATATACATCAGATTTAAATATACTTCAGAAAAAAAAGCAGGGGTAGGCCTACTATTGTATAACTATTTATTTACGCCTTTATTAACATTTAATATTCTTGAAGATGAGTCGAAAATTACAATATTAATTTTGTTCATTATCATCATTATAGATCATAAATACACTTCGCGAAATAAACTTCACGAAAAGCAAGAAAAACCGGCAATTCAATGTTAGAAACCTGAAGCGCCATAATAACACCACCAAACTGTGGTTGCCAACTCTCACTTCAAAATGTCTCTACACCTGTAAAGTACTTAAGAAGTCATTCATTCGGAAAGATTTCGGTAATAAAATTTGCTTCAAAAATTCTATGTCTATGACAAGTTTAGTTAATCGAACTTTCTTTTAAGTCATGAATAGAGAGGAAGAGGAACACTAAGTCTTCTGATAAAAAAAGGACTAATCACAAAGACGTGTTTCTAGCACTTAATATTCATCATAAGGTTACTCTGCCTCAACAAGGAGATGTTGACGTTTAGCTGAGGCAGTGTAACCGGATGATGAACACTAAGTGTTCGAAACACGTAGTATGATTAAATCCTTTTTGTATGGGAAGATTTACTGTTTCTTACACCTCAAACCATGATAAGGACCACAAGACCTTTAAAAACTTTATTTACCTTGTAGTGTATTATATGTGATTCGTCCTATAAAGGTTTGTCTTTTTCTTTGTTATCATTCGTATGGACGGTCAAAGAACTTCAATTAACATCCGCCCCAATATACTCTATCAATTTTGTACTATTAATGTTCACTTTTAATCCGAAATTTTATTTTTTTCAATAAATTAGGAACTAATTAAAAATTACTCTTTCGACTAATTATAGAACGACCTTTACATTCACTAAAATACCGAAGATGAGCTTAGAGTGAAGAAGAAAATGAGTGTGTTTGACCTGATTCAGTCAAGGACCTAATAAGAAAAGTTCACCTTGCCTATGTTTGGCTGAAGCCAGTCAGCAAAGTACCGGTAAATGCCATTGCTTATGGGCTGATGGGAGGAACTGAATAATTTATGACCCCGGGCCAGGCGGACCTTCTCAGAAGGACCTTATTCCCAAATCACCCACTTCTTATAAGATGACCGTTCAGCCGCAATTCTTTTGACAAAACTGCAAAAAAAGTCTTGTTTTACTCATCTCTTTCAACCTACCGCAACAGGAACTACTCGAAACGGATGTTTAGCAGAACATCGCAATTCCCAGTTATTTTTGCACTTCAGCATATTGCTAAAGGAATATATTTTGAAGAAAATATCTGCGTTTAAATAATTATAATAAAATATTTTAAAATAATGTTATTTATAATAATGAATTTAATGTTTTAAATCAAAAGAGGAATGTTTAAAATTGGTACCCATTTTGTCATATGGTACGCTATAGTGACTTCCTTTACGGAGTTCAATGTTACCATAAACAATAGTATTGTTTATCACCTAAGAATAATAGTCTGTAAATGTCATTGAATTTCTCATCTGGTGAGACTTGTAGATTTTTTCATCACCTTTGATCAATCCCATCTAGCCTCAAGCAGGGAGAAAATATCAAAAATGAATTCATTGGACCAAGGAATGTATAAATCCTTAAAAATCGCAAAACGTATTTTTCCATCATCACTGTACTTTACAGTAGCTATCTAAATAACTGGTGTATGTTAAAGGAAAAAAGTATTATTTTAATATATCGTTTCTATACATTTACAATACTACCAACGTACAAACCACCATAAGAAATGGGACAAAAGACTAAGAACTTACAATTTGACTCTGACGAAGACCGCTTGTTATAGTTGAAAGATCTTAGTCTTTTTTCTCCTTTCTTATTGTAGTTTGGACGTTGATTGTACTATATCATATTAGACTTTATCATACTACACTTTACCATGCTTATTAACATAAAAAGTTAAAGTTAAGTTTAAGTTAAAATGTTTATATAATTACGGCATTTTATGTTGTTCGTATTAATTAAAAAAATAATTTAATGAATTTTCCTTTTTAATAGTTTAAGAGAAAAATGGAATCAACTATTACTTCTTATTTTTAATATTGGCCAATAACAATATACTCAACTGAAGTGAAAGTATTTTGGAGTATAGAACCAATTTGATCAAATAAACAGCGTTTTTAATTAAATTTTTCAATTAAACTTTTAGCATGTCACAAATTTATATTCTTACAAAATATAACTGCCAGAACAAAATCACCTTTTGACCGTAGGAAGAGTCCACCGTGATTGCATAAATGCCACAACAAAAGCACTGTTGCCACTTCATCGCTAAACAAAGAAAAACTATTGCAATTTCAGCATTTTTCAATCCCTGCTTATATTAATTCATGAAAGCAGTGTTTTTCAAAGGGTATGATCAGGTACACTGGTCTGTTTCGAAATATTGTATCGAGATATTTCGTACTTCACGAAATTCTAGGTAGATAGTGTCAGCATACCCATGAGGAATTGATTTAGAAGTATATTATATTAACACTTCTATATCAAAACATTCTTTACGACAGGCTGTTAATATTATTCTAAGAGTGGCAAATGTCCACCAAAAAATAGACATCTATTCGAAATGAGTTTTGACTGATGAACTATGGAAACAGGGTTTGAAAAATGATGAAATGTGCAATATTTTTCCTTTGTTTAGCGCTGAACTGGCAACAGTGCTTTTGTTGTGGCATTTATCCAAACACGGTGGACTCTTCCTAACGTCATAAGGTGATTTTGTCCTGGTGTAATTTCTCTTAAACGTGCCATTATGCAGAGTAATAGCTTAGCCTAGCAGTGACAAATAATGCTTGATAAACAGCTTCATAAACAGTGCATAGCTGTTTATGCTTCCTCTAATTTTAGCAGTTCATTTGTGTTTCACATTTGAATTTTAATATTTTCTCCTAAGTTTAAATAAATATTTAACAACTCACCCATACAAATACATAAATTTCTTAAACAGACACGTGAACTGAATGATTCTAGTAGTCATAGTACAATGAAAGTAGTTCAAATAATAATAAAACCTGGTCTATTCGGAAATACGATGAAAGATATTTAGCATTTGGTTTTTACTGAACTGGAAGAATTGATGAATCTTTTTTTGCGATGAGCAGTGTGTGGATATAAAATGCCAAATAGCTCATCGGTTCATAGTAAATTGACTAAACATTTTAAAACTAGACATTCTCATTTGTAAGATTAATCCATCAATTATTTTAAAAAATTATTTAAAAAAAACCCTTTCACAAAAACAGCGTGATTACTTCTGAAAAAAGTTCAAATTGCGTCTTCCAATGTTCCTGAGTTGATAACACAAAATATGAAAGCTCATACTTTAAGAGAATCATTCTCCCTGCGTGTAGGAAGATTGTAAAAATAATGTTGAGAAACGAAGCAACAAAAGAAATATGCAAAGTTTCCTCTTTCCAACAATACTGTTCACAGACATAGCTAGAAATGTCAATTAACATCGAAAAACTGTTTTTAGTAACACACTTCAGCATTCAGATTTTGCATCACACTAATATCACACCTTCAATTAGAAGTAGGTAGAGACCTGTCATTTCATAAGAACAGTTTTTATTAAAAAAAAATTCCAAAATTTCGTAGTTGCAAGTAATCCATTCATTCATCTCTCTATATATAAGTTCGTGAGTTTACTTGTTTGTTCACCCATTTTCCGTGGAGATAGAGAACTGAAATTAAATATATATTATTTATTACTTGAATAATGTTAAATAAAAGAAAATTATCACTATATTTCCAAAATTGGAGCCAGGATAGGAAGTGTCTTGCGTGCTCACCGATGGCAGGAGTCAAATGTATTATATATAAATTTAACAAATTTCTTTTTTATTTAATATTTGTTTAATATAAACTAAAGGCATGAAGACAGGGTAGCCAGTCGCTTGCGTACTCGCAAATGACAGTAGTGAAAATGTATTATATACAATGGTAAAAAAAAAAATAATTTAAAATTTGCGAAATATAAACACTGGTAATAAAATAAAGGCATGGAGCCAGAGTAACCCAGAGGATTGCTTGCTCGCCAATGACAGTTGTGCAATTGAATTATAAATAAATGTAACAAATATATAATAAACTACTACATTAGAGGTTAAAATAAATAATTTTAGAAACAAACTTGAACACAACTGTCAGATAAAATATGAATGTTCTAAGGTAATATTATAGACACATTCCTTTCATTAATGATATTTTACGTTAGGTAAATAAATTGAATATTTCAATTTACAAGTTTTGTTTGTTTTAAATATCTTTCATTATATATATAACTAGAATTGATGTTTTATTTATTTATATGATAAAACAATATTTTTATTTTGCTAAATACGATATACTTACTACATATATATCTTGAATCATGTTAAGAAAGGTATATTAAAAGCTTGGGCCACATAAGAATCTGTTTCCGTGCCTTAACAAGAAACAGCAATTAAAATTATCCCTGTATTTAAAAATGGGTCAGTTCAATGATGGTACTCCAGCCAATTGCTCTGTAACTCACACTGTTCTAAGCACCCCTTCTCAGTGTAGAAATAAGCTTGTGCATATTCTGATGGTTAAAAAAAGGTGTAATAATACTATGTTGTGAATAGGCTTTAAACACCTGGATGGGTAACCTACGCAGTCAAGTCATTCTACTTGACCTGGTCTAATCTAATATCTTAATTAGGAACGAATAAGTTGATACATTTACGGAATGCGTTATTAAATAGATATGACAAAAGAATCATTACTAATACCTATATAAAAAATCTGGAGTGGCCTACACTCAACTTTACTATAAGTAACTCAATGTCAAATTTCTTGAGTATATAAAACATGACGTATTATTTAAGCATAACATAAATATCTAAATGGGATATAATTATTAGCATTGCATTCGTGAGGTAGTACAGATAGTGATTGAAGGACATATCAATTTATAAGCTTATTTTTGTACATCACAAATAATTTCATTAGTATAACTACAGCAGTAATAACATTTTTGAAAAACTAATGTGAACATTTCTTGAAACGAAATATTATCCTACAAGAGAACATGGCTATTGTTCAAATAGCCAGTAGATTTCTTACATCGTTTACTTGACATCCTTCTACATTCAATATTAATGTAAAATTTTCAAATTTGAAACAATAAAATACCCTTTTTTTCTCTGAAAAACATCTTAAACAGCGAAGAAAATGTTGTTTTAAGGTGATTTGTTAATTAAAAATGTACAATAATTACATTTATTAATGTCTAAACGAAAGATTTCAATTTTGAATTATCTTTTACATTTTTGGTTTTTAACAGAATTATTATACTGGGAATTTTATGGCTTCTTAGTATTTAATAAGATCATTTTCCTTCCCCTTTGTCAAATAACATATATACGAATTTTTTTGAATGAGTGTTACCATTTACCTGCACAATATTATTCCTCTTACATCTCTTATAAGTCAATAATATATTTTCATTTTTCCATTAGAAACATCAATTTTATCTCAGTGGATTCGCTCAAAAAATTTCTAAGTCAATGTAAACAATGTAAAAAAATACAAAAAATTCGACAAGTATAGCAGGTGATCTCTTAGTCTAGGATAAACAAAGAGTTTTTTTATCGTTATTGCTCTTTCCCGTAATTGAAACTTCATGATTTTTTTTTATGAATTGCTAATTTTGTGTTCCATTTTTGGTCAAATTTTCATTATTTTTTAACGAGCCGTTTAGCGTCAAAAAAACATTTTCTGAAAACACAAATCGTACTGTAACGCCCCTTTAGCGAATGTAATTTTGAAAAAAAATATGTCAACTCATTCTCCATATAATGTTCTATTTATAGGCATAGTTTCATTCTTGTCCATCAAACAGTATGGCTGTATCGCTCTCACAAGGTTTGATATTGAATTATAAGTCAAAATTTTTACATTTTATTGAAAAAAAAATATTTCCTGTTGATTTAAAATTCTGATTATATTTTTCGTTTGTTGCATTTGAAACCTCAAAGATAATGTCAAAATTTCAAAACTCTAGGGTTATCAGTTTAGGAGAAATAAATGTTTAAAAAAAAACTGTTTTTGGCAAAAAAAGTGACTTTCCCATCATGCATAATTCTTCCCAAGCAATAAGGATCTTCGTCTTTATGAGGCCCATTTTTGTGTAAAATATCAACTTGATCCATCAAAGATTCTGGACCGTAGCGTGGTAACAAGCAATGCTAACACACGCACCCACCCACCCACCCACCCACACACACACAGACATCATCGTAAAAACGTCATAAAACGACTTCTGGGACCTCAAAACATGTAATTCCGTCAAAATCTCGAGATCGAATTTTTTCACGATCACTATACTTTACTTATAGTAAAGTAAAAATATTCTAGATATATATCATATAAGTAAAGTTTCACACTAAATTTTAAATCATTTCATTAACATAGTTCAAAAGGAATTAAAATAACTAAAATCAACTATGTTTCAATCTTTTTCGATAGTATATTAGTTTGTTAAATTTACCAATTCTATTCTATCGCCAGATCAAAATATCGAAATAACTTTTCTATTAATTACAACGTGGAAAGAAATCTTTGTTAAGATTACTTTTAATCCAAAACGAGGACAATTAAGAATTCATAAAAAAACTGCACTCATAAAATTTAGCTATAAATAAAGGTTAAAAGTTGAAACAGGATTAACTTTATAAACGAATACATAAGTATAAATCACATGTCTTTATTCCACTGAAATATTTTTAAATTATTGTATATGCATGTAAAATTAAGTATTCGTGTAGCAGGATAAAACTTAGTGTCACTCCTATTAAACATATAACTATATCAAGTGCTTTGACAACTCAGTTTTCCAAAAAAAAATTGAATTAAGTTTCAATTCAGTCTTCCACTTTGTTAAGGATTATATCTTAACAATTTGAATAAAATTGGATTCAATTTGCTGGAAAACTTATTTTTCTACTTGTATCTCAAGTACAATCCATCCAACAAATTACTGGCACTGGGAACTGATACTAAGTAGAATTAAAAATAACCTACCTGATTTGATAACTAGAAGTCAACTTCGAAAGAAATTGGTGGAGCATTCTTTTAGATGTTCTGGGATACCTCAGGTATGGTATTAATAAATTATAAAATAAACTCCAGTTTAGATACAATTTTTGTGGAAACTAATATATAGAGTTCAGGCTTTTCATTGTATTAAAAAAAATTACGTGTTAGTTACCAAAATTATTGAGAATAGGAACAAATTAATACAGTTACAACAAACTTTATTTTGTTGTTATACAATGCACTGATTAAAGAATAAAAAACGATTAAAATCTAAAAGTGCATGCTGGCTGTAATTTTTTTTTTGGGATGAAATAGTTTTACTGATAGATGGTGGTAGGCTACTATTAGCTCCATTAAATTATAGTAAGCAGCATGCCGTACTATTAGGGAAACACAGTCATTCAGCTAATTTAATCAGTATGCAATCAGTTACAGTTGTGTCGAATTCACTCCTAATGTGAAAATTAAAGAAATTAGTTTCCATACAAATAAGCTTTATGGAAAAACGATAACAACGCGTTCCGAAAAATCAGTTCCCCTTCAGTTTATATTTGCTGCTTGGATAGGTGAGAGAGGATTCCTCTGCTCACATTCTTAATAACTTACATTTCTCTCGCCTATCCGAGCTGCAGATGTGACGTCAAGAAGAGCACGAACTGTTCGAAACGATTTGTTGCTTTTCTAAAAATCTGATTTGTGTAGATACTGAATTCTGTAACTTTCCCATTATGATTCATCTACATTAATTATGAGAGATGAACATTGTGAACTATTTCATGCCAGACCGAAATTATTTTTATTTACGTTCAGAGAAGAGTACTTGGCTGTAGGAGGTATTAATCTAGCCAAATCAGCAGTGAAGTAGTGTACATTAACTGTAACAAGAATTTAATTCCAATCCAGCCCACCCAATATTTGGGATTTACTCTTGGATAGCACTCAACTTACAAATTAATTCCCTTCAATGGGAGTAGACCATGCTGATCCTTCTCTATAAAATAACGTCTACTACTAATATTTAAAAAATTTAAAAACTACAATATATAAAAACTACTAAGGAATATTTATTTATTGTAAACTTTCCGACCAAAGGCATTCATATTGAATGAATGTTAGATCATAGTAATAAAATGTTTCTGTTAGCTATTAAACGACTTATTTGGAGAGGAAACAAGGCTCTTAATATGTTCAGTGAGAATGATATAATGTTTAAGGCCGTAAACCGGGATTTCAATAATATATTTACTCGTATTTTAGTGAAACGGGATTTCATATCCATAGATGATGGTCCTCCTGTTCAGAATAAACCAGAAAGAATAAGTTCACTCCTTCTGGCTCACCTTTGTTTGATGACGTGTAGGAGAGTAATACTAAAATAATTAAATATCATCCAAATCGGGTGCTTGGTTAGTGACCCTCGCATGCGAGAGATTCAATAGTCTTAAATTCACGTCCTCTACGTACTTTATCTATGATACCCAAAGATGATAGAATGTAAGCTGGAGTTTATTTTATAATTTATTAATACCATACCTGAGGTATCCCAGACCATTTAAATGAATGTTCTTCCAATTTCTTTCGAAGTTGACTTCGAGTTATCGAATCACATAGTACCCCTTCCCAGGACCAGTAATTTGTTGGATGGATCGTATTTCAGATACAAATAGAGATATAAATATGATAGAACCAAATGATACCCACATTCTAATAGAAACCATTTTTTAATTTCCTTGTAATGAACCTTATATGACTAACAATCCTTTCTCAAATTAAAAGAGGTATCAATTACTTTAAAGCTTACAGCAATAGGTCTTGAAGGAATGGAGCAAGAAGGTTTTTTTTACATACGCTAAAATAAAGAACATAAATGGAAGATGAAATCTGCAGGACTTCAAACAGGTAATTTTGTTTTACTGAGAAAACACAACTTACTTTGTGTTCAATGATTGACTATAATGCAGGATGATGGTGAAGGATGGACCCCTGTCAATCATGGCAGTAAGAGGAGTCAAGGTGCAGACGTCTACGGCAAATTTAATAGGGCAACAAACAATTTGTCCTTATATTTTGAAGGTTTCAATGATCGCTTGAAAAGAGTCATGCAATAAAAGGGAGGAATAAAAATCCTTTTTAAGAATAATTAGCCTGATTTACTGTCATTTATATCTATAACATCCTTACTACCAAAAAGAGACACATAGAAGAGCTAGAGTAACTAATTCTAAAGTAAGGCTGCCTTACGTAAGGAAATGAATGGCCTAGCTTGTGGTAATGTGGGAAACCGTTCCAGGCTAGTATCCTAGAAGAAAAGGGGATGTTTTAGTTAGTAGTCCGGTTATCTGGGAGCCCAGCACTATGTGCGCAAATGAATTTCACCTCCTTACAAAAAAAAAAAAAAACTTATCTATAATAATTAATTTCAATATCCATTCTATTCACATACCGTTTTTTAACGTTATTTCAACTCTAAAATTAAATAATTATTCTAGAGAATTGTGCAGATGTTAGTCAAGAAGAAAAAAGACCACTCAGTTCATCACCAACGTTTCATCAATACTTATTGACATTTTCAAGGCTATAATAAACAATAAATGTCAAAATAATACAGAAGAAATTTCTTCAGATAAAGCAGTATTTAAAAAATTATAATTACCTTGAATTTGGGTTGTACTCTAATTCAACATCAATTTATTTTAGACTATCAACCCAAATCTAGATAATTATAATTGTATTAAATAAAGTTTCATCCCAAGAAATTTCTCCTGTATTATTTTGACATTTATTCTTCTTATAGCCTTGAAAATGTCTATAAGTATTGACTAAACGTCGGTGATGAACTGAGTGGTGTTTTTTTTTCTTTTTGACCAATATCCTCACAATCCTTTAGAATAATTATAACGGTACAACTTTTTTAAGTCAAATTTATTTGTAAACTGGCTTAATTTTATGCAATTAATTATTTTATTAATTCTTACCCAAAATTTCTTGAGAATATAATTACCTTCGGTAAATAATTATTTTACTGAAATATCATATTAACTTTCAAATGTTGACAGTTATGGAAACAATTGCCAATAATCGGTATGCTATATATCTTATGGTATAATTGTTATCTAACCTGACTACGTTATGCTTGTGATCTGACTATATTGTATAACCAGTTATATACCTCTCATATCATTGTAACTTTATGATGTTCATATTCAATGTTTGAAACTCTCTTAGACACTTTCAATGCTGGCGGCTATAGCATAAAAAACAGAAATTTTGAAAACAATTATCAAAAATCAGTTTTGATTCATGTCATACTAAATTTTAGCATTTATTCAGTCATTACAATTCATCTATTTTATAGAAATCTGATATTACCTAACAAAGCTATTTTTGTTAGCAATTTTTCATTTATGTATTATTTCGAAAAATTTGCGTTTTTCAACTTAAATTTTTTCTATCAAAATATACATACTTCTACTATCGAAACAAATTACGTTGAAACTGAGTTTTCAAACAAACTATGAATAAAAGGGATTTAGTGAGAAGTAAAAGCATAGGGTTTATTATAACAGTAGGCAAAAGGAGATTTTTTTTGTTGCTCAAGTTCATGAATGAGGGCTGAGTATGTTTTAGAAGATTGGGATTAAATTTATTTTGATGACAGTTAGCTGTGAAGAGACTTAATTTGTTAAAGTCTTACCATATAGTTAGTCGGGAACTATTTCATAGACTTTTCCCTAATTTGTAGATTTCAATTACAATCCTAACTCTTGACTACTGAGAGAGGAAGTTAAAGAAAAGATAAGACTAATGTCTGAGATAGAGCAGGAGGTTTTCGGGTCTCCTGAGAGAATTTACGAAGGCCACCAATTGACTATTCAGCAGGTCCGAAGTCAATAGTTGCGAGTAATTGGTTTTGTTTGTGAGGGGAGAAGGCGGTCTGTAGTAAGGGCCAAACCATGTCTACAAGAACCTAACTTCTCCCTGACGACAATCAATCTACAAAATTGCCTCATTACCATTGTAAAGCCTTATTTTAGTCGTCTTTTAAACACATTTTTCTCTGTACTTAGTTTCAACAATCGTATCACTTTACTAATCGTTTTGTTTTTTTACTTCCTCTTTTCCATTATTCAGTTGTTGTTGTAACTGTAAAAAAAAACTATTTCACTGAATGTTACCTGAAAACCTAAGCAGCGCCAGAAGATTGAACATATTTAAAATCTTTCTCATTTAGCTCTCTGGAAACAGCAGACACAAATGAACAAGGACACCTGGCCTCAGTGCAGAAGGCAGTACCGTCTATTTACTCAAGAAGGTCTCCTGGTACCCTTGAGGATCCCTTCGTAATACAGTAACCCCTGTATCATGCATCCTTCGGCACAGATCGCATAACGTCTTGGCATGGGGCTGGGACAAGAGGAGAGGAATTACAAAGTTGGAAGGATGCGAAACGAAGGTGGTCAGGCCCAGCCCCTGGTCACCTTGTCCTCCACTTTCGTTTGTCCCTGCATATAGCAGGGTAACCTCGCGAAGGCCGAAAGTCGTAGTTGAGTGCTAGGACTATTAGAGGCGCATAATCACTCCATTACTACCCCGTGATCAAATAACTGTATAGTAACTTCCAAAAGAAACCTGGGTTTAAAATGGAACTTCAAGAGGAGGATGGCTTTCTGGAAGAGATAGAAACTATCACTTGAAGTATGTCTGAGAAGTAATCATTCATAAGGAATCAGAAACATCGCAGCCTAACGCCTATAAAGACATGGTCACTAAATAGCATCACTAAACTTTGCTACAAGTAAACATATTATGAAGTTCATTCACAACTCATATAAATACTTATTTAACTTTAATATGAGTAACACATAAACGTATTATAAAAACCAAATTACTGAACTTAATAACAACCAATTTATTTACCTGGTTTATATCTATTATGAAAATTTTATTTTTTATATTCCTTGTTAAAATTATTCTGGCAAACAATTGTTCTTTTTGGTAATAATATTTCCTGTCAAATATTCAAAATTCATTAAAACATGCAACATTCATCTGAAGCTTAATAATAAATTGCATATTTTTTGTATCCCCAAATGTGTGGTTTAAAATTAGTAGTCGTTTTCACTCAATAAGTTATAAAGTATCTTCCCCGTGCTTAGATATTGAACGAACATAATTGAATTCATTACTACCACAAAAAAAAGCCTGTCAAATTCCATCAAGATTTTTTTCAAATGGTGCGACTTCAGTGGTTTATGACTTGTTTGGACAGAGGAATGTAGACATAATCAACACTCTAAAACTATTGTTGGACCTCAAAATGTTTGTGT